>JAWQUT010000397.1:659523-711001 GCA_033807755.1 Ellobium chinense
CACGGGAATAAAATGAACCAGTTTCGTGACAAAATGTTTGTTTTAGAACCTTTGGATGGTGGTGTGCATTTCTTCACTACTGATCTTATGTTTGACTTAACACTGCAGAGTAATACATTGGGGCCAAATCCACGAAAATGGGTGGAACGTCGGGATACTGCTTTCCTCATTTTCGTTGACTCTTTCCTCACTCAAAATCACAGTTGAAGTTATCACAAGTGTAGTTCCTATTGGTGATCGTCTTATGAGAACAACTTGCAGAAACAGATTCATCTATGATAGACACTCGTAAGAAATCATAAAAATATCTCCTTGTTGGCTGTTAGTTAAGTTGAAAATGTCACTGCTTTTTGCAGAGGGCAAGCTTGCGAAGCACACAGTAATGCATAATATTTCAGATGTCTACAATGATAAAGGTCTTTTGGACATTAAGTTAGAAGGTGGCAAATTTCCTCCGTGGAATCTACACGTGTGAGCCTTAACTGTTTGTAGACCAGTCTCAGTTATTTTGCATTAATGTCATCCGGGCATCGCATGTCATAATTTCAGCAGTCATAACGACCTTTTTCAACTTTAACATTGTCAGAAGAATATAATTATTATGATTGGCATCATATGGTCCGTTATAAAGGCTTTTATGGCTGATGCGTCTTTTATTGTTGGAGACGAGATTTGATGACATAATCACACTGTTGTATTTATATTTAGAGTTTGTTTAAACCGGAGGTGAACTTTGTTGGTGTTGACTAATTAAGAGCGATTTATGAGAACTGTTGGAAAGAAAAAAAAACAGAGGTTGGGGACATCCAGTCGGAACACTGGTCAAACAAATGTTAACTCCTTGTGTTCATGCTATGACTGTCGTTTATTAGAAGAAAAAAAGTGCTAGTTGTCGATTGGAAGGGAAAACAGAGTGATATGTTTGAACCTACGTTTCATCGCAACCAGATACAGGATCCACCAGATAGCGGAGATGCTGACTCTCTTCCCTGTCTCTCTTGCACGCTCCCAAATCTTCCCTTTTAGACGATTCCTCCTTCTCACTTACTTGCCGAAAGTAACATTGCTGCATGTGCGGCTGTCCGTGGAATTGTCTACCTCTGGACAAACACTGTCACAGTATCAAAAGTACGCGAAACATGCACCAGTTGGTTTGATTTGGTTACTGTTACTGGATGTTTGGTCTTTCGTTCAGTTTTTTTTTTCTTCGGGATCTGATTTAACCATTTAACTCTCATCATTAGTAACACAACTTCCACTACCACAACCGTCTAAACCACCACCCTCACTAACAGAACCGCCACCTCCAGTTGCTCTAGGAATGCGAAAATGAGGAGTTGTTGAACAGTAGAGGGTGTTACAGTAATCTATTTTGACAGTCCACGAGTGCAGATTACAGTGTTATCGTCGGTACAGGACTGTTTGGCAACTAGTTAGCCTTGGTGGGTTTGGGGTTTTTTTTTGTTGGCTGTCTGCTCGTTAAACTAACACTGTGATTTACTGTCGCCCTTATCAAAGTTGTCGCTTTTCTTTCCATGTCGCTGCAGCCTACTTGAGCTTTGTGACTCAAAAATATCTCGGATACACTCATTATACAATCACGCAGTGCAGTTCTGATTTTTACACTATCTCCCCACTATTCCGGGACGTTAGCCACACCTACCCCTGTCCTGTAACTCCGATTTTAAGAGTTGATGACGACTCCTTCATCCCTCTTTCCCCACCCCCAAATAAGATACTCATCCTGAAAATTGAGTTTACCAACAGAATATCTGCTAAACTGGTTGGTTTTCATGCTTGACGAGATCCCCTTCCCCACTCCCCCCACCGTTACAGACCTCATATTTTCAACCAACCGTTGGTCAGAATAAATTTTATGTTTACTGTGAAAAATGTCAAAGACCTTATGCCTAACTCATTAGATCTTAATGAATCTGTAAAGAGTTCGTATGTAGATCGTCTTTCCAACATTTCTTAAGCAGAGATGTTGTGTCCACACACATCAGTTACGGTCAAGGTACTGTCTGACATTCGCCCTGACAAGCTTCTGTGTTCTGTTGGATCAAATCAGATTTTATATGACCGAAACGCCAACACAATCTGACTTCAGTTTCAGATATAAAACATGAATATGTCCGGTATTTATTGCATGAAATAATTTTTATTCGTTGTTCTACAAGACTCAAATCATTTAAGGCTCAACTGAAAACATGGGCCTACTTCTGAGTAATAGTTTCAGCACCTCTACTCTAATGGTTGTCAGACTGTGATTTGATTTTATTTTAATTAATAAAATGTGTGGCTCTAATGTGTATATATATTTAATGTGTGTGTTTGTGAAGGTGTGCGTTTGCGTTGAGTATGTGTGCATATGGCTGTAAAGCGCTTCGAGCTCTCCGGGGGTAAAGCGCCAAATAAATACATGTTATTCTTATTACTACTACTACTACTACTACTACTACTACTAAAGTAGAATCAGGCCACATTTTGATAGTACAGAATAATAATGTTCTTGAACAGAGCAACATGCGCCAACCATCATCCTTTGCCCCTTCTTGTTCACCCTGCAAAGCCTGCAGATGTATTTGGTGGTCATTGACGTCAGTGTCATAACCTTCGCGCTACACTGAGGACCGAGAAACCATAGCCTAATAATAAAAATACCTTATACTACCGTTACAACCAGTTAATGGCCTTGGTACAAGGACGAGAGCCTATCTGTAACCTTCACAGTCTTATCTAGGTAGCTCGAAGTGGTGCTTAAG
The DNA here is from genome assembly GCA_033807755.1 of Ellobium chinense. NCBI lineage: Eukaryota > Metazoa > Mollusca > Gastropoda > Ellobiida > Ellobiidae > Ellobium > Ellobium chinense. Next base: position 662,289 of record JAWQUT010000397.1, read on the forward strand.
GTAGACTAATCTATATACAACTTAACAGTTTCTTTTGGGGGCTTTAAAAGGAATGTGGCCCACAGATTTGCATAGTCTGGGGTGAAGTGTCATAAGGCAGAGTAATTCAGTCATGGGTCGAATACCCCAATGGACTGAAAATAATAGCCTTGAATGTGTAACAATCTCAAGCATCGCTTGTTCAGCTGTCAGGAGCAAAGATTATAACAACCTATCGCATGCCAATGTGTTGCTTCAGTAGACTGAAAACATAATAATATGTCATTTCCTGTTGATGACGCATTTTCTTACTCTTCCTTTCTTCAATATCAAGCTTGTCCTTCACTTCAGCTCATAATTATCCTCCCCTCTACCTCCGTGTTCCTCCACTAGGCATACTTGTATCTCCTACCTGCTATCATATCTTGTGATTTCCTCACGTTATCATCCTCAAAAAAAACAAAACGCTTTCATTTGGTTGTGTAAACTGCAAACGGCCTTGCTGCCTGCCTTTCCTTTTCTTCTACCTCTTCAGCTTTTCAAATCGCAAGTTCTGTGATTTTTAGGTAACGCTGGCACTTGTGCCGTAAACTTGTCAAGCAGGATCTGCCTCTGTTTTTGGCCAATCAATCTAGTCCTCGCATGTGACGGCAAAAGATTGTGATTTACCCAGCATTGCTTAGCATAATATCAGGCTGAGAAATGGCAAGTTAAATATGTTTCTACACTATTCATTCAGATCGAGCTTTCTGAAGTATGCTTAAAAGTGCGGCACCCGATCGTTATAATCGGTAAACAAACCCCGTCTACAAATGGCCTTGGACATTGCCTCGACTCGGAAAGGCTTTGCTCTCATTAGGCGTTTCTATGGCAGTTTTCTTTGCCGCAACCATCGGTTTAGTTTGAGTATGAAATGTTAACTCGTGCAATACAGAAAAAGAAAATAGCATGACGACGTGCTCAGCTACTGGATTCAAATTATTCAAGTGTTTCTTCATGCACCTTTTCTCCTTTATACCCTGGGCGGGCCTTTAAGGCGAGGACTTGTTCTACCATCTGAAGAATAGAAGCAATAACAATAACAATAAGTTTATTGAGCTCATCTTATGGCGCATGAAGAACACTAAATGCCTCGCGCCAATTTCACTATAAGTGAAGATTGGAACCCTCTTAAGGCCTGTTTAAATAATAACAACAGTAGTAATAATAATAACAACGAGATTTGTAAGTCTAGCATCCAGGGAATGCCCAGTCACACGACTTTGCATCATTATTTAATCAACAGGCCAGACCACTCTGTAACTATGAAGCTCCCTGCAATTGGAAAATTTCAAGCTCTGGTTACCTTTTCTTGCTTTTGTATCCAGGTACTCATTTTATAAACGAGCAAATTGAAGAGCATGTGAATAAGATGCTCTCAGTTTACGTCATCTCCGCTTCATAGATCTTTTTTTTTATCCAAAAGTGAGGAAACTATCAAACTGGCCAATTTAACATTTAATTTTAAGTTTGAGTTTTGGAACTTAGTCCTTCTTCGGTATTCTTCCAAGACTTTAATTAGTATAGGAGACAAAGACAGTTTGAGCTTGTAGCTTTCCACATATCACTAACATGAAGGTTTCTATATTTATTTTTCTCGGGCAATTGTCACAGTATTGTTAAGTGTTTACTGCTCTTAAGTATTGCTTATACTTGAGCTAAATTTTAATTCCTATTATCGCTGTTATTGTTGTTGTTATTGCCGGATATGATTCATCCATGAGCCAAAACGCAGCAGTTGGTACTGCTAAGTTGAAACCCTTCGGTAGATAGCATGTGAACCCGAGTGGTGCCATGGTGAACAAATTTTAATGAGCTAAAATGTTACAAAAGTGTTCAGAAAACAATAAATGTGATACGATGACTCAGTACTGTGTCGATAATGAGTCCAAGTCGGCAGGGTTGAGCAGTGTGATGCAAGGGCGATAGTTTCAGCATTTCACTATGGTTGCATCATTCAGGTGGTGGCGAGGCGTTTAGTAAAGCAGGTATACACATGCGTTCATATGTCTTTAATCCATATCACCAGTGGTGATACCTCACCCCTTCCCTACATCGCCACCCAAAATAAATAGATCTACCAATAAATGGCAGAGCGATTCCAAACCAATTTCAGCAGGGCCTACAGTAGATTATATTGGGGAAGTCAACCCACAGTTCTGAGCAAATCACACAATCGCGGTTTACTTATCCCAGATGCTGTTACGGTTTTGTCTAGAGCTACGCCCCTGATTAGAGCTTTTATAGCCGTTCATTTGTCAGGTGGGATTGATTTCAATCTAGATATAAATCTAGATTTCATCATACAGTTAGGTTTACAGAGCCGGAGGCGTGCGTAGCACGAGGATAGTCTTATTAGCTTATAATGTTTGAGTATTTTAGGCTAAAATTGTCATGAGCCTAAAACGTTGATGATAACGTGAGCTGTGGCGGAAGAGAGCCAGAATAACATTTAGGACAAATCAAATATTAATATGTGCTTTTCTTTGCCCATGAGAACTGAGATGCAAAGCATGGAATTTGGCGAGTCGGGGTGGGGAGAAGGGAGAGGGAGTTAAAAAAAGATGTGGGGAAGTGTGGTGCCTCTTATCCGATTAGCTGGTCGTGACTCAAAGATGCCCAAAAGCTGTAAAATACCATGCAGTTTGGTTTAATGGCCAGTTACTCTGTCTGTGTAGTATAATGACAGAAAAGCAACACTTTTACTGTCTAGACTACCGTAAAACATTGTCACGCATGAACTGTGCCCGTTCAACAAAACGATTGATCTATGAGAAACCTAGCGGGCTTACCTTTGGGACTAGTAAAAGCTCCTTCAAAGCCTACTATAAGGCCACTTGAGAGCGAAAAGCGTCTAAAATACATCTAATTTTATGCGAGAGATGGGCCAGTACTGCTTTTATGGAATGTGTGTGAAACTAACCCTTATTTGCATGGCTGGCGGCAGTTTGTGCCTGTGTGAGGCTGCACTCGCCAACTTTTCACCTTTAACCTCAGAACATCTATAAATAGGCGAGTTAGTACATCTTGCATCATCCTCATCCTACAGTCAAGGTACTATAGTGTAGGAAGGTAGTTCAAGGCATGAGTTAGCCTAAATGCATAACAAACTGCGATGTGTATGTTTAGCATCTTAAAAGGATCGAGTGGGTTTGAGACAGTAGTCCGTTAATTCTTTCACAAATGTTCCTAGGTTACCCTGTTAAGGTATTGACCTTATATCGTCTACCTATTGGAAAACTTGTTGTAACTTGAAAATATCAACAAAGTTACCAAGTGTTACCAAGTATGGTAACTTACCATGTATCATTACTCCAGGACGTTTTTACCAACCATAGACTCCCAACTAAATTTGAAAATGCAATATCTTGCTTTCTGTGTGGAATGAAGCACCCATTTCTTCACCGGACGTGCATCTTAGCCACTCCTGTTAGGTGTCAAAAGATATTTTTGACCTAAAACATAGTTACATCAGTCTTTCAGCGAGGCGACCATATTTGGTAGTGGAAACACTGGAAGACAACGTTTGGATTCGACTATTTTTTGAGATGTGGACTGGATGTAAAGAGTGGAGGAGGTGGGAAGGGGCTTTTTCAGAACTAGACGTCCTTTATAATATCAGTAGACATTGCTGCTTCTAGATGGCTAACGATACCGTGCAGGAGGAAAAGTAAATCGCCTTGTGTATTATGGGGTGCTTCGTGTATTAATGAACACTGCCTGTGCATGTTTCAGCAAGATTCTTTTATCAGTTGCTAGAGGATATACGGTAGTCCATTCGGCTGTCCTTTGCCTAAATTTTCAACAGTCTAAGAAGAGTGCAGACGATCTGTATATCTTTCCTCTAAATGTGGTTAATTTAAACCTAGAATAACTCACACGATATGAGCCAGTCGTGATAATTTTTGAAATCACTAATTTCCTAAAATTCACCCTTGTGATGCATTTAGTTGTTGAGCTTTTCTGTCTGCCTGCATATTTTTAACGGGCACACTGCAGTGTACATAGAGAGAGGTTTCTAATGAATATGTGACAGCATGATAATTTTCATTTCGAAATTTGTTAGTATAACAAATAAGTTAGATTGCGTCACCACCATTACCATCATCATCATCAACATCATTAATTTAAATAAGCGAAATTTTTAAAACATTACTTCAGTCCGACAACTTAAATGAAAATTTAATCAGAGCTAAAGGATAAACAGTCTAAACATTTCACCAAAAGCCCTCTTATAAACATAAAATGAAAGAATGAAATCTTAGTGAACGCAGCCATATAAAGAATATAAAAAGTTTAAAGGGTATATAGGTTATTATCACTGTTATCATCAACGGTTGTAGAAGCAGCAGCCCAATTATTTTATATACCCTGTGACCACCTTCATCGCTTTGAGTCAGTTGTTAAGCATCTTCTCATGATCATCACCACCACCACCCCCACCACAACTGTGAACTACATAAGCAGCAACCGTTGCAGTAACTGCAATGACTGCATGAAAACATCATTAACAACGCCGAGAAATAACATCTTCGCACCAACACCTTCGCAAGGTCGTGGCGTAGAGGAATTAACGCTGTTTATGTGCACAGTAGTTTTATGGACTAGCGAACCTTTACAAAGCGAACCTTTACAAAGCGTTGTTGGACCCCTAAAATGGGATGGAGATGTAAACAAACTTTTGATACTGTAATCAACAGTTTGTGAAGCGGTCCAATCGACAGGACTCAAGAGAATCCGGATTTTACTACTTTTTATGCGCACATACATACGCACAGAGAGAGGGGTGGGGGGAAGAGAGAGAGAAAGAGAGAGAGAGAGAGAGAGAGAGAGGGAGATGTATTTGCCGTAACAGGAAACGGAAAAATGCATGTGCCTTGAACAGAAAGGTTAAGACCGCTTGATCCGGTAAGCCAATAATAATATATTATAATATCCCCACCATTACAGGAGGAGGTTGGGACATGATGAAATCAGTCGAAACAACTGCCTACACAAAAAACTAAGACATGAACAGAGATGAGCGCTTTGGTCTTGCGTATATATAAATACGGGGCTGAATGCTTACATGAGCGAAGTCTACTTGGTACTAACTAGTCTAGTTGATAGATAACTTTAGAAGTGCACGGTCGAGTTAGAGGGTGTGTCGTCTTACTTGTAAACGATTGGCTGTTTATCAGGATATCTAGGCACCGCCCCTAAAAGTTAATGGGACTGTAGTTCGCAGAAGTCCTCGTTTCGATATACTGCGTCCAATTGTTTATAAATCCATAGAGTTACTCTTTGAGGCATTATGTCACAAGGGTTTCAATGTGAACAACTGCGGAAACTCAGATGTATAACCAATAGGACAAGGGTGCTGTTGCTTGCAAATTTTCATCGATTCTGCCCAGATTCAGCGGTGTTTTCAGTCATAAGCAGGACTGTCAGTTGCAAGATTTTCTGTTAAGAATCTGTGTAAATCCATTTCAGTTCTACTCTGGAAGTTTTCGTGTCCTTGTCTTAGCTGTGCCAGCTTAGGTCGTGAAAGTAGGCCTAATTTTGACAATTCTTGATAGTGCACCTGATTGCCCAGACTAATTTTTGTTGTGTCATCCAGCGCTATTTCCGGACACTTATCATTGTTTGTGAGGGCCCAGAAAAGAGTCATTTGATCTCTCACCTTTGTGGGTGGTAATAAGACTCAAATATTTGTTGCGTTCCTTCTGACCAAAATGGATTACGGGGGCGTTCGAGATTCGGGCAGAGCAACAATTTCTCTGGGTGATCTTATGAAGAAAAGGAAAAGATCTTATGAAGAGGTACGATATTGAACTACATGCCCCCTTTTTTTTTTCTGTAATTGCATGGATGTTTGTAATGGCTCCCGGGTTTTCACAAGTTCCATATATCGAAGTTTTTCCACAGGCAGCTTATACGTCAATGCTATACGTCCTGTCAGTTTGCTTTATAATTTAACTGATTTTTTGGGGTATTTTCCTACATCGTTTTTCACGAAAGTCATGTATTTAATTGTCATGTTGCATCTTGCCTGTGAGGTTTCCCTCGTATTCTCGAGGATACGCTAACCCTAGTTCAGGAATTTCATGCGGATGAACATTTTTTAGAGGGTTATCACAGGCCAGGAAAACCTTGGAAAATCATGGAAAATTGCCACTGGTATTTCTATATCTGGATAATATCCAGAATTAGAAAAAAATGGTCGGTGTCATGGAGAAAAAAATCTTTGTCACTTTACCTCCGTCGAAACCTCGGGGTGAAGTATGGCACATTAAAAAGACAAATCGTATAATTTTTGAGTGAATAGGAAAACCGTTTTAAGCCCACTGCCTGCGGCGGAACATTTAAAAAGCCTTTATGAGTTTTCAAATCGCCTAAGTACAGGATGACACTAGGGGAACAAAAATTTCCACGTCCACTATAAAACATTTAGAGTTTGTAAGACAGTCGTATTGAATTTTCACACTGTATATTAAGGCCTTGATACCAATATCCTAACATTTTCATTGAATTCCACCCACCCTGCACAACATGGTAAGCGATCAACTCTGAAAGTTCATTAATGTGAGTGTGAAGTTGAGAGAAAGAGAGAGAGAGAAAGAGAGAGCGAGACAGAGAGAGAAAGAGAGAGAGAGAGGAAGAGCAGAATGTGAATTGCTTGTTAAAAATATTGTTATTTTGCTCATTTACAACAGATAGTTGTCTGAGCTCAATAAACGTATTGTTATTGTCATTGTTATTGTTATTGACATATACGCTTCAAACAATTGCATTTCAGATATTTGCGCTGTGGTTTTAGAGCTAAAAACCTTGGTTTTGACTACCGCTATGAAGCATTTTTGTAACGGCTTGTGGTGATTTCTCTTTTCTAAAGCATGTCAGTTTATCTATTTTTCTTTACTGCTAAACTACCCAGGATTCTGAAGTTCAGGCAGGAAGGAACCGTTGAGAATTTGAAATATCCAAAACCATGTCAACGGTCATCATATTCTCTTTGACCCAACATGCTTGTTAAAATTCAAAGGAGAGGGCATTTTTCGGTAAACCGTTCAAGAAACATATTTTAAAAATCTGGAACATGAGCAATGGCGGTCGCAGTTTCATTAGATAGATGATCGCGTTGCGATGATTGCATATTTCTCGGCAGTTCGTCGTGATGAATAATAAGAATACAGGTGGTCATAAGATCAGGTTCGAATGTTGTTAATAGAAATGTTTGTCTCTTCTCTAGTCTCTCCACGTCTATGGATACCCTCAGCACCTGTACCAGAAGGACTATGTGGACAATGAGGGAAGCACCAGCGTCACCTTCACCCTACCTGAGAAAGTTGGAGTCCTCGCCGCTGCTCTCAAGATATTTGATGTAAGTGGCATGGGCTTTTGTGGGTGTTGTGATGATAAAGAAGAACCGAGGCAACGGTCTGTTTTCGATAGTGGGGGTAGTGGTGGTACATATTGGTAGGGAATAGTAGAGGGTTGGTGATCGTAACGCTGGTTGTGGTGGAATGTGTCTTAATGATAATCACGGGGAATAAAGTGATGTTGGTAATAAAGTTAAATAGAAGGCGATGATTGTGGCATTCACGAACTGAAGATCATGGTGGTGGTGATTTAGGATGATGGTAGTGATGCGTTTTTATAATAAGGATGGTGGAAGTAGAGAAATGACTGTGATATGGAGTGTAGAAGCTGGCAGTAATATGGAAGAGGGACGATGATATTGGTAGGAATGAGATGGTTCTACGAGTCTAAGGTAGGAGAAGTGTTTGTATTGTCCTCTGTAGTGTCACACTCCCTATATCAAGCTTACCTCGTCTAGGCATAGTGTAGTTGAAGGTACATTTTTTAAATCGACCCTCTCTCTAATAGTAATGGTGATGTTCACGGTGGTGATGGTGCTGTCGATGATGAGGTCGTTGTAATTGCTGTCTTAATTAGTGGAGGAATTATAATGTGACAAGCTGAATGCTTGGATTAGCTCCGTAAATTTCTTGAATATCAGTATGATAATTATCATCACCATTATTATCATTGCATGTATTTTCAGGATGTGAAAAAGCATGTTGCTTGGCTGTAGAATTGAAAGATTCAAGTTGAACACATAATATACATTTATAAGTGCTAAAACGGATCCTTTTGCCACTCGCAGAATCATCAACTCCTGCTCCCTTGGAGTCATCATGGTCATTGTCAACATCAAAATCACCATCTTCTTCATCTTATTTTTATTCCAATTCAACATTCAATTCTAAGTTCCAAATATTCGGGATTTTAGTCCTTCTTCATGGAACTATAAGTAAAAGAATGAGTGCAGGCGAACACGCATCATTTTCATCTTAAAGGTGATATGATTTTCTATTGTCTCTGACATTCTTGCTAGGATCACAGTGTGAACCTCCACCACATTGAGTCTCGACCTGCCAAAAATGACTCCAAGAGTTTTGAGTTTTTCGTGGCTTGTGACAACCAAACTGGCGGATTAAAGGTGAGAAAGTGAGAGATGGAGGGGGGGGGCAGAGTGAGAGGAGAAGTGGGGAGAAAGAGATGGAGATGTAAGAAAAAGTAGGCAGACTTGACTGTATTATTGGTGGATAGAAATGAGATGAAGAGGAAAGGAGGGAAGGGAGATGAGGACTGACTGCAGGGTATGAACGAGAGAAAAACCAAGGGAAGAGAAGGAAGAAGAGGGATAAGGGTTGACTGTATCAGTAAGAGAGGGAGAGAAAAAGAAAGAGAGAGAGAGAGAGGACGGGAACAGAAAAGAGAATTCAAGGGTAAGAATTCAGAGTCAAAATTAACTTCAAAATGGAGAGAGGGGCAATGAAGTGCAAAGAACAGAAAAAAATAGAGAGGAAGAAACGCAAGACAGAAGCAAGAAGGAACGAAAGGACTAGAAGAGATGAGGAGACATGAAAGTTGCAAGGAGATGGATGGAGTGAGAGAAAACAGATGGAAATAGAGAAGAAGGAAATGAAAAGAGGAGAAGTGAGAGAGGCAATGGACGTTAAATATGAGAGAGACAAAAGAAAGAGGGGCCAGGAGAGAGACCGAAAGAATAGAGAGACAGTGTAAGAGACTGAGAGAGAAAGGAGTAGAGAGGGATGGAAGTGAGGGAGAAAAAAGTCAGTGACATTATATTACGATACATACTAAACAGACATGACCTTTGAATGCCACACACTAACTTACTATTACTATCCACATTTTATAATCCTGTCGCAGGAGGCGATCAGTGACCTGAGAAAAATGGCCCACAAGTTGACTGTGTTGTCGAGAAACCCTCAGGGTGGGAAGGAAGGAGAAGAAGGTAGATTGGTCGAAACGATGTCCAGTCTCATGTTCCGTTTTATACAGTGAACTATACGCCCTACTCCCCTTATGCGTGCGGTTGCCTTTGTGTTTCGCATATCGGGTAGCGCAAAGATAAAAAAAAAAATTATTTGTTTCAAAGTCCAATAACTGCAAGAGTTAAACAAAAAACACTGGGATGAAATTTTAAACATATCAACAGGCAGCTATGATCTATAATTGTTGCAAATTCCACTGACCTAGATTTAATACTGCCATCACAATCAAGAAACATCAAGACACATATGTCCGAAAAAAAACAAAAAAAACAGTGTGTCAAAAGCACGATTGTACCACGTTTTAAATGTTGTAGCTATGACATAGCCATACAATCTAGATCTAGACATTTAAAATTTGCGGCATTAATAGACACTATCTATCTGCGCAGCTAGTGTGTGCCAAATTTCAACTGCATAAAATGTGAATTATTGAAGTTATTGGAATCTGAAATTCAGTACACATTATGGAGTGGAGGGGGATGGGGACCTGATTATATAGCAATTGCTGTAGTTATCAATATTGTTCTACTGGTTATGAATATGAAGTATTTGTTACTGTTGTTGATGCTGTATTTGCTGCTGCTGCTAATGCCACCACAATGGGTACTTTTCACAGTATTTAATGCTGTACAGCTGGCTCCTTCATTACATCTTCCTCCATTTTATTTAAACAAATGCCAACAGCTGTGTTTGACATGTCCAAAGGTATTAAGTCTTTTAAGAGGTAAGGGAATGACATGGATTCTCATGCAAATTTGAATATGACCGTTTTTATTTCTTTTAGCAATGAAGATTTTAATGACAGACGATAGTAAACAAATTCCTATCACAAATTTGTACCCAAAAGGTCTCTAATAGACATCGTTATTACAATGGTCATATGCACATTCATGTAACATGAAATAGCAACATGTAACTTTTTAATGCTTCACCATCTTAACAGCCAAAGCAACAACTGGTATGTATTTGAAGCTAGCCATAATGACAACCTGTCTGTGTGTAACAGCCAGCGAGTGTTATGATGAACTCGACCAAAGCAGTACTTTTCTTCATACACCTACATCGAGATTAGATCAGGCATGGCTGAATGACTAGATAATATTGTGTAATATTAAGTGAATTTGGAAATGATGGCTTAGAGGCAAATCTGCTGTCTACAGTAAATTTGTATTCATTATGTCTCCAAAAAGAACTCGGCTAACGTATTTAATAAAGTTGGAATAAGAGAAGATATGTAGTCTGGATGATCTGTTTCTTCTGTTCCTCACTTTTCACTTTGAAAAAAAAAAACAAAATGCGGCAGTGAGAATCGAGCTGGAGTTCTCAAATCCAGTGTTCTAACCACAGAGCCATCGAGTCATTGAGTTCACGGCTCTAGAAAACTAGACTATATATACTCTCTCTGGCGTATCGATTTAGTGACGTCTCAGCTGTTTTTACACATCTCTGACACAAGTCTACTTAAATAGCAGATTCGTAGCTGGTAACTTATGTGCTAAATACTAATTTATCTGTGAGTACTGCCTTCTATTTAGACAAACTAAGAAGCCACAAAAGTAGGTTCTCGCGTGTCAGCACACAGTCATGATAATCACATTTCCATCTGAATCTGCATATCATAACAAAATAAAGAGTCATTACTGTAACGATTTTGTATTTTCAATACTTCATTACCACATTGTGGATCCAATGGTTTTTGCACAGAATTGTGCATTTATTTTTTTTTCTTTGTCCTTCCAATTTAACCACTATACTAAAGAAATCAGCTATTAGTAACTTAAATTGTCTGCCTTGTTTTGCCATTTGGTTTATGGGATATTCGAAGAAATATTAATGATTATAGTTTGCAGACTGCAATTTATATTTGCTAGCGATAGTGTTTACTTTGTAGTTTTGGCGTACTAATTTAGGAATGATTCGCTTTGCGGTGATGGATATTAATATGATAATAATATGTTTATAAATCTCGAATCCAGGCTAATGCCAGCTCACGCGATTCACACCAGATATACCCCAGCAGACCTTATCACTCTTGGACTTTCTCAATTCCCTAGGGAGCATACAGTGCTGGAGCCATTTGCAGGCTCTGATCATTAGCATTCTGAAAATATCTTTTCACTGCATTTAGCCAGGTACTATTTTACAAATGGGTGGACTGAGGAAAATGTGAATAAAATGCTTTCCCAAGGCACTTTCAACATGACTGTGATCGGGAATCGAATTCACGGCCATTTGATCTTGACTCCAATGCCGCAATCGTCCGGCCACGTTCGGATGTTCATTTTACTGCGCTGGTAATCAGTTTGAACTTAACACAACAGAGAATCGTACACACATGACGTAAGTGAACAAAAAAAAAATATGAAATTTATGTTTAGTCATCCATACAGATCATCCTGGTGCATAAGGTTGTTTTCCACAAAGCAGATCAGGTGTAAAAATTAATATCAGTTTGTTTACAGTTTTAAGCCAGTTCTGCATCATCGGAACGCAATGACATGTTCTAGTTCTGCCACAAAAGAAAAAAACTGAAGGTCATTAATATTTTAATCGGACTTTGGCTTTCTTTATGCTAGCAGGCACAACGGGTGCATTCGATCGCGGTCGGTTTTCTGGTAACTTTGGTTTTGTATATATGATATCGATTTACGTCAACATAGACAACAAACTTGTAGTTTACACTATCGAATTACAGGTGTAAATTTGTTTTCTCACCAACCATAAATGAAGAGCGTTTTTCCAAAATTCGGTATGTGGTCTCTGAATATTTTTTAAACAAAGGGAAATAAAATTAAGGTAATTGCTCTTCATGCATACATTTTTATTTACTGTTAAATGACGTAAAATTTGAAGGAGTACAGATTTTGAGCTGAATTAAGTTTTGAATGAATTTACACAGAAATGCGTGTTTTAATACACTACCAACTCCTTTTTTCAACGAAAGTGCATTTACTGAGTTTTGGGAAAACGCTCTTTAAATGGTTGCTGTAGAACTGAAGAAGGCCATCGGTTATCAGTCTGTGTTGTTGGTGGTTTTGTTGTTTGTTTTTTTTGAGTAAATATGTTGAAGTGTTTTTCAGTGTTCTAAACTGATGTTTGGTGCCCTTTTATAGCTTCTTGAAATCTTTTAAGGAGGCGGTAGTGGCATTCGTTTATGGCTCTGCGATGAAATAAATATGTAGTGTGAATGTTGCGTAAAACACCAAGACGCAAGCTAAAAGCTGATAGATGCCTGTTTCAGTTCGACAGCGAAAAATTTGTTCTTCCACTGTGTTCAAGACTTATATAATAATACGATAGCTGTTGTACTAAATACCAAACACTGTTTAACAGGGGAGTTAATTTAACAGATTTAATAATTTAATACATGTAGATATAAATACTTTTAAAACCCTCACTAATAATTTACAGTGTTGCCCGAGAAAGTCAGAACACGGTGAAAAGGNGGGGGGGGGGGGGAGAGGATCAATAACTTCCAGATTCTCACAAAGACGTCCGAAAACAGAAAACAACTGACAAATTGAAGATACATACAAAATGTTTGCAAAAAGATGCTAAGAGCGCTTGTGTTGACAGAAAAAAAAAATTCAAAAACTATGAAAAGTATATCAATGCGCCTGTAGTTATAATCTTAATCAGTCTGAAAAAAAAAAAAACACCATTGTATGCACATTAATGCAAGCCTATTTTCAATGATGTTGGGACCCATGCTTCCTTGATTAAGGTGACGTTTTCATTTGAAACTTTTACTAAGTCAAGAGAGCATAACTTATGTGTATGAGTGAGTAATTATTGAGAGTGTACGTGCATGTGTATGTGGGCCTATTGAAACCATTCACATACTTAGGTCCCATTCCCCAAACCAGTCCTTACATCAAAACTTAGTTTGTTTCCATTATGCCTGTAATTGCTCGAAAAACAAACTAAAGAACAATTCCTCCAGTCCTCAGTCCTGTTGTTTATAATTTACATGCTATGCACTGTCTTTGTCACATTCATAACCTACAGTTTTCACAATATAAGGGTAACATTTAACTAAATTTACAAAACTGGCGAAGGAGCGAGTGGAACAAAGCGCAAAAAAAAAGTTCGTTCGAAAGATAAACAAATTATTTTTTTTAAAATGACAATATTGCATTGTCATCAACCGACGTGAAAATCAATTTTTAAAAAGTACATTTATGCAAAGATTGGTAATAAAACTATGATCATATTGTCAGCCCTAACCAGGATTCTAACTTTGACCTTTCTCCTCGCAAAGTGGATGTACTATTAATTAAACCACGCTTGCCCATGTGTACTTTGATCTTCATTAACTACTGACCGTTTTTTGGTTGGTTTTTTTTTGTCTTATTAAACAGAACTGAAACTGACTTAATACTTTCCATAGCATCAATTTGGAAACTTCTGGGTCCGCATGCACAATCCTTACGTTAGTTAATGCACTGCGGTAACCACGGGGAATTCCCAAAACATTAATAGTGTCCACTGCAGTTAACACGATAATATGTTAATTAACGTATGGATTGTGCATACAGCCCCTGATCCCATTGACCCGATCGAATCTTAACACATTCTTCATCTCCCCATACTAAAATAGGCTGAATATCCCGGGCTAGGTGGTACTGAAAGCTTACTAATACATGATTTGAGCTTGCATAAGATAATTTACCCTCTCCTCTGCTGTAATAGAGTTTATGCAGCACAATTTACCGCCGCCATCCGTGTTCTGTATAGTCCCCGTGTTATGCATACTTTGTTGTTTGGTTGTTTGTTTTTTTTTGACCCCGTTGCTTGACGCTACGACATTACCCACATTATAGCGTAAAAACTTTGATTGCCATGTTTTAACATGTGACTCAAACCAGAAAGTGGGTTGAAGGAGAGAGGAATACCGTCTGTCTAATGTGTGGCGGTAATTTGGTTTTAGGATGTGAAGTTTTTGTTGAATTTATTAACAAAGTTCTCACACATCCAATTTACACTTTAATGTAAACCGTCACTTCCCAATCCCTTTGGCAACGGGTAACATAAATGGACCCAATGAACGACTACATTTTTAGCCAATCAACATCTCAAAACACAGTACACTGTAATATGTTGTCAGCAAGGGCTATTCACACATCTTGCAAGCTTATGATGTCTTGCCTCATTCCTTCGATTACGCGTCCACCGCATTTTTTGGTTGCGCAAATATACGGAATCTTATCTGAACTTATGACCTTGGATGCCTCCTAAAGTAGGATAAACATTAATCTTAGTTTTAGTCTGAGGCCTACAGATAGGCTACCGTAAAACCTTTCATTTAAGATCATTTGATTCCCTATAGCACATCGAAATTAAGGAATCACTACATACTACAATAGAACCTTACGATCACGATTTTCAGTGGAATAGCTTGGTGAGGTAATCGAGTGAAAACTTCCGCATTAACGATGGTGTTGTGGTTTTTTTTACTATCGTAAGAATTACATTAACTGTGCATGTTGAACACTTCTAAGCATGCATTCAGCACTGACGCAGTAATGGAATTCTTGTGATCGGAAGAGATCCCATCATTAATGCGCAAACTCTCAATTCAGAGACCTACTACTACTAAAAACAGTATTATAAGCACTTTGAGATATTCGACGTCGTAAGATAAATTTAATGTAGAAATATGCAGAGCTGTAGACCGACGCTTCGCAAGGAGGCTACGAGGAATACGAGATCGTGAAGGTAATGGCTAGGTTTTACAACATAGAAACAACTCTAGAACCTAATGACCTCAAGTGCCTTTGACACATACGTTTCTGAGAAATCGCAGTTAAAAGTTTTGACGTCCCATTACTTTGAGTACTTAGGAAAAATGTCTAGCATAATAAATTCTGATTGTTTTGTCTGTAGGGAAATAAGACAAAGCTGAGAAGGTTGTGTGAGGTGGCAAGACTTCCAGACTTGTGATAACTCGGTTTTGCTTAAAGTGGCGCCTGAGATGATGGATCATTAAATTTCTTCAATGTAGGGAACGGTAACTTTCGACCCATGTCTTCTGATCGTTTACTGCAATTTGGCTTTGTAAATCTGAGAGCCAATTGTGAATATACTATTAACAGCAGAAGCTTGTGCTTGCACTTAAGTATTTTCTGGGATATCATAAATAATCTCCTAAAATTTCAAAGTCATGCTAATGAAACAAAATATCAAAAACGTCTCGAAATTAGGGAGGATACTGAACAAAATACCCTTTGCGCCAGCCGGTGGTCGCATTTATTGATCTTTACACCTAGTAATTTCACAGGGCTGATATGCATTTTTCCTTCATATGTGGCGTGCCAAATTTCACTTAACCTCTGGGAATTATGAAACCAATCTACTGTTGATATTTAAAGTGATAATGGGCATAAAATGAAAAACGAAAAGTAAACCTGAACATCTGGGGCGCCACCTAGAGCATTCAAGTGAGTTCCCTTCAGGAAAATGACCCGTTGGGCTCTCAAAGGGCGATATTGAGTTGGAGATGTTCGTCAGGAAAATGACCCGTTAGGCTCTCAAAGGGCGATATTGAGTTGGAGATGTTTGAGTTTGTCAGGAAAATGACCCGTTAGGCTCTCATAGGTCGATATTGAAATGGAGATGTACGAGTTCGTCAGGAAAATGGCTAGAAAAAGTAAGGAACTGGAAACTTCAACTTTACAATGAGTTTGTCGGGTTTTCAAGTATGTACATGAGTACATAAAGGTCCAAAGTGGCGATCTTCTTTTGTAGTTTATTCTGCTCGGAATAAACTAATAATATGCCAAGGTCTTGTCGCTGGGCTTTCTACGCTTATTACAAAATTCACAGGATGTTTCGTTTTGTGCATATTTTTATTTCGTAATATCCATGGATGACAATCAGAATAGCTTCATGATGTAATCTCAATAATAATCAAAGTCGCGCCCTTAAAAAAAATTGCCGTTCATATTAGATACCTCTATAAATGGTCGGTGAACCAATGGCAGTGACATTGATAACAACAGTGATCTTTTCTTAATAGTCCTTTTAAAAAGGAATATGCTTAATATGGAGCATTACAATAACAACTTATTGTTTTCTTTCACGTTTTTACATTGTGTCCGTTCAAGCTTTAACTGTTACATAAAACGGTTTGATCCACATCAGCGGTTAGCCAGACAGCATTGTAAGTAAAGCGGTGCTGTTGCTCCTAGTAAATGACCAAAAAAAAAAACCAGTGATTTTCCCACTTTCACGTATATAGATCTAGATCTGTTGTGATTGCTGGTATATCACAGTTTCAGCTGAGCACATTTAGTGAACGATATTCGAAGATATATCGAATCTCGACAACACCAGTGTAAAGAGGCGCTATTCTAATTGTCTAGATGACGTCATGATCATGGTAATTTTCTGATTCTCATGGTGACATCATGGCGCTATTCTGGTTGTTTCGGTGAGGTCATGTCGCTATTCTGATTGTTATAGTGACGTCATGTCACTATTCTAATTGTCTAATTGTTCTGATTCGGTCTAATCAAAGCGAATGATTACTTCAGGACTTGGAAAGTTTTCTGGAATAGCGCTAGTTTCGTATAAAACGTTTTCGGATTAAGCGTAGTTAGTAGCATGCTTATCACGCAAAGCGTTTATTTGAAGGATGACCGCCAATTTCAGTTTTGTTAGTGGCCCCAAAAATAGGTGTTTGCTGAAAAAGTTGTGTTTGCAGAGTGCAACTTAATGCCTTGTTGTCTGAATTATTTTGATAGTACATTCTTATCAGAGTTTAAGCAACGCTGGGAATGCTTATGAAAGCTTATCAGCTTAATCACCACTCAGACACTTTTTAATCTCGTTTGCATAACTTAGTGCCATACAAAATCAAGTCCTTGAGTTACCTTTCTTGACGAGAAGCCCTCTTCTAGAAGTGGACGAAGATAGAGAGATAGCTAAAGAGAAAATAAAGGTGCGGTAAAGATGGTCGACATTAGAATCCGTTATTTTGTATGTTAAAGTGCCGAACAGTTGGAGTTGAATAAAGAAGTACGGATAACATAACGTGTACAGCAGCTCTATCTTCAACTGAGATTAGAGGCATTAAGAAAGAATAGTTCTGCACTGGGTTATGAAATTTTAAAATACAATAACCTAGTCAATCCTTTTTTTTTTTTTTTTGGGTGAGATTCATCTCAGTGANTTTTTTTTTTGGTGAGATTCATCTCAGTGAGAGAGATATAATATTCAAATAAGCTTGAAGCGTGTGATTTTACTGGTTAAACAGAATAGTGCAGTTCAAGACTAGCACAACGGTGCAAAAGGATTACAGTGCTTTGGTAATAGAATCGAGCACGAAAATCTAGAACACATGTAGACTAAGTCGAAATCACAGCACCATAAATGTAATAATTATGGCTTCTGTCAAACGAGGCTTTTGATACAAGTTCATGTAACATGATTGTAGTGGTCTTTCTTTCGTTCTTTATTTCTCTCTTTTCTTTTCTTTTTTATTCTTCTCTTTTATCTTTTCTTTTCTACTGTTCTGTTCTCATGTTTTATGACATTATTTTATCAGATCTTTGTATAAAATGTGGCGGTCGGGTAGTGTAGAAATGCAGTGGAAGCCAGCTCGTGCATGTTGAGTGTCTCCCTTGTTATTATTTACCACTGTTATTTCTCGTGTTTTAGTGCCCTGGTTCCCGAGAAGGATCAAAGAGCTGGACAGATTTGCCAACCAGATCCTGAGTTATGGCTCCGAGCTGGATGCCGATCATCCTGTAAGATAAAGGCGAGACACGGGTGATGGTGATGGTGGTGGCGGTAGTGGTGGTAGAGGTGCTGGTGACGATGGTGGTTGTGGTGGTGACAGTAGGAGATTAGGAGATAATGGTGATGTTAGTGAAAGAAGAGATACAGCAGGAGATAGTAGTGGTGGTGGTGGTGATGATGATGGTGATATCTGTGGTGGTGAAGGCAGTTACTGGACATTTGGACATGCAGTAGTTTGTAATGATGGTAAAAGAGATGATGTAAATAACTGAAAGAGTCAAAGTGCTGAAGTTGGATAGATCTTGATGTAGGAGACCTTTAAGATGATGGTGCTAATGTCAGTTTAAGACAAGGTGTATTAGACAGATGAATAGAAAGATTAAGGATTATTTATCTTTAATAATCGGATATGTACATTGAGCAGGGCATGAATTGGAGAGGGACAGGTTGGAATCAATAACAGATTACAGTAATAAAGTTCATTTGGAACCCAGCATATTGTAGAAACTAGACTGATCCTAATACGGATTATTAGCCTACAAATATTATACATAATTTTACTGTTTGTTTCCTTGTCTAGGGTTTCACTGACCCTGTATACAGAGAGAGGAGGAAGGAGTTTGCAGATATTGCATTTCATTACAAGCAGTAAGTACAACCTTCATCCAGTTCTGTGTTAAATCAACTGAATCAGCAATAAAATACAGATTCTTCTAGTTCTGTACACTATATGAAATGACTGATCCTGAAGTAAAGTGTAAACATTGCAAATAATAAGAAGCCCAAATCATTTGTTTTGTCAGGAATCGTTTGAAGGAGGACCAGCCGTAATTGTCTTGATGAGGCACAGGAACTCTTTGACTAATAGTCAGTGGTGTGAAGGTTCAATGAAACCTCACAGTTGATATCACAAATTTCATCTACAAAGCTTCATTCTCTTTTGTGCTTTCTGTTCTCTCCATTTTTGTAATGAATTTCTTCATTGGTGAACATTAATAAATCTTGGCACATTTTTGTGCATATTGTTCAATGTACAAGCTGTTTACAGTTTGAGGGATGGATCATAATATTGTGCTCAAATATACTGAAATGGTCAAATTTGCTACACAAAGTCTGTGTCATGTGGATGCACTTTAGTTTCAGACTTTTAGCAGCTTATTTAGTGGCGATACATGATTTCCAGCAGCGGTGTGTCTTGACAAAGCTGTGAAGATAATATTCTTTTCTTCTATTTTCCAGTGGGCAACCAATTCCTACTGTAGAATACACTGCAGCAGAGAGAAAAACTTGGTAAGTGGAAAGTTCAAATTTTATCTTTTATCGAAGTTTTGCCAAGAGATGTCAGCCAGTGGGAAAAGCACATTCTGTTGATAAATGTTTTGAGTTGGTGCTTCCATAATGTAGGGCTATCAGTTTTGAAGTGTATATGCATACAAGCTCCTTCTTTAGTCTCTTGTCCAGCACTTCACTAAGTCTTGCCTTCCCACATACACTGTATCAGTTAATATGGCAGCCACAGTTTAGACCACAGATATCAAGCTGCTGGCCTGCAGGCCAACCAAATATGGCCTGTCAAGTGTGTAAACATGGCTCATGATCACAGCATTGCTGAAATATACTTTTTTTTAAAAAATCAATAATCAGCATTTACTGTGTATTTTTTATTCACACAAATGTTGGATGTAGAGAACAAACATGTATTTGATATGGACTTTTAGAGTATTCATATCTGATGCAACCTCTCAAAATGACAAAAATGCAAATTTGGCTTCCTTTTTGAAGAAGTTGAATACCTCTGGAATAGATAGCAAAACAGTATATCTCTCCATGACATGCTGACTGCAGTGAAAACAGTGTTATCATGAAAACTGACCATCCCCAGGAGCACTATCTTCAAGGAACTGGTCAAGCTATACCCCACTCATGCTTGCCGTGAGTTCAATCACGTATTTCCTCTACTCATGGACAACTGTGGCTTCAGGGAGGACAATATCCCACAGCTGCAGGATATCTCTGATTTTTTGAAAGGTGAACCCACAGATTTGTAAATTGAAGTAGAATCCTGTAAATATAGAATTGAAGGGATCAGTCAGATCTTATCATTCTGGTTAACTGAGATTGCATGTAAAGCATGGTCATGTCAAGTGAACTCTTCTATATGGAGGAAACCTAATAACACACCCTCCACTGGTACCAAGCTTTTGAGAATGTGCAATCAAAAATTTTGTTTTAGCCAGAGTGCTTCATATAAGGAAAACACACAACTGGGACAGTAAAATGGGACCGTGCTAAACAGGGGATGTGTTCAGCAATGATTGTTGTGTGTGTAAATGATAGTTAATGGTTGTCTTAATGGAATTCCACTGTTATAAATTTGATGACTTAATCAAGATATAAGAGAAAAGCTTCCACAGCATCTTTGCTGCAGTGATAGCAGTAAAAATCATCTTTCCCTTTGCTCAGGACTGTAATAAATTGTGGCTGTAAAAAGATAATTCATCACTTTACTATGCAATGGTAATAATGAAATATTTAATGGTTATGCCATAGCAAAAAAGCTTCCTGATAAATAACTGATAATCAAAAGACACAGAACTAATCAGCTACATTCATGTGAGATTTACTCATATCCCACAAATCTGATACGGAAGAAAAGACCTAACTTCGGCACCTACTGATTCTCACTGGGCATTTTTTTTTTTTGTTGTGTATATGTGACTGAAGAATAATCGTTGACCTAGTTGATTTGTATCTTAACCCAACAATTCCATCTGTTCCCCCAGACTGCACTGGTTTCTCCCTGAGGCCAGTGGCTGGTCTTCTGTCTTCACGTGATTTCCTTGCTGGGCTTGCCTTCAGAGTGTTTCACTCAACACAGTACATTAGGCATGGCTCTAAGCCAATGTATACCCCCGAACCGTAAGTACTCAAACAATTCCAAATGCAGTTAACATCAGAAGAGTTATTGGGTCCCTGTCAGTAACATAGATTCATGTTTGACTCTGTTAGTTACCTTGCATGTACTTAGCTTTCCTGATCCAACTTATCAGACTTACTTACACAGGCTGTGACTGTTATGATGTTATGTTTGGATAGGACATGCCCACAATGATCTCATGATTGAAAGGCCATCATCACCTGTTATTGAAGCATCATCTTAAAATCTATTTCCACCCCTGCATCATCATTTGATCAGCAGACTGAAATTGCATGTGAATCTTTATGTTCACAGAGATGTATGCCATGAACTGCTGGGACATGTGCCTCTGTTTGCTGATCCATCCTTTGCTCAGTTCTCCCAGGAGATTGGCATGGCCAGTCTTGGTGCACCTGATGACTATGTCAAGAAACTGGCAACGGTAAATGTTAGAGCAATCATAACACGTCAACCATTTGAAAGGAATTCTCATTAGGATTGGATACTGCTTTGAAAGTATACTTTCATAGTTCCATCACCAGGTTACAGACCTGTAAACTGTAATGGGATTGGACCCTTTTTTCCACTATGGGCTATATTAACATTTTGAGCAGCCCTCTGAACCCAAAGTTTTAGCTTTCACCCAGACCCATCCCAGATTGAAGCTCATTATGTGGCCCAAATTTTAAGACTTGCCCAACCCTAGCAAGCCCATTGAAATTTTGAGCTTGGTTGCTATTTGTAAACAGAGCCTACATTTTTCACTGGTCAACGCCAAACCCCTCCTCTTCCGCCTGAGCACACCCTTGACCTGGCAGTTCCAGCCCAGGGCTAAATAGTGCCTGGCAAAATAAAGTAAAATGGACACAGTTTCCCATGACATCAAAATGTCCCCCCTGGAGCCCTTATTACTGGAAGCAGCCCAAAAGAGGGAAAAAGGGCGATGAAATATACCCCCTCAGTTTGTAGGACCCAAAAGTGAAAGTATAATTACAGGTGGGACCCAAAAGTGAAAGTACAATTACAGGCCTGTAACCATCAGGGCAGGTTTTCAAAATTAAAAAAAAAAACTCTAGTGGCATTTTGCCTGAAAAGAGTGGTGTTTTACTGACTCTGGGCCGTGGACAGGAGAGGCCTCGCCTTAAACTTTGAGTTGGTGTTTGCAAGACATTCATGGATTTGTTAAACTTACTGAGTGTATAGGTTCCCTTTACATGAATTATTCCCGAGATACTGGTACATCCCTGCCCTTTAATTTCTACCCATATTTTAAAAGGCAACAAACAGTTATGGAATGGCAGGGCTATCTTAGTTTAATTTGATGACTTGCAGGAACCAGCAGGATATACTGTGTACCTGATGTTTTTTGTGATAAAGTTTTGAGACCAAATAATATTTGCTTTTACATTTGCAGCTCTACTGGTTCACAGTGGAATTTGGCCTGTGTCGGCAAGAAGGGCAGCTCAAGGCCTATGGTGCTGGGCTACTATCTTCATTTGGTGAACTGGAGGTACTACTGTTGTATGCATGTGATATCTAGGTAGTTGGGACAAAATGTAAGCTAACTTATACAGTGACATGTTTTGAGAAGAGCTGATCAGAAAAGGAGATTGTATTAATATCAAGATGAGACAAATTTCCTGTTAGAAAGAAAGTTTTTCACCACAAATGATAGATTAAGTTGTGCACAAAGTAATTTTTGCTCTAAACTCGCCAATAGTAAGTATACAACTGCAATGTCTTAAAAATGTGAAATGGAATGTCTCATATTTTAAGATCTAAAATAATGACATGCTAAAAAGTTTGAGTTCTTTGCACCATGTATGTCATGACATACACCACCCTTTGTCTCTCTGTAGTACTGCCTGAGTGACAAACCTGAAGTCCGACCATTTGATCCTGCCAGGACCTGTGAACAAGAGTACCCCATTACCTGCTTCCAGCCTGTCTACTTTGTTGCAGACAGCTTTGGTGATGCTAAGGACAAATTGAGGTGAGCAATAGCAATGTTTAGAAATTAGAACTGATACCATCTTCCCTCCTCCACTCCCTATAACACACCATCCACAAGAAAATCAGAATTCAGCAGCAAGAGACCTCAGTACAGGAATGAAATCAATCTTGGTCTATTTGTCTATTAGTGGCGACTGCAGCATTTCATTTCAGGGGTCCAGGAAGATCCTGAAGGGAAATTACTCCAGGGTCCAGAAAGACCCAGAAGTGAAATGAAATGACTCCAGGGGTCCAGAAAGATCCAAAGGTGAAATGAATTTAATCTTGAGTTTTGAAGTGTTTCATTTCTCCAAGGGGTCCAAAAAGATCCAGAAGAGAAATGGAATTAATCTGCACTGTAATGGTCATTTGGATGGCAGAATGCTCTTAGGCAGTGAAACACAGTTATGGGCTGCATTGTTGAGCACAGACTTTCCATTTTGTAATAAATACATATGATATAGTCAGTAATTTTGAATGGTGAAGTAGTGAAAAGTGATAATTTACCATTCCAAATCAGCCAGCCAAAACAAACAATCCCTTGTTTGCCATGGCCTCACAATGAGGCTTGAAAGCATGAATGACTGAGGATCACCTAACAGTTACTGGTAAACAAGCATTGTGATTGGAAAACATAGCTATAAAGTATATTAACCCTCAAAGATCCACTGTGCCATATGTGGCACATGAGCTTGGTGATTCCGTAATAAAACAAGATATGTGGAAATGACTCCTCAAAGAACCAGTGGCATATATTATTTACATAACAGTAAATAGTCTATATATAGATATTATAACAGTTAAGCTGAAAAGATGTAAATCACTTTCTCAAAACACAAAAGGAACCGACTTTGTCACTTTATTAACTTTTCTACTCTTGGGACTTAGAGGGTTAAAAAGTGGACAGTGCTGGCCTATTTTAGTCCTGTTAAGGTCTTGTCTGGCCAATACTAGTTGAGCCATGTAGAAAGCGTTTTTATAAGCATTTATTACAAATGATGTTTCTGTAGACAACTTCACTATCATTAATAGTAATATTACAGAGAAATGTGGTGAAAATTACTAATAAAAAGCAGCTTGAGATGCAGAAACAGACGTGGTTATGTTAAGAAATTTCCTCCGTTACATTTCCAGACAATATGCAGCCACCATTCCTCGGCCCTTCAGCGTGCGCTACAATCCATACACTCAAAGTGTGGAGGTGATTAACAGCAAGGAGCAGATCATTAATCTCAGCCGGGACATCAAAGGTGGGTGAATTTCCTTGTTCAGATAGCTCTTATTTCATGTCAGTGACCCTATGAGGTATTATCTTTTATTTCGTGAGCCTTTGAAAGTCAGTGTAGGTTGCAGGTCTCTGCTGAATGAGATGCACTCCGAAACATTCTACCTCTGCCAGCAGTTCACTTATAAATTCCCAAATTATTTGCTACTTATTCTCGCGCCTTTGTTACAAGTATTCCCATCTCATATTACTCAGTTTCACCTTCATCCATATGTCATACTGAATGTCGTTTAATCATAGAATGAAGTACAATTCTCTCTCACTTGTGTATTGCAGGTGACTTGTCTCTGCTGGAAGATGCCTTGGCAAAAGTGGAATCTTAAGTCTCATTTGACCCTTCCCGTTATTTATGCCTAATGATGCACTTTACAGCAATCTGATAAATATTCTTAGTTCCTTGACTGAAATTTAACCACATTTGAATATATTGTACGTTATAATGTGATATGACATATTCAAACGCTGTTATAGATGTGGGGTTTTTTTTTGCAAGGATCAGTTTTTTTGCAAAAAGTTTAGAACAATCTAGGGTGACATAATTTGGTACTTAAATCGCCAAAATGGCAACCTTGCTTCACGTTGGTAGAGAAACACCACATTCCGTAATGTCCAAAGAGTAAGAAAAAGTCACTAAAAATAACAGCAACTGCATTTTCAGTGATACCATAAAAAAAACACCTGAAAAACCTTTTTTCGCAGAAAGTAATTTTCAGGCATCATTCTCCACTTATGAAATTAGATCCTTGCCAATAAAAAATCACTCTATAGTAACCTTTTTCTTTACATGATAAAAGATTGTCCAAAATGTGGATAATTTTTAACAATTATGAGTGCAAATTCGAGCAAAAGAATGTTTTGTCTCTTATAAAAAACAATAACTATCAGAAATTTGAGTACTTACTTGTTATAAAATTGTTTTGTGTTTGACATTCTTTATTTTGTGAGCAAACAGGAAAACTTCTTTGGTACTTTAAAGCAATGAGAGATTTTAGAAAGAAAATGTCAAAATGTATTTTACTAATGTCTGTTGCTGTTTAAATATAATTAAATGTGCTCAATCGGTTCTTAATCACAACTATTATAATGTCCTTGGCTCAGTGGTTGAGCAGGAAGCAGTAAATTCTCAATGTCTTTTCTGACCAATCCATTCATTATGATTAACCTCTCACTTCAACTTTTCGCGATTTAGATTTCAGGCAGCTAAAATTTAAATCCATGTGTAAATTTCAGTACATTTAAAAGGAAATCCTGCATTTAACTCTGAGCTTGTTAATCAAATCAGCACCCCAGCATCCACCCTAACGTGTCATTTTGCCAGTCTGCTGTGTATCTGGAATAACATTTTTAAAGATGATGTTCAGTTCAACAATATTTAAAATTCAGAGGCATTAGACTGGACATACATGTGGTTGGTTTGACATTCCAGTGGAGTATTTTTTTTTTAACCTGGATGGCCCATAACTGGTCACTGTGTAAATAAACTTACTTGTTAGAATTATGACCTGCAGTTTAGCTCTACTTTACATGTTACTATGTCAGGACTAAGTAGGTGTTTGTTGCTTCTCCACCATATTCATCACATCATTTTTGGTACATAAGTATAGATTTTTTTGTTTATGAAGAGGTGTACCAGAATTAGCTGTACAGCATATCAATACATCCAGTACTTTTGTCTTGCCTCAGAAATCTCTCAGTTGCATGAAGTGTGAATATATATAAGAAACTGCATACAACTGTAAAGTGTATACCATGCAGCAGAAGTGAGATAATGAATGTGTATTACACAGTAAAGTTTACTAGTAATTCTACACCCTGAAAATTGTAATACCATGTAGCTGGTTTGAACCTTCCTTTGATTAAAGCTGCCTTTTTCTGAAAAAGAATTGACGTGTACTCTTCAACAATGATATCTTTCAGGTTTGCTTGTAACAAAACACAACAAGAAAGAAGCATCTATTTTAAAGCAGCGTGACTCCTCTTATTATACAGCAATCCTTGTTTAACATTCCATGTAAGTGTGTAGATATAATGTAAAATCAGATTCATGTATTATTACCATATCATGACCAGATACTGGGTGGCAGAAAAAAAAAGTTTACTTTTGAAAAGTCCAATTAATTCACGAGTTTAAAAAACACAGGAATGAAATTTTCAGGACATTAACTGAAAGATATAATCAACTTATATTGCAAATTTCTTAACCCACTGCTAAACTTGTGTCACAGTAAAGAAATGAAAATGTGTCCAAAAATGACCTGCTGGATGCAGGCACGGTAATGTAAAATACATGTTTATGTTTGTGCCTTTCAAGCTGTGACATAATCATAGCATCTAGATATTTGAGATTTACAGCATTACTAGACAATATCTAGCTGCTGATGTGTGCCAGATCTGAATCATTGAATTATCGGACTTTGAAATTCAGTTAACTTTTTTTAGGAGACCACCAGATGATGGTAGATGACTAAAGCCACATATTCAGTATGCAATGTTGAGCACAGTGCTATGATTTTTGTCATCTGCAGTGGATTTTCATTAAAATGGAGATGGATGTTGTTGTTCTTGTTTTGCTGAAATTTATTAGCAGCATAATAAATGATCAGGTAGAGGCAACAGAGAGCACTTACTCCCAAGTTGCAGAAGCTGTTGTGTATGTTCTATAATGGTAATATTTCATTAAAGTTTAGTGAACACAGAGTGCATTTTGCAGTTATATTTACTTTTTTTTTTTCTTTAGCAAATGTGTGTAGCTGATTAATGACACTTCAGACAATTGCGCAGATTATAGTTTCTCTGACACTTATGCATCCTTTGACACTAACTAAATCATGGCTATAGCAGCAAAACGGAAGCCAAATGAAGACAACAAATGCTTGATTAAGCATAATGTAATGATACCACGCTTGAAAACTTGAAGAAAAGTAAATGAAGATGAAAATCACTTTATTCACAAGAAATGCATTTTATAAAGTCCATGATCAACGACTTAGAGGGACATCTTCTCAAACAGAAAGGTAAAAATAAACATACTTTTTCATGAATCTAACCTGTTTTCTTAAGAACTGAGATATCCTTTGGAAGTGAGCTTTTGCTTTTTGTGCTGTTTTTTTTTTTGGCGGGGAGAGGGAGTTTTCAATTTCCCACTGTAAAGCCAGTTCCTAGATTTCCCATGCACCTTATTCCTGTCAAATTGCTCAGAAATATACAGTACATCATATTTCATTCAACATTTATGTTTGGTAAGACTTCCAGTTAATAATCTTCAGAAATCTGTCACGAATCTTTAAAAAAAGGTGAAACAACAGATCTTCACTCAAATGGAGAAGTCTAGTCTATTTGTAAACTAAGGCTGAAGACTTTAGCTTTGGCAAAGTTCAGTAACATGACCGGATTGGTTGCAAATTGGTAAAAGGGGCATTACCACAATCTAATAGAATGACAACCTTGAGACACTCACTCTTCATCTTGCAATCTTCAGACTAAATTTCTTGCAACTAGCACATAATCGAATGACTGAAAATAAAATTGACTTAAAGACAGATGGTATATAAACACTATATACAAACAACAATGAAGTCTACAATGAAGTTAAGACAGGTATAATATATTGCTCAGCGAAGGCTGAGGGTCAAACAACCGGTGAACAGCTTTTGTTCCTTTGTTTAAAAAAGCTACAGTAAAGTGCTTTATGGAAATATCAAGTATTTCAGAGACATTTACAAAGATGCTTTGCACCTGATGAAGAAATGATATACCATGCACTGTATGTACAAACATTAGCAAACCCTAACTGAACAAATTACACTTGCTGATCAAGACACACGTAACTATAATCAGAAATGAAAGACAGTAACTGTTAAAATTATTAAACATGAAAATGAAACTTAACAAAAAACTCCGAGATCTACATATGAATCGAGTGATTACGAAGGTCTATATCTGATATCATTATAATAAAGCTGCAATTAGATGCAATGCGTGGTGTACTTTGTTTGCTGAATCCGCTCTACATCATCCCATCTCCAAATTTCTATCTGTTTAAATCAGTGACAACATGGGACACAAATATGAGTACAAAAAAGTACTATATAATCTTATGTATCTGAGAATTCAATTAAAAGGAACTGTTATAAAGTTAAAACTGAGAAGGAAAAAGGTCATTTCTGTTTTCTCAAGTGTAGCTCAGAACAAATGAAAATCCAAGTCAATTCATGTCCCCTAAATGAATCATGAAAAATGGGCTTCTTCCAGCACAGCAGGATTCACCTGGTTATGGCTGCTACACATGCTATAATGGTTCCTTAAAGACAATGAGTTTAAGACAGGTCAAATGACAGTTAAGTTCCAGTAGACAGCTTTTGACAAAATACAAGATGTCTTTGATGTCAAAACTTAAAAGACATCCCTGAATTGATTTTGTTTTCATTGATAACATAACAACCTGCATAACATGCGATATATTGATTTTGCAAATAGAAAACAAATAATAATAATGCTATCAACTGCAACCACACCATCTACTTCTTTTTCTTCAATTGCTCAAATCTTCTTGTCAAGTCATCAAAGTCAACATCCTCACCACCAGCAGATCCCCCACCAATGGAATTACCAACATCTGGCAATGTGTTGTTAGGTACTGTGGGCAATTCTGGGAACATGTCATCTGCTGGAAACAGAGATAAGATGAAATGGTCAAAGATGCCATACAGAAAAGAGATACATTCACCCCAGTGCAATACAGAAAACAAAGCATCAAAAGGGTAAAAAGAACAGGGCATTCATCAGCCATCAGGGAGGATGGCAAGAGAACAGAGCAACTGCATTATCAATTAAAAGAGACAAATGCCATCCAATCTTCCCCGCAGTGTCTCACCATCTTTCTGTGCACAACACTGCACTTTCTACATCTAAATCATTTAAGTGGAGGATCCATAATTCAAATACATGTTAATACCATTTGAAAATAGATTCTCTTATAAAAAGTACAGTAGTTTCTGACTAAGATCCTGCTGTTAAACATTCATCTAGGTTAAGATGGGTTATCCCAACTGCAACAACTGTTCTCACCTAAAATCCCTGTCTCACTAGCCATAGTGAATTTTTCTTCCTTTCTTTTCTGACGGGATTGCTACTTTTCACTGACAGAATATGCATCTGACTGTTATTGTTAAATCTAGCTTAGAGTGTCACACTGTCATAAGATGCAGGGAAGTCATCCACATTAACAACACATGGTCCTTCCCCTTAGGCATGTTTATCAATGACATTATACTTGCGACATATATTTTGACTTCTCTCTTTACCTCCCTTCTCTACCTGGGATCATTAGCTAAGATCCCGGAACTTTCTCATTTCCAGAGCACCAAGACTTTAGCAAGAGAGTACTATAATATGAATTGCATTACCTCGCGGGGGAGGAGCAGATGCTGCAGATACACTGGGACCTGGTGGCTGGGCTGGCTTTTCACTGCTGTGATACAGTTGGTCAAAGTTGGGTGGACCTGGTGGGGCTGAGTGAGCTCCAGAATTGTAGGAGGGTGGCTGGGTGGGGTAACCATTATAACCTCCATGGGGACCCTGATTAGGCAAAGGGGGTGGTGCTGCTCCCATTGGTGATGATGTGGGATAAGGCTGTGGAGAGAGAAAAACAGCAATTCTCTATTCAATGGTGTATGTCAACCAGATCCTAGAAATACAACATAAACATTACATCATCCTTTAGTCACTGACTAATATCATTTCTAGACCATCAAAGTATTTTGGACATTACCACCTAGCAAGCCCCAATTGTCAATATTGGAAGAATAATAATGCATAAACAGACTACTAAGATCAGCTTTAGACAAGACTTGATAAATTCTTTGACGTAAACTTAACCTCAAACATAGTAAAGTAACCCAAAGTTTCTTCATTTGAAATGCTAAAGGCACCTCATGCTAGCTCTTGTCCTAAGTTACATTTGTCTTCTTGTCATGCTAATTCTTTCATTTAAAGTGAGAATTTTCAACCCCAACACCACCATGCAAGTTGCTTGGGTGATGAGCAACTGAACTAGTTTTACTGACTAAGCAGTCAAAGTCTGTTATGAAAATATGGATTGAAAGAAAAAAATATACCAATTAGTTTTCAAACTAATTAACTGCCAACAGAGGACACAGTCCACAGTGTTTTACACATACAGCACTCTTGTCTATTTGGTGTTGTCAACAACTTCCTTCCATTCACATCTCCAGCTCAAGGAAAGTACAAGCCTAAGTTAGAATGTCTTGCCTCATGAAGCATAATGATCAAGCTCCTCAATTAAAACACATGAATATACTTATCTTAATACAACTCTGGAAGGGAATGACTTAACTCCTCCTCCTCCTATCCTGAGCAGCTGAGCAGGACTCACCTCCTTATGGCAGTCAGCTAGAGAATCGCATAGATGGTCTGGCCTTCTATTCTCAAATTTTATTGTCCACTAAATCATGTCACAGATTGATGCATGCTTTCAGTGGCTTTTGCCATCTCAGTCAATGTCTTAAAGCTCCATATGGCCCACTCAGTCAAGATACAATGTTACCATTCACACTGCCGTAGTTTATTCTTAGTCACAAGAATTTTTTCTCGCTTATATTCCACTCCTAAGACAAGACTAGTGTTGTTTGTGCTGTGGCAAGAGATATAGGCCTAGAAAGCTATCTTTTATTTTTAAAGAATGGCACATGTGCACATTATCGCCAATCGTATACATCATATATTAGTACATTAGTGCAGTACAGTACTGCACATGTAACATGTCACTGGGTACTTGATTATCGATCTGTGCTCCTGATGCCACCCCCCTCTCCCACTCAAAAATCAGTCATAGTATAATGCTGTATAATTCACATCCCAATCTTTCTATCTATCACAATGCGGCTGGCCCTGTCCTCTCAGGCACTAGCTTCTTTATTTCACACCCATTTACTGTAGTTTTGCACTATGCAGGAGAGTTGGGAAGGTGACTTTGCACATATAGAACCTCTTTAATCTGTTAGAATTAAAGAAAACCCATGATGCTGACACTGAATGGTGGAGATACATCTACTATGTGCGCAGATGGGAAAAACAAACACAACTTCATTTCCTGTCAAATTACAAAAAAAACCTGATTAATCTGAGTTCAAATTAGGTGGGACTCGACTGTAATACATACATCCTTCTTTTGAGTTTGCACCTTATGCTCTAGACCACTGAATTACAAGCACTTATTATCTGGACTACTGAACTACAAGCACAAATTTAGATTGCAGACTAGGAACACACAAAACAAAACTTACAGCCTGAGGCATAGATCCAGCAGGGGGTGGGTAGAACCCAGGCTGCTGAATTCCCATCCCTCCACTTGGGCCTCCCGCACCGCCACCTCTGCCTGGACTCTTCTTTTCATCAGCATCCAAGTCTATCAGCAAGTTCTCTGCCATCAAAATTTCATCCTGCTGCATGACAGAAGGGTCAGGCTCAAATGGAACATTGTATGTCTTTGCAATTTCTATCATGTAACGTTCCACAAGTGCCTTCGGTGGTGCTTGTACTGACAACTTATGCATAACCTGGGGACAGAAGAATAAAATTATTTGTTCTATAGTTTGTACACACTTCATCATTCCTTTGACTATTTTTAATTATTTGTAATTACAGTATTTGTTTCTATATTTCTGAACTCACTGGTTCATTAATACTAGCGGTATTCAAAGTCCTCTCTTAATATTACATGCAAATTAGTTTCTAACTGTTAGANTCACTTAAGCGGGCGTCCCGCTCACGCGTGTCCCGCTTAAGCGGGTTCCACTGTATTTGCAATTACAGTATTTGATTCTATATTTCTGAACTCACTGGTTCATTAATACTAGCGGTATTCAAAGTCCTCTCTTAATATTACATGCAAATTAGTTTCTAACTGTTAGAATATTACTAAGCATTTATATGTAAATAGTGGTGATTTTGAATAGAAGTAAAAAATTTTACAAATTATCCATTTCTTCTTATAATCTGAACAACTATTATTGTCCTTCATACTGAATTCAACATGGCACTGTAAGTGGTATTTGCAGAGTAGTTTGAAATGTAATCTTCAACTTATTTAAGGATAGAATAACAATAAGTGTGAGGAAGGTAGTATAAAAATACATCTGAATTTCATGTGGTATGACTATGATGCAAACTCTGCTGAATCACATGAGGGTAATAAACTGCAATTATTAAGGGAGATCTGATAATAACACTGTATGATATTATATCCTACTATTATTAAAAAAAACACTTCAATAAGCTATGTTAAGTGCTGCAAGTATGGAAATCTAAAATAGTCTATATTTCTTAATTAGTTGATAAATACTGTATGCTGAGAGTATCAGATTCTTTCATCAATACTTATACAGTGAACCTCGGATCTAACGAGGTCGCCGGGACCAACCTTCAGTCCTTGTTGGAGCCGAGGTCTTGTTGAATGCAAGCTCTCTGCAAGTTATGTGAAAACTGCCTTGTTTCTAGTGAGAACCTTTAGCTAAAAGGGTACTGAACTTTGCAATTAAGAAATATCACTGGTTGCTACCCTTGACTCCAGATATCATCGGCATGACAACATCGAGAGCTGATACATGTATCGATTTTTTTTTTTTTTTCTATAAATGTAGACAAAGCAGTCTAAAATGTTGAGAAACGAATGGTTTCAATCACAGTCTCAGAGTCTAGCTTAAAATTTCGCCTAGTGCAATGATTGGTCCAAACAAATGGCTTGGCCAATCATCAGCCAAGCGTATCATTTTATCATTCCATTTTCCATTCCCCTTGCTCTTGCACTGCAGAGACTTTCAAAGGCTTAAATTACTTTTCCGCTCCCTTCCGCTAATTGCCCAGATAGTCCTATCTCTTTCCTCCATCCTCTCCCTCCCTACTACACTTCTTTGCATACACAGATATTACCGGTAACCTTTTATGCTGACTCAGTCTTGTAAGTTGTAGACTATTGGTAGCAATTGTTATGTAAACCTTCGGGAGTTGCTCGCTGCCGACAGTTTTATTGCGGATGAAAAGGATGTGAGACGGCCACACTTCAGGTCCATAATCTCGTAAGAGCCGAGATTACTGAATTTTGCATTCGCTGGATCAGAGGTACATTTACTATAAGGGAAAAAAACAAGGATTTTCATTTCCCTGGTTGAATGCGAGGTCTCGTTGAATCCAAGCTCATTATATTCAAGGTTCACTGAAGTAGTCATGTAAATATCACCTTTTCATTGACATTGCTAAGCTGGTTTCCTCTGCATGCTTGTGCAAATTCTTTCCCATACTTGTGGGCAAATTCTTCTGTGACAGCTTTAAGCTCTTGAACATCTGCCTGCAATCTTGGAGTAGCCCAAATAATACTTGCAATTGCTTCTTCTAGCCCTGGATCCAACTCTCTGTGGACATAAAAATGTCTTTATCAAATTGAAGAGGAAAGGGTATATATTTGAATCTGAATCAGACTGTCAGAAACAGCGTCTAAGCATCAAGGGTTATGGTAAGGAATTCCCCACTTCCAGTTTTTACCTGTTTGTATGGAAAAAATAAACATAAAAACTGAACATGATAGGGAATACAAAATACCTATATATAATATAATAAACATGTTTAGATAGAGTCTGGAACAATGTTTGAAATGCCATTAATTATTGCGGAAAGTACCTAATAAGCCTTGTAGTGATACAAGAGAATTGAATCTACATTCCGCTCGCTATGCTTGAGCACAGGGAAAAAAGAAATTTGCAACTCTATGCAGTTTGCCAAGCAGCTAGTGCAGCAGTCAAATTTGTGCAGTCATGCATATTTCTCTCCATGACTGTGGGAAAACTAATACCCCCACTGAAACAATGGGAGGTTCCTGTCCTTGTGCTTTAAAAGTTTAGTGATTCACATACTAGACAAAATCAAAAGGATACTCTAGGAAATGACAGATCTTGATGAAAAACTTAAAAGCAAGATGACTGGAACACTGCTTACAAAAACCTTTTCATAATAAACTTGCTTTTTTACACACTACAGAAATTGTGAAAACTGGAAACAACTGAATTTTCAAACATGTATGCTTGTTCATAGTTATTCTCAGTTTTATTAAAAACGGAACACATAATACATCCTTATAAGCAAGAAGTGAAATGTGTTTGGAGGCACTTCCCTGACTATTACATGCTACTATATTACATAATTAACTGTGATGTGAAACTGTTTACCCCGAATGGAAGTAAATTGTTATGATTATTAATGTGTAACAAAGGAAGCACTGAATAACTGATGATGTGTTAAGACACCTGGCTTATTTGAAAACATGATAAATTTGGTTTCTGCTTTCCCTTGAAGTGCAGTGGGATTGGGAGTGGAGAGGAGGGAGTTTGGGATTGAACAGAATGCTGTGCTTAGGGTTCAATCAATTCCTAACCTCTATATCCTATTAAAAATTTACGAGAGATGGAAAGATCAGTGTAATAAGTAAGGCTGCTGTCAAACTATGTCTTTTATACTCCAGCTAAGGGTCAGATTGATGAAAGCACCGTCCAAGCAGCCTCCATTGGTTCTCCTACCTCCACTATCCCCACCTCAAAAAAGGTGTTTAAGTAGTACTGTCTTGGCCCTCTACCAAAAAAAACCGCAATACAAAGGCATTGTTTACAATGGTCAGCTGACCGCTGGCAACAGATGTGTGAGACCAGAACACCAGTAAAACTGAGTCACATACTACAGGAAAGTTCAATAACACATGGGCCATCAGTGCTGCCAGTGTTGAATTTTTTTTTAAGAAAAGGAAAACCTCCTAGTAGTCCTAGTCTAGATAGTAATGATAATATAAACAATGCTGGCTGAAGATACCTGTGATACAATTTTATAAAGTCAAGTTTATTTTGAAAGTGATGTGATCATGCCATTACAAAATGCTGGATAGAAGACACAACTTACTTTTGAGTTTGTATCAATCCAAATCTGGCAAGCAGCAAATCACAGTACATTTCCAATAGTTCCATGGCTTCAACAAGATAATCTTCGCGAATAATATGCTCCACTCTGATGCGGGCTCGGTCTTCTTTTCCTGCTGAAATGTAATCTGCAATTTCTTTGCGTGACTTCAGTGCCATTTCCGTTTTCTTTTTTTCCAACAGTTTCAACCGGTTGATAATTAACCTTAGGTTAGTTTTAAGTTTTGTGTAATTAGGCCCGCTCTTGAACATGGTGGTATGATGTGCTCAATATACAGCAGCAATCTGTTTAGGTGTTAAATTTATGTTTTGGTTTCCCGATTAGGCTAGTAACCTAGGTGGGACTGAGGAAGTACGACAGCGTCGACGTCGACAGACTTGATCTAAAATCGTGAAGTTTGGGGTGCTAAATCTTAACTCGTGAAGTGGTTCAAAACAAAAGCGTCTTTCCCAGATCAGCTTGACTGACTACATCAGATACGACTCATGTCAGATTTCACAATATTTCTATTTTCATTGCGGTGTTCGTGATTCATCCACAACTGATGTTTACTTCAAGTCTATTTTGGGCAGAGTACACACAAAATCCATTCATTTCCGGGTACGAAGAGCACGAAAAGTGATGACGTAATTACGTAATCTATTGTCGCGGGGTTCATTCGCAGAATTATTTTTCATTATAGGACATCGGAATTTACCGGATGTCTTTTTTTTTTTCATTTATCGATCACACACTACGTATGATTCAGTTTCACCCACTGCCAGTAACCTCTGTCCCTTTTACCTCTCAATCTCATCCTCTTCTTCCCACGCATGTACCTGAACATCGCATGTGAGCCTGCTGATGTTACAGAGCAGTGTCCCCGCTAGGTTACTATCTGCAGTATTCCATCAAGAAAATATCATTTTTTGGCCATTTTTTTTCATAGACACTGATTCTTTGACAACGAGATAATATTGTATTTGTTAAGACTGTCGCATGGAATGCTTCTGTTTTTCTTGCTCTGGTTATTACTTCGTTGTTTTTATTTTTTATTACTTCTGTTGTTGGTGAGCTTGTGTTTTGTATTTGTTGTTGCAGCAGCTGATTACCCCTAGCATATCACTGCTTCTGTTGCTATTCTGAGAATTTCTCTGGTAACATCTGACTCTGTGGCTTTTCAGAGGAGCCATCAACAGTCTATAGTACTACTTGTATATTGTCACCAGACTGCATGTAATGTAGGCCTATGTTAAAAAAAAAAACACACATACAACACAAACAGATCAAAGTGTAGATAAAAATGTACATTTTAATATATTTTATTTCATTTCTTGCTGACTTAATAAAAAGATAACATTTCTCTCATTTTTGATCACTTTACACAGACTAGCACAGCCAGTTCAATGTATACAGTGGAACGAGCTTAATCAGGACTGCTTTATTTCCAGTTTATCATCCCATTGTGGAGAGAAGTCCCATCATGAAATGTGGTACATTTAATTCAAGTAAAGGATAATTTAGCCATTTTCCTGCCATTAAGATAAATCACTGCATGGCCGGTGGATCAAATGACTCTTGCAATAGTCAAGTTATAAATTTGCAAGTGCCTAGCAGGGTTGCAAAAAACTGCTTTTTTCAGTAGTTGATTATATACAAGTTACTTAATCACAAAAGTAATTTACTACTCTAAAACTACTTTCTATAATTTGGTACTCTCTACTTTACCACTACTTTTAAAAAAAAACTCACTTTTTTCACTACTTATAATATTACTATTACTCTTCTCTTTGAACTGTTTTGAACCAATCTCTTTCAACAACATAGATCTACGTGAAATATTATTATTGAATACAGCATAAATTGATAAAAAGCTAATAGGTTTATGGATAATAATCTATCAAAAAGGGAGAGGGCACGTTTACAGTTTTTGCCTTGTATTGCTCAGTTGTCAAAATATAACACCAATATCGTTATCAAGCTATTTATCAAATTATTATCAAACTGCTTGTATTTTCTACACAAGTCGATCAGACATGCTGTGAAACCATCACATAAAAATAATAATAATAATAATTTGCAACGCAACAGCTTTGGCTACTCAAGTCACTTGCCATCAATAAGAGGGTACGGCAGTCCGGCAATCGGTATAATTATGGCCAGAGCCGCCCACAGCTATGTCTTATTCGTCAAGAATAAAAGTTTTAGAGGTTTTTTATTTCGGAGGGAGGGGGAAGTACATTATAATTTTGCTACTGTTACCTTACTATAATTACTACCCTGAAAACAGGCTTACACTAAGCTACGAGTGGCTACGACAGATGTCACAGGATTTCGCAAAAAAATCCTATTTAGTGCCCCCACGTTTGATGTATTGTAAGTGTGTGAGAGTGAAAAAAAAAAGTGTAAGAGACGAGATAGACGGACGGAGTATTTATAATTAAGACAGGATGGGTAGTAATGAATTGAGAACTGATACCAAACTTTTTTGAAAGGCAGTCAGCCGGTCGTGCTCAAAAAGAAAAAAAAAATTGAAACACGGCGGATAAAAAAAATTGACAAAAAAAAGTAGCGTGAGTACTCCCTACTGTTTTTCTTCTTTCACTACCGCTACAACTACTTTTTTAGCACTGGTATTCGCTACGCCAAAAACTACCAAGTTTTGTCAAAAAGTACTCACTACTTTTTTGCTGTGTATTCGCTACACAACCCTGGTACCTAGTACACTCTAACATGCTTATTATAAAATCCACACAAGTTTTGGGTTTTGTTTTAAATCTTTATGCATTAGGCATAAAGTTTGCAATATCTCTGATTGATCCTTTCTACCACTTTGAGACTTGCAAGAAGTATTTAAGCACAGTATACATGTAATGCTATATTTGTAGGATGGATTTTTGTAATCAGCTTATTACAGGCTGAACAATTCTGTCAATCTGTACTTCAAAAGCTAGCCACAAGGGGAGTCAACTTGTGATAAGTTGTGCATCCAGACGTATACATGCTCTTGCCAGGAAAATCACCTGCACAACTTCACAATTTATGTTCAGAATTCAGCAATGTTTGATCTACACAACGTTCAAATCTTACACATAAAAAAGCAAGTCAGACCTGCACTTCCTATCTTTTTTCTTTTGTTCTTTCTCTCTTCTTTTTCTTCACTTCTTTATGCTGAATTCTCCACAACACCACTCTCTCATGCTACTGCCCCCGCAGAATGCACAGCTCAAAATACATGTATTATATACTGTATTATGCAGTCAAAATGAGACCTAGTTATACTGCATATACTGCAATATGTAAGTTTATCATGAAACTGAGCTCAGATAATCTATTGTGCTATTCAAACTAGCAATAAAATCTAGTCGATTCACACTACACATAATTCCAACCATTTTTCAGGTAACAGAATAGCCTATCATCTGTGGAAGTTCACAGATAATCATAAATCTTTCAATCATAATTTTTCCAAAGTGAGAAATTGCAATTAAACTAAGGCAGCTATACTAAGGCAGCTGAACTTTACAACCCAATAGCAGAATAAATATGTATACATATTCTTTTCATAATGAACTGAACTAATTTTGAGTAATAGTTTAACTCATTCAAACCACACAGACCAGTTATAACTCTTTCATAGTCCAATCTCACCTTCCATTTACTGCATTTTGTGCTGAGTATTATGTACTCATGTATTATGAAATGTCAATCATTCATTAGGAATAACTGAAGAGAATTTTCTGAAAACACAGGAAAGGCACTTTCACTGAAAAAAGCTAGTAGTGTATTCACTTGTGCATTTCTTTATTTAATCACTCATATCAAACCATAGTTTGATACTCTGGATTCCTTTAAGAGTTATGGCATTATAAAATAGATTTTAGAAACTGTATGTGAACAGCTATTTTTCTGGCAAAAAAAAATAAATTACAGACTGACTTAAGGATTACAAAAACAAAATTGACATAGGAATCTTTGAAAGTGATTGTAAAATAGCTAAGACCCATGCAATATCTGCATTGATAAGCTATCAAATACACCACACATATACACACACCCATACCCACTTCTCAGTAAAACTGACAACAATACACCTTCAATGCTCTGTGATCTCTTTCACCACTTCGTGAGAACAAACAGGTGTTTTGTAAAGAACTTTTCCCTCAGCTGATACGTCGATTTTCTTTTTCAGCCAGTTAAACAGGGCTTGTTGGGCACCCCAGCAGGTGGTGAGAATGACCCAAATGATAAATTAATGCTAACTTAACAGAAATATACCTTGACAATTCAAGGACTGCCTGCACAAAAGCCTTATCTCTTTTATATAATTCACATAAATATACGGTCTCTGTGCAGGTACCCCTCGAATTTTATCTGATTAACCCTTAGCAGGAATGTAGATTAGTCATCCCAAAAGTTTGGTCATCCCACTGCCTATAATAATGTGGGAGCAGAGAAAGGCATCTCTATAAATAAGCCTTAGTTTATTTATTTTCTCTTGCATCATCAGTCATAATAAGTCCATATCACTTTCTCATACAGTATTTACATATTTTGAAACAAAGTTTAGGACTTTCTTTTCTTTGATGGCCTGAGCTGGAAGCATACTGAGACTTTGCTGCTAATTGAGACTGTGGCATCAGCCACCCTTTGCTGGATGCTTGGATTGAGATCTGGTTCCTCTTCATCACTTCTTCCGGCGCCATGGATTTCACTGGTTCCGAGCTCTTGAACCTGATGGAGTGAGAAATATAATGATAATGGCATATAAGGGGGCAAAAGCTGTCAGCAGTTTAACATAGTAAATCATGCTGCTAAAGGTGGATGCATGCATCAAAACTGAGATTTTGTTTTCAAGTTTTGTATTTTTCTCTCTGACTTATCTTTCGGGCCCACAAAACCTATTCTGAGAAAAAAAAGAGCATCATTATGTTACCACATACATGTGCTTTATGATTCAAGAAAGAGGACTGAAGTCATCAATATTTGGCCTTTGTCCATAGAGTTATTACCCTTTTCCAAGAGGCAGAGACTTGTGAGAAAAATACTGATATATCATTTATGTTCCAGCAGTTCAAGATACTTCTGTCAGACAACATATTCTTAAGCTCTCAACAAAGGTTGTGGTCATTCAAATTCATAATGTAAGTTAGATTGTGTAAGTCATGCAAAGTCTTCTGCTGAGCTGCATTATGTATATATGTTAATCATCTCACACTTGCTGTGGAAATAAAAGAATCACGCAGACGTATTACCATCTGTCACTGGTCAGGATAACAACAGCGAGACACCTGGCCTTTTGCCCTAGAACCTATTTGATATTATGGCAGCCATGAGGGCAGTGGATAAAAAAACCTGGGGTTCAAGTTAATGTAGTGATGTACATTGCCTAGGACAAATACAGGATTAATATCATGCTCACAAAACTTACAAAACTTACAGGATTTGTTCTCTTTCTTATGGATTTTGGGTTAAGCTAAGCTTTGGGAAACAATGTCTTTAAATGCGAGGGACACACTCCTAGAC
Source organism: Ellobium chinense (assembly GCA_033807755.1). Taxonomy (NCBI): domain Eukaryota; kingdom Metazoa; phylum Mollusca; class Gastropoda; order Ellobiida; family Ellobiidae; genus Ellobium; species Ellobium chinense. The sequence continues at coordinate 703,072 of JAWQUT010000397.1, forward strand.
TTAATATGTTGTAATAACTGTGTGTTAACACTATTGTAGATGCTAGCTTATCAATAAACTAGTGTCATATCCTTTGATCCATATTTCAATAAATTTTACTGACTCACCTGTAAAGCTGGTCCAACAGATAAGTGGAGAACACGAGCCATTTCTAAAGCCTTCTGTCGGGCATTATGAATTGCCAACATTCCTATTTGTTTCCTAAGGAATAAACCAGGTCAGAACAAATATTCTTGAAACATGTATTTAGGCCTAAATGTTGCACACAGATAGAGAAGAAAAACATGAGGAAGTTCCAGTGGCAGGAGTAACAGCAATGGCAAACGCAAAGTTAAAGACAGCAACAATAAAAGCATATTATCCAATCTACTTTTACAGTAATAACATCAAAGACTGACAAATTTACAAATGTAATACACAGTAACCACCTAGCCAAACTGACAATCAAACTGTTCAAACTAAGGGTATGCAGGCTACACCCTGTTAAGAATGCCCACAAGGAAATATGAATACAAAATCAAGACTGGGTGAAACTGATCCTTGCTAATAATAACATTAAGATATAAACTAAAGTCATGATTTTGGTCACTCCTAATCAGAAATTGATTCTGAATCTATTCTCTGCTGGTCAGGTTTGCACTTCATTAAGCCATAAAAATCTTAATCTCCAGAGCCGATGACTGACCTGCTGCTGCACAACAAATCAACTCAAAATACATTTTCCAGTCACAATATATAGGTATCTTCCTAATTACCTTAGCCTGTCTAAGCTGCCCCGTGCATGATAGCAGTGAGGCAGTGTGATATTTACACCAGGGCCAAGTTTCTCTGCCAACAAATTAGCAACACTCTGGCACTTGTTTAGGTCTGTAAAGTGGGCCTCTACTTCACATTCCACGTTAGCCAAGAAATCCACATGGCTTATATGCTGGTAAATTCTGTAGTCCTCTTCCTGTAGAGAAGAAATTCAGAATAATCAGCATGTTTCCAAGTAGTTACTTATTCCATTTTCACTGAACCAAGAGCTCAGATTCCCCAAAACAGTGGTAAGTGGAAACACAGCTTTGCATGAAGAGTCATAATTCGTAGAATAGTTCATAAACTGACAAGCATGAGACCTATGTCAGCCAATGAAAGCAAATGTTTCAGATTGCAGTTGTCAATAAGATTCCAAGACAGGATCTAAAATGGCTCTGCTGATTATTTCTCTGAAGTTGTATTCCTAAAAACACTGCTTCACAGCCAATATTATGTTCCTACTTACTGGTTTATTTATGCACTGTGATGGATTTAGGAATACTGGCTGGGAGCAGCACAATAAGCATGTGAACAATATCACTGATTAGGGTAACCATGACAAATATACTTCTGAACTCTAAAGCCCTTTTAAGAATTTCATCACTCCGTTCATGATCACCTTTAGTGAGTTGTTCCTCAACGTTTGAACTACATAATCCACTCTCCGTGTTACGCTATTCTTCGCATCCTGAACATTGTCTTTTGATGATCTACATTTTATCGTAATAGAGAATCGGTCTGGGGGTAGCAAAAGTTCTCCGATGCCTGTCACATTAATTTGCCTGTCGACGGAGCTGATGTTGATAGCCTCTTGAATTTGAATGGCATCAGCCATATCCTTCTCCGTTACAGCGAAACCCTGAGGCACTTTATGAGCGTTCTTTATATCCGTAAATACTTGAATAGGTCTGTTGTATGCCATATTTACACTTCTATGGACATGTATGCTGAAATTTCGAACTGTCTAAATCATGTTGACTTTAAACTGCATGTGAGAAGCCATTTGTAAACAACACTGGTTACTACTGTCAAGTTCAAGCATGTCTGGCCGCTTGGTATATTAACAATTCATAGGTTTAAAAACAAAACATTTCCGGCTTTTGATAGATCTATATTATCATAACCAATTTCATAATATGTTAGCAACAATTTGATCGGTTTATGTGAAAAAAGTCAGTGATACGATTTTTAAATGATTGTAAGCGGTATGCCGGAAAGGGGAACCTAGACCGGAAGTGGTGTCGTATTTCGGAGACTGCTAAAAACCGAAGTCGGCGAAGTGCTCTCAATCGTCCATATTGTGCCAACCGGTAGAAACAGAGCAGGTTCCAACACTACATTTTCGACCCCATTCCTGACCTGATAACAGAACACTTGCCCAAGACCATGGCATCAAGAGGAGGCTACAGACCAGAAGGCTCAGATGGAAGTGACCACTGGCACCGAGAGAGTATTGCATGGCAGTACAAAATAAGGTGCACACACTTCGTCTTAACACACTAACAGTGACACATAGTCACATAGAATAGATAGTCAAGTCACATACCCCTCTCTCATAAATGATAACAAGCAAAGTGTTGTAAAGATCAAATTTCCAGAAGAAATCTAGCCTGAATTTACTTTAATAAAGTTACACCTCCAGCATGATGAGAGTGGCCGACTGCATCAGCTTACACCAGTAACACCTTAATCAATTGCCTGGCTGTGTTACAGTGTGTATCCTGGTAGGACTAGTTTTCACCAATCTAAGGATAAACAGCCGAAAATAACGCTTTTCTGCCGGGAAAAGTTATGAAAACTTGCTACATTATAAAGCAGAAGCCAGTTTTCTAGCAACGGACGACATGAGTTGTACGTTGACAAAACCTTCAATTTGAAAAATAGGCATTGAGGTCACAGCCTTCACCCCGTTCAACCCTGTCCCTAGTTTTCACCGATCACCGATATCATCCATGGAAATTCATAAAACTACCGGATGAAATGAAGTTCAGAACTTCTATTTGAACTATCAAACACAGGAACATCCACTGCATAACACCCATACAAAAAATATCAGAAATTTCTAAAATATGTCCCCTATTTCGCCTCCGAATGATAGATCTTGGTTATTCGTCGGTGGCAGAGTGAAGAGAACGTTCTCCCGGGCCTAGTCTAGACCGATGCTAAGTCTAGGCCTACTAATGAGGCATCTGAAATCAAAGCACAAAAGGAAAAAGAAAAGGGAAGTGGTTCCATAGCCTAGGCTTTCTGTTGTCTATTCTTAGCACAGTGATCTGAATTACTGACCTCTGCCACTTGCGCTTGGAGACGACAAACGCTATAGGTGTGTAGGCCTACTTAAAACACTATCAAGCATGGTTAGGGAGAGGGATTTGGTTTTAAGCTATTCCACCGTAATTTTTTTAATTTCTGTTGATTTTTTTTAGTCAGGCTGTGTCTACAAGGCACACACATGCTTTGTGCAGCAGTCTCAGCGAGAAAGATGAACTTCACTGCCCACGAAAAATATAAAAAAAAAATACAAGAAAAGTAATAGTGAAAATCCATTTTTTCCACATTACGACTGAAAGTAAAGGAACTGTCTTACCTTGTCTTCCATGAAAATTCAGAAATAACACCACAAACACATCACAAACTGGCCTGTGTATCCAAGTGCCATGATTTGCGTGACGCAACTTACTAGTGAAGTTCAGAAATGTGAATGTAAGCTGGACCGGCAAAAACTAGGGACCGGCGGAAACTAGGGACGGCATGATACTTCAGTGTAGCTAGTGCCACCTGCGCCTGAGTGGTCCTGAGCGCCTTGAGTGACTATAGACTATACCAGTTATCGGAGTAGACCAGTCATCAATGTATTGTTGAATTTTGGCCTCCGAACAACAAAACTTCAAGAAACTTTGGCTCAGCTGTGAGAAAACTTACTCTGTCCACCATACTTATGTGATGACGTCACGTTTCCATAGCAGACAGTGACTTTTGTTTGTTTGCAGAAGATATATTCTAGCGACAGATAGGACATTGCCGATCACTGCGTTTTGTGAAAATTGAAAATATCTGTAAAACTAACGAATATTTACCAGTACATCATATAGCATGGTCAACGGTCCCCTGCCGGCGCCTGAAAATTCCGCGTACAGGCTGACCCCCCCTCAACAAATAATTCTGCCGTGATCGTATTTGTGGCCCTATAGCAATGTATTTGGTACTGTTAGAAAGAGGAGAGTTTCCTCTTTCCAGTGATGCTATTTTTATCGCGATCGCCTATCTTGGAGCCGAGAAATGTTCGTGTGAATCCGAAATGTTGAAATACGGCCTCTGAGTGGTCAGTTTTCCCGTTCGTAAAAACATTGCGCTCGTCTCGGTGGCGGTTTGTGCCGAAGATGATGTCATAGTCTCACGAAATTTGGCATCCAATCAGAACACAGGATGCCCTTCACTGCGCAGTTTTCAGATTTTCTGTAGCATCCTTCCAAGCTGAGATACAGTTGGGCAAAGTTGGTTGAGAATTGTTCGATTTCCAGACCTGCGCCACCTTGCGCAAAGCTATCAGCACATGCGGGATAAATAGACATTTATTTTGATGTATGATTTACGTGATTACGATGCATCCTCGTCCAGATAATGCTCTTGAAAGACAACAATAACCGCAAAAATTTACGTCTCATCTGGAGGGCAGACCTGGCGTGGTGATCTCCCTCCTGAGCATAAACATGCTATCGATCGATAATGTGACGCCACGCGCTCCCGAATTATTCTCGCACGCTGATTGGTGTACTGTCGCTGTGACCTGAATACAGCTGCTAAATATAACGCAGCATGGTGGAACACACCTTTGTTGTTTTTTTTTTTGCCGCAGTCATGCTGCATTCGACTTCTATTGCTCAGTTCGACATGAAAACAATATTGTTTAATATTTGCACGCTTGTACACTACTACGAATGTTGTTCACAAGTAATATATTACGTTGCCGTAATTTCTCTTCTGCTCTCTCTTTTACTTTTGTTGAGGGATGTGGATTTTAGCAAGATTTTAGCCTCCTCCCGCCCGCACTCTTTTTTCCCCGTTATTGTAGCCTAAGTTATCAATCTTTTTCAATGTATTTAATTTATAGAACAGGTTGCGTATATACTGGATGTCGATTTTATTATGAGACAGTAACATTTTATTGTCTGCCTTTTATTTCACTTGTCAAGCTTATTGAGAAATACGGATTTAAGCATGACTTAGATCTTTCCCACCCCTTTCCCCTAATCTTGGAAAAAAAAAAAAAAAACATGAATTGTAGATCTATAGTCTAGATTAGAATTACGCCACTTTATTTAATCATAAACTTTGGTACATTGAAGTGATTGTTTGATGCAGTTGAGGCCAAATTTATTTTATTCCTTTTAATTTTAAGGCATATAATGTAATTCATCCTCATATAATATAAATGGTGTTATCCCCTCCCTCCTTCTCCACTCCACCACACCATATTGTGCAATGTGGTCTGTACATTCTCTAGGTGCAGTAATATCATGCATCTTAATTCAATCAATCTTCGGTTTCAAAGATCTTCTCTCATTGTATTGTTATTAAAAGATGGCACCTCCAAGACCAGGTCCTGGGAAATTAGGGCCTTTTTGTACTGCAGTTAGGCTCTCTGCAGATGAGAAAGCACCAGATAATATAATCTCTTACCCTCGCTCTCCTAAAATAATGCCACCATGTCTTGCATTAGAATTGAGATGTATTAGCATATTATGAAATTGGCAAGTAGGTACATTTCTAAATGTGTGAAATTTAACATGCATAAAATTAGATATGCGCATAATTCACACACAATTAAATATGTGCATAATTAATTAACACCTAATTAAATATGCACATAATTAATGAATATAGGTCTACTTAGTTAATTCAATATGCACATGTATTAGTTATATTACATATTGTGCTTTGTTTACGAACCATCTCTATCATTATTTTTGGTAATTATGACGCCTATGTCAAATTTTGCATAAATTATGCTAATTAGGTCACTAAATGTCAATTTATACAACTTCTTGTCTTGGCCGGTGTATTCCTCATTCTCAAGAACATTTGTATTCCTACTCAATTTCCCTCATTACATGTGTTTTGTCATAAAAACTGTTGTCATTGTTCAATGTAACAAATTTCGGTGCCAGCTCCCATCAGTTTTTCCTTATATAAAAAGTCCTCCAAGATTTCAGCAAAAGCACACCTTTCCTTGCGACAAATTTTGCTGTAAAATCTTTATTTATTAAGCAATTTTCAAAATTAAAAAACTATTGTTCTTATAATTTCAAGCCCTAAAAGATGACATTAAAAAACTCATTATTAAACCATATGAAAATTTTCCATTGACCATGCTACATCATACAAAGGGTAGAGACATATGTCATCTGTGGTAAATACCAGAACTTTACCTTGGATATTAAATTATTGCAATGAAAACATTGTTTTACCACCCATACCCTCCTATCGGACCCCTGTTCAGCGATCGGGGAGTGTCCATCTCATCATAATTTATAACGGCAATGCCGTGCGCATCAGCCTTCAATTCAATTGGTATTATCAAAGAATTGCTCTATTGCCATGCCCTATGTCCTGAAACACTCATAAATTGATTTTAATAAGTTTAGCTCCACTCGGTAAAAACTATCTGGCAAGAAATTCATTTGCACCATGTGGCTGCAATTCCTATGTTGCCAGTTTGCCCTGTTTCATATCAATTCACCTGAAACAGTTTTCTGGGGTCCCTACTCATATTGGCACTTTACAGATACTTGAAAGCTTCATCGTAAGCAATATTGTGTAACGTAAGGTCATTGCATCGATCAGAGCTGGCCTCGCATCGCGAAGCACAAGTTTCTAGCCATGTGTACTGGTCACCGGAAGTGAATCTGACTCAGTGCCTGCTCATGAATATTCCATGAGAAAGGTCTATTATTTGATCATCAGAATTCTTAAAAATGGATGGAAAGTTTTCACAGTTAGTAAAAGCATTGGCATTGTTTAATGTTTTTAAGGTAGAGGTGCATTCGGAAATCTCTTCAATGCTGCTCAAGACCAAGCCTGTTATTATAACATTTTGTGTGAGACTGTAGAATGATTAAGTTCCAGATTCACCAAAATGGCACTCTGTATACAGCTGACCAGTCCCAACACAGTATAGTAGGTAAAAGCAATAAAATCAAGCAAGTATTTTGTGTGCCATGCATAACTACAGAAATAAAGAGCTAGTATACATGTTATTGTTTCCAGATCATGGCTTTGATGGTGTATTTGCATATTATCAGGTACCATAATTACATTGTCATCACTTTTGATAAATTTTCAACGAGGGCTGAAGATGATATGTGACAGAAGTGGCACTTTTTTCCCCTCTCACTGATACAGAAGTAAAAATATTATCAAAGGAAATCGTTGGTAGAGTAATTAAAATATTTTACTATAAATTGAGCATTTTGATTGGAATGTTCATTTCATCTGTGTCAAATGAGATTTTGAGGAAAGCACTGAACACTGTCTAAGAAAAATTAAGTCTACACTGTGTTCCGTAGCTTCCATATTGCAACATGACTATTTTGCCCTTGTATAAAAAGTTCCAAAGTTCTTATCATTTAGTATGTCAATGTTGTTGCCAATGAGCTCAAATATTAAGATTCCTGACCCTCCCCCAAAATATCAGCAACGAAACAAAATACAGTGGGATCCTGTTAAAATGAAATGAAAGGAACAGCTGAATCTTGATGGGTTAAAGTAGGACACGCACATCAAAAATAATTTTCCGTTTTTCAGTACTTTTTCTCTATAAAAATTATCTATGATGCCCACCAAATCAATTCTGCAAAGAAAGAGCATCGTTCTGTAACCGTGCGCGTATGTAATATGACGCAATAAGCAGAGCTAGAGTTACCGGGTTTGGCCCTTGCATCCATAATTATTCCCCTTCCCCGATCAGCAGAAGCCTGTGGCAAAAACACTGATGTCACTTACGTTCCAGCGGTTACAGACACCTCTACCTGACAATGTATTATTCAGCTTTTAATTAAGGTTCTGGTATTCCAAATTCAAAAGTAAAGTTTGTAAGCCAGAAAAAGTATTCTGCATTTCTATTGCCTCAGCA
>JAWQUT010000398.1:0-18375 GCA_033807755.1 Ellobium chinense
AGTGAATAAAGAATGAAATATTTCTCAGAGATATATCAATGACCTAGTTATCTGCTGAACTTGTACTGATGGTACAAACAATTTTATGATTAAATAGCAAGATTACACATCACACAAATGGCTGATTGTCAAGACTTACTAATGATCTCTCCTCATAATTCAGGCAAATTTTTTATAACAGACTGTCCCCCATAAATAAGCTATCAATGTCCCCATAAATAAATAAGCTATCAATTAAATTTGAACTGGTTTTACTGATATGAACTTAACAACAAATATATCAAAATTCACAAGTATCAACCATAAATATGTCAAAATTCACAAATGATGTCACCATAAATATGTCAAAATTCACAAATGATGTCACCATAAATATGTCAAAACTTACAGGACAGTTCCAACTTAAATTATGTCCAGCCAAACAAATAAATTCTTAATACAACTGAGCTTTCACCATAAATTTATCAAAAACTGTAAAAATGACCTGTCTTTGTAATCACAGCTCCAAAGCAAGTCAAAAATATTCAAGGTGCTCACATCTGCCATAATTTATGAAAAAACTTTCTGAGTAGAAAACAAAAATGGACTGACTGACCTGAACTCAAACTGTCTCTCACTGGGAGTTTCTCTCAGTTTCTCTTTGGTTTTCTGAAACTGTTTCTGATACTCATGGTTCAGGTGGATGCATTCGTCCAACCGTTTGAGAAGCTCCTCCCTGATCAGTTCGTGGAGCACAAAGGGAGGAAGGAGGAGAGGGAAGAGAGAGGGGAATGTGTAAAGTTATGACATAACTGCCTGTACTGGTCTGGCAAACATAATGAACCCATAAAAACCATTTCACAGTTATTGTGTATCAAACTCTTTAGGCGTCGCTTGCCATGGGCAAATATGAGTCAACCGATTTAAGTGTGACCAAAATTAGGAACAGAACCATGCTGAACCTATTTCACAACTATAACAGTCTCAGTGTTTGATCAACAATAGAAAGACTGCATTCCTCTCTGTCCAGCCAGTACTTGTATCAGACACTATGTAGAATTATAAGTAGGATTATAAACATGATTATTTGTAGGATTATAAGTAGGATTATAAACATGAATTGTCACTGTAAATTTTTCACTGTACTTGTCCTATTGATTTATTATAAGGTAGCCTAAAAATCCCTTCATCTTTGATGTCCTGAGGAAGCATAACTGCTGAATAAATTCATTCACCAAATGATATCTGATGTCACATATCAATCCAGCATGAAACAAAGATGGGTGGAAATGAATGAATGACTTGTGGGACAGAAGATGAGAGATGGTGGAAAGAGAGATGGTAGAAAGAGACAAGAGTGAGGTGAATGATACACAGATCAAGTAAATTTGAATCATTTAAATGTTCTCATACAAGTGTAGAAGGAGGATGAGTGAATCAAGTGAATGTACAGTTCTATTCTAGAGTGAGTAATGAAGAAACCTGTCTCATGCTCACCTTGGATGTTCCCAGATCTTGGTGACCCCCTGATAGATGTATGCCTTGCAGGTGGTGATCATCTGGTTGGTGACCTTAACAAACAGTGAGGTCATTCGTTCTGAGGTGTTGTAGTACTGGGAGATGCTATAGATCATGCGGATGGCATTCATCAGACTCGGGATGTGCTCAATCATGGTGGCCTGGATGGGTATGGTTTGGAAGGGGGGAGGGGGCGATAGTAGAAAATAAAGAGGATGTGATATTTAGACATATGACATCACTGGGACATTAGAGAGAAAACTTGTGTTCATACATATGGATTTATCAAGACATAGGTAGATTTAACATGGCAGTCAGGTGAACTGAGATGAACTGAGATCAGCTGAGATAGGTAGATTTGAAATGATACTTCAATCAACTGAACTGAACTAAACAGACTGAACTTAATGCGCCCAAGTGAGCTGCAGGCAAAGTGAGTATGAAACTATGGAAAGTGAGTGTGAAATTATGGAGAGTGAATGTGAAACTGTGGAGAGTGAGTGTGTAACTGTGGAGAGTGAGTGTGAAACTGTGGAGAGTGAATGTGAAACTGTGGAGAGTGGGAGAGTGAGTGTGACACTGTGGAGAGTGAATGTGAAACTATGGAGAGTGAATGTGAAACTGTGGAGAGTGGGAGAGTGAGTGTGACACTGTGGAGAGTGAGTGTGAAACTGTGGAGAGTGGGAGAGTGAGTGTGACACTGTGGAGAGTGAGTGTGAAACTGTGGAGAGTGAGTGTGAAACTGTGGAGAGTGAATGTAAAACTATGGAGAGTGAATGTGAAACTGTGGAGAGTGAGTGTGTAACTGTGGAGAGTGAGTGTAAAACTGTGGAGAGTGAGTGTGAAACTGTGGAGAGTGGGAGAGTGAGTGTGACACTGTGGAGAGTGAGTGTGAAACTGTGGAGAGTGAGTGTGAAACTGTGGAGAGTGAATGTGAAACTGTGGGGAATGAGTGTGAAACCGTTGAGAGTGGAAGAGTGAATGTGAAACTGTGCAGAGTGAATGTGAAACTGTGGAGAATGAGTGTGGAACTGTTGAGAGTGGAAGAGTGAATGTGAAACTGTGGAGAATGAGTGTGAAACTGTGGAGAGTAAGTGTGAAACTGTGGAGAGTGAATGTGAAACTGTGCAGAGTGAGTGTGAAACTGTTGAGAGTGGAAAAGTGAATGTGAAACTGTGGAGAGTAAGTGTGAAACTGTGGAGAGTGAATGTGAAACTGTGCAGAGTGAGTGTGAAACTGTTGAGAGTGGAAAAGTGAATGTGAAACTGTGGAGAATGAGTGTGAAACTGTTGAGAGTGGAAGAGTGAATGTGAAACTGTGGAGAGTGAGTGTGAAACTGTGGAGAGTGAGTGTGAAACTGTGGAGAGTGGGAGAGTGAGTGTGAAACTGTGGAGAGTGGGAGAGTGAGTGTGAAACTGTGGAGAGTGAGTGTGATACTATGGAGAGTGGGAGAGTGAGTGTGAAACTGTGGAGAGTGGGAGAGTGAATGTGAAACTGTGGAGAGTGGGAGAGTGAATGTGAAACTGGAGAGTGGGAGAGTGAGTGTGAAACTGTGGAGAGTGGGAGAGTGAATGTGAAACTGTGGAGAGTGAATGTGAAACTGTGGAGAGTGGGAGAGTGAATGCGAAACTGTGGAGAGTGAGTGTGAAACTGTGGAGAGTGCATGTGTAACATGTGCATTGTGACACAGGTAATAGAAAACATAAATGACATGATTATTGTAGAACACGAGATGACAGAAACAATTACTTACAGGTGTACACTTGACCAACGGACCAAAGAATTTCTCCAACGTGTAAAGATATTTCACATTGTCTTTGGCTTCATTTGCAGCATCTGTAATGCGGCCATCCTGGACACAGATGTTATCAAAGACAAGAAACAGTCATCTGACATTCTACATCATTTCCTTCCCTCACAATGTTTTCCAAACCTATCCACCCATCCATCTCTGTAACAAGAACCCTCACTCCACACATCACTAACCAATCTGCACATACCACCACTGACTAAAAGCTTAGACCTCACTATCCACATATACATAGACACACACATTCACATACACATACACACATACATACACTGAGAGCAAATGTCAACCTAAGTTATCAAAGTGAAGCAGAAATATAAGAAGTACAATGAATTACCAATTCCTTCCACTTCTTTAAGGTCTTGGACTTGGCAACTTGCAGGACGCCAACTACGGCCTTCACTCTGGCACTCTTCATCTGCTCTAGAAGGCTGTGGATTTATCAATGGGAATTACACACCTGTATTAACACTTGGAATGGGAATTATTAATTATTAAGACTGGGAATAAAAATTCCCAACATATATTTAGAGTGGGAATGGGAACTACAGACCAGTATTCAGACTCAGAATGGGAATTACAAACCTGTATTTAGACTGGGAATTGGAATTATTTAGACTGGGAATAAAAATTCCCACATGTATTTAGAGTGGGAATGGGAACAACAGACCTGTATTTAGACTCAGAATGGGAATTACAAACCTGTATTTAGACTGGGAATTGGAATTATTTAGACTGTGAATGAGAATTACAACATGTATTTAGACTGGGAATGGAAATTACAGACCTGTATTTAGACTGGGAATGGGAATTATAGACATGTATTTAGACTAGAAATGGGAATTACTGACATATATTTGGAAAAGGAATCCAAACGGACATTTAGACTGGGAAGTACAGATGTGTAATTACGCTGGAAAGCAAAGATATGTATTTACACTTTAATCATGGAATGTAGTTATAATGGAAATCACAGAATGTATTTACACCGGGAATCTTGGAATCACAGACATGTATTTACACTGGGAATCTTGAAATCATGGACATGTATTTACATTGGGAATCTTTGAATCACAGACATGTATTTACATTGGGAATCTTGGAATCAGGGACATATATTAACACTGAGAATCTTAGATCATGGACATGTCTTTACACTGGAAATCGCTAAGATGTATTTACAGAAGTATGCACAGACATGTATCTCTGGGTGGATGGTATGTCAATATTCTTGTATTTGACATCTTCAACCTGAACAATATATTCATGTTTTCATTGAAGTATGAAATATATTGACTCATTATGTTCCTAACTGATTCCCTTGATAACAGAGAGTAGTATGTCTCCCAGTAAAAACTTCTTAGACTGAATCCTGTATGCTTTATGCTATTTGAAAGGATGACATATTTTATGCCTCCTATTGTCCCTCAGAGCTGCCAACATAGAGGCAATCCCTAACCCTAGATTCTAATGAAAGAAAGGTGTAAATGACAGTTTGTTTTAAAGAACTCCATGCGCTCACTTGTTGAACTTGGCCATCCTGCTCTTCCAGTAAGCCAACTCTGCAGTTGGACCGATGTCATCTGCCTCTCGCCTCATCTGCTCACTTTCTGCCAGCACCTGCTCTATCTGCTTGGACCACATGACCAGCAGTTCCTCCAACTTCTCCAGCTGATCTGTGTTACTGGCTGCAAACAGTAGGTCAGAGGTCAGAGGTCAGAGGAGGAAACAGAGTTAGGAATAAACAGAGAGAATAGAAACACTGAGAGAACTGATGAGTTATGTAGTGTGATAGTTCCAAGTACTAACTACAAACATGATAGTTTCAAGTACTAACTACAAACATGATAGTTCCAAGTACTAACTACAAACATGACAGTTCCAAGTACTAACTACAAAATGATAGTTCCAAGTCCTAACTACAAACATGACAGTTCCAAGTACTAACTACAAACATGATAGTTCCAAGTCCTAACTACAAACATGACAGTTCCAAGTACTAACTACAAANCATGACAGTTCCAAGTACTAGCTACAAACATGACAGTTCCAAGTACTAGCTACAAACATGACAGTTCCAAGTACTAGCTACAAGCATGACAGTTCCAAGTACTAGCTACAAACATGACAGTTCCAAGTACTAGCTACAAACATGACAGTTCCAAGTACTAACTACAAACATGATAGTTCCAAGTACTAACTACAAACATGATAGTTCCAAGTACTAACTACAAACATGATAGTTCCAAGTACTAACTACAAACACTGACCTGCATCCTGGTAATCCGCTGGGGTTTTGATGTGGTCTATGATGTTTCCATGACCATTCTCCTGAAGGCTGACCTGGCCTTCCATGTTCTTTAGAGCTGACATCAAACTGTTGACAAATTTCTCTAAGTGCTCCAGAAAGTCCTCAACTTGGGCACTGTTTCCATTCTCCTGAGACAAGGTGCCCCATTGCTACAGGATACAGTTAGAATGCTGGTCTTTACTTTCAACTGACTTATGTAATAACGTGGTACAATTAGAGCATTGGTCTTTACTCCCAAATTGTCTTATGTAATAACGTAGCACGATTAGAGCACTGGTCTTTACTCCCAAACTGTCTGATGTAATAATGTGGTGAAGCCTTGACAGCTTGGATGGCCAGCTTAGCAATTACCTTCCCCAGATCTTTACCCATAAATCGTCATAAATGTGCTTTTCCATAATCTATGCCTCCTCCCCCCCCCCCNCCCCCCACAGACCATCTTGTCCAGGATCTGTTGAACACAGACCATCATATAAATACCTTACATCATAATCTGTCCCACTCAGACCATGACAGAAATTCCTGACACGACTCACTTCTACCCTGATGACAGGAGCCACTTCTACTCTGGTGACATGACCCACTTCTACTCTGGTGACATGACCCACTTCTACTCTGGTGACATGACCCACTTCTACTGTGGTTCTACTCTCAACTATCAGCCCAGCTAACAATCTGTTTGTGCGAGCTGAGTTTATACCTCCAGGGACTTGAGGGCTGGTAAGATGATCTTGGACAAGTGTTTCTCAAAGCCAGCCAGAATCTTCCCTCCAGTACAGTCCATGGTGCCAAAGTTCACCTCCTGCGCAATGTTCTGAGGTGTGATGGCCTTGGTGGTGTTTCTCAGAAAGAATAAACAGATTCCATGAAGGCCCTGTGGGGGAGAAACAATTGCATCAGGTATGAGAATACCAATGAGGGCCAGAAATCCTGTGTAAAACTGGTCCACCCACATGACCTTATATCACTAGCTCTGCTGAACAGATTCACATTAACTTTACAACTCATTCAGGAGCTAACAGCACCTCAGTCATTTAGCAGGCAATGATCACTAGCATTCATACACACCGGCTTATACATTATTATATAGCCAGAATCTCATAAAACAGGCAGGCTGATGAAGTCAAATGAAAATGATATGACCTCCTGGGCCATTTATAATTATAATATGTCTTGCAGTGAGGCAAAATGAGCTTTAATGTCGCTCTTTGACTGCGGGCATTTTCTGGTAAGACATTAATGCTAAATGTGATACGTTGTCTAAAACTGGTTATGAAGTCACAATTAAGGGTATTGAGTAGTGCATATCAATGAAAAGCTCTCTCAGTGATGTTTAATTTCATACTAAAATCATTGCTGTAGCTCCACTGATGGCCTAGATAGCATGCCAGACAGTAGATGGTATGGGAAAGGAAGTCTTGAGAAGCAAGTGATGAGGGACAGTAACTCATGAAAAATTGGCTGACAAAGATTTTAAGCAATTTTTGGGGGTATGTTATTTCTCTCCATAGATAAAAACATTCCCCAATAAGCTACAGATTTGAAATTTAAAATTTGATGTGAGGTGACTAGAATCATCTCTAGAGTCTGATATCTCACTTCTTAGTCTAGCCAGATATAGAGTCTGATATCTCACTCCCTAGTCTAGCCAGATATAGAGTCTGATATCTCACTTCTTAGTCTAGCCAGATAGAGTCTGATATCTCACTCCCTAGTCTAGCCAGATATAGAGTCTGATATTTCACTTCCTAGTCTAGCCAGATATAGAGTCTGATATCTCACTTCTTAGTCTAGCCAGATATAGAGTCTGATATCTCACTCCCTAGTCTAGCCAGATACAGAGTCTGATATCTCACTCCCTAGTCTAGCCAGATATAGAGTCTGATATCTCACTTCCTAGTCTAGCCAGATAGAGTCTGATATCTCACTTCTTAGTCTAGCCAGATATAGAGTCTGATATCTCACTTCCTAGTCTAGCCAGATATAGAGTCTGATATATCACTTCCTAGTCTAGCCAGATATAGAGTCTGATATCTCACTTCTTAGTCTAGCCAGATATAGAGTCTGATATCTCACTTCCTAGTCTAGCCTGATAGAGAGTCTGATATCTCACTTCTTAGTCTAGCCAGATATAGAGTCTGATATCTCACTTCTTAGTCTAGCCAGATGCCTCATTTTGACTGGCTGTGAGACAGAAGCCCCTGGCGGGAATTCAACCTTTGACCTTTTCTTTGCCAGTCAGATGCCAGAATTTCATTTCTTTGGTTTCAATTCAGAGCAGGTGTAAATGACAGTTGAAGTTTTCATTCTATGCTTGGAGAACGAGAGAATGAAAGTTTCCTTATGTCAATGAAGACTCAACTTGTGGTAGTTAGTGCTATGGATAGTTTGTTTAGTCCTTCTCTCACTATCCCTCCTCTTCTTCCCCCCTCTCCCTATCCCTCCTCTCACTACCCCTCCTCTCCCTCCTCCCTATCCCTCCTCTTCCCCCCCCTCCCTATCCCTCCTCTTCCTCTCCCTCCTCTCACTATCTTTCCTCTCCCTCCCTCTCCCTATCCCTCCTCTCCCTATCCCTCCTCTTACATTTCCTCTCCCTCCCCTCCTCTCCCTATCCCTCCTCTCACTACCCTTCCTCCCTCCTCTCCCTATCCCTCCTCTCACAAACCTTCTTCCCCCCCCCCCCCCATCTCCCTATCCCTCCTCTTCCTCCCCTCTCTCCCTATCCCTCCTCCCTATCCCTCCTCTTCCTCTCCTCCCCCTCCTCTCCCTATCCCTCCTCTCTCCCTCCCCTCCAAAGCCCAAACTGATATCTTCACAGAGACAGTTGTCTCCCCTACCTCTGCATCTCCTGGAGTGATGAACAGTTTCTTCTTGTCTGAGTTTCCTTTCTGAAATGTCAGGTAGAAGAAATTACTTGACTAGGAAGACAACATACAACACAATGACCATCTAGAAACATCTTCTCACATATTTGGCAACTCTACTCTGGCAGATTGTGTCCACTTCTGGCAGTTCAATTCCTTCTGTCCTCTTCCAAAGCAATGTCATGTAAACCTCTTCCAAGCCCCTTCCCCACCCTTCCCTCTCACATGCCGTCCCATCACCTGCAACAAACCACTCTTTATAGTACCTCACTATTCCTTTGGTCAATATGGTCCTCCTCATACAAAGATAGCCCCTCACGGTTCCTTTGGTCAATATGATCCTCCTCATACCTCTCAGTACAAAGATAGCTCCTCACTATTCCTTTGGTCAATATGATCCTCCTCATACCTCTCAGTACAAAGATAGCCCCACACTATTCCTTTGGTCAATATGATCCTCCTCATACCTCTCAGTATAAAGATAGCCCCACACTATTCCTTTGGTCAATATGGTCCTCCTCATACCTCTCAGTATAAAGATAGCCCCACACTATTCCTTTGGTCAATATGGTCCTCATACTTTCCCAGCACAAAAATGTCTGCCAGACATACATTATCTTTAGGATGCTCCAAGACCCGTATCTCTATACCAAGTGCGCCTACCTCATCCTATCCCACTCCACCCCACCCCACCCCTGTCTTATTTGTGTCAGCACTGATCACACTCTTGGAAAGCACAATAGACAGAATTATATTATTATTATATTATGTTTAAGGATAGCCTCCAGTTCTAACTCACCCCTACATCTTGATAGAAGAACATGATCTTACGAGACCCGTCAGCTTTGAAGAATTCATCTATCATGTCAAACTGTGACAAGAAAGGACATGTAAGTTATAAGAATATAGGACAGGAACAATAAGGGGAATATATATATATATACGTACATAAATATAGAACACTGCAATTTGAACTGGTGAAATGTGATATACCCTGAACAACACTAACAGTGATCAAGAATGGGTCACATTTCTGGACTGAACTCTCTTGAAACCATTAGCTGGCATTCCAGATGTTCAATTACACTTGTAGTTTTTCATTCTATCCTCACTTTAACTTCAAAAGTTAACAGTCATAGTACAAATTTCAACCGTCTCCACAACTTGCCAGAGATATTTAGCCTTACCATGGGAAATGCCATACCCGACATCTGGCAGAGAATAGTAAATCAGACCTTTGAAATTTGTTTCCAGTAACAACGTAGATATGGTAGATGTGACCAGCTGTTGGTATTAAGACATTTACAACAACTTGCCAATGGGGTATTTTCTGTATTCTGTCGACATTCAACTTAACTGGCATCACCACTGAAACTTATGGTATCACAAACAGTATTCATGCACAAAGACACACTTGTACAGTTGATAGTGGTTTTCACAACTGGCTCTCACATTTACAACGGCAGATTACAGAGAACAGTCAGAAGGATTATTCATCACATGCAGGATTCATGAGTTTTCACTCTTTGCATTTGAGGAAAATGATCCACAGTCTTACAAACAGAGTATATCAAAGTCTGCTCCAGGACAACTCACTAATGTCTTGCCAACATTTTCATCTAATTCTCCTCTCTTCTCCCACAATACATAAACACAAACAATACTAGAGACTTTTTCACCTACAACAGCTGTGACTTATATTCACATTTCCTCTGTATTCAATACAGATATCCATATTACTAATATAAAAATCACTTCATAAAGCTGACAAAAACTTTAAACACAGCCAATTCATATGTTGTCTACTGACTAGTGAGTACATACAAGAACTCTGAGCTCAGCAAGTGTGAGTTGGAAGTGGGACTAGATTTGGCCATGTCAAACAGTCAGTGGGTAGATGACTAGATGTAGCAGTGAAAGATGAACAGTACAGACTAATCTACCGACTCATTCAAATGATGAGTGAGAACAAAAGAGACCATTCCACACTGACCCTGTCATCAGACACCATAAATTCCTCAATGACCCCGGAATCAAGGTTAAGGGCATTGGCCAACTGCTCCAACAGATACTTGTGACGGGCGTCCATCTGGAGACATAAACACAATAACATATGAAATATGAACAAAATATCAGGTGAAGACAATCATCCCATACACAGCGAAAAAAAAAAAAAATTTACATTGTTAATCTGTGAGGTCAATGTACCTGACGTAGCTATGTACTGGAGATTGCTTACGCAGCAAGAAATAAAAGTCATATCAATGATATTGAAATCTGGTGTTTGTTTATAATAATGAATGTGGAGTTATGTATCATGAAATGTAGTGTTTATTATTATAATGAAATGTAGTGTTTATCTTTATCATGAAATGTACTGTTTATTATTATCATGGAATGTAGTGTTTATTATTATCATGGAATGTAGTGTTTATTATTATCATGAAATGTAGTGTTTACATTATCATGAAATAAGGTGATTATCATTATTATGGAATGTAGTGTTTATCATTATCATGAAATGTAGTGATTATCAGTGTCATGAAATACAGTGGTTATTATTGCATGAAATGTAGTGTTTATCTTTATCATGAAATGTAGTGGTTATCATTATCATGAAATGGTAGTGATTACCATTATAATGAAATGTAATTATTATTATTATCATGAAATGTTAATATGTTTGATACCAGTAACAAATGTGGTGTGGTTCTTGCATAAATGATGATTTACAGTGTTATTAGGAAATATGGTGTATGTTTATAATCATGAAATGTTCTGTAAATGTTATTTTTGTTCAAGCTTTTCTCTCATTTCTGATTGCTCTTTGTGTGTTATTTACAACATTATTTCTGAAGAAGGATAAAACGGCCAAAGATTCATGTATCAAACTCTTGTGTAGGCATGTTTATCTACGTGCATTTATTATTCTTGGAAGTTATATCCGAGCCTGAAATAATGACATGAAATGATATGTAATAATAATAAAATGTGTTGGATGTTTATAACCATGAAATATGATATAAGCTGGTAATCATAAATGTACATGTGTTTACAGCTATCAAGTACGGTGTATGTTAATAATCATGCACTGTAACATATGTTATCACAGTGAAACCCATTTCACCAGGACAGCTCTGTTTCTGACAACTCATCTGGATCAGTGTAATATCTTTCCATCATGACACGTTTGCTTAGAATCTAGTAGCTCTCATTCAAGGAGTTCAGTTTCTTGAAATATTAAGGTTGAACTGAAATACCAGTCTATGTCGTTAGTCATGTTAGAAGAGGGGAAGGCTTTGAGGTGGGAGAAGGGGAGATTTTGGTCCACATAGCCAACATCCCACAAGCAAACAAACCAAGACCCTCTTCACTGCAAACAAGCAAAAATGAGTGAGTGACCACTCTAATGTGCACAAACAGTGAGACAGACTAGATTTGAATATCGTTGGGTAGACTGTCCATTACTGGACAAACTATGGTGTATGTTGAGAACAAACAGTGATGTATATTGAGAACTGTGATGTATATTGAGAACAAACAGTGATGTATGTTGAGAACAAACAGTGATGTATATTGAGAACAGTGATGTATATTGAGAACAGTGATGTATATTGAGAACAAACAGTGATGTGTATTGAGAACAAACAGTGATGTATATTAAGAACAGTGATGTATATTGAGAACAGTGATGTGTATTGAGAACAAACAGTCATGTATATTGAGGACAAACAGTGATGTATATTGAGAACAAACAGTGATGTATATTGAGAACAAACATTGATGTATGTTGAGGACAAACCATGATGTCATAATGTATGTTGATGACAAACTATGGTGTATTTTGAGAACAAACTGTGGTGCATGTTGAAGACAAACCATAATGTATGTTGATGACAAACTTTGATGATTGTTGAGAACAAACAGTGACGTATGCTGAGAACAAACAGTGATGTATGTTGAGGACAAACCATGATGTATATTGAAGAAAACCATAGTGTATGTTAATGACGAACCATGGTGTATTTTGAGAACAAACCATGGTGTATGTTACGGACAAACAAGGGTGTTTAGTGAGGACAAACAGAAGTGTATAATGAGGACAAACAGGAGTGTATAGTGAACTGAACTGAACTACTCTCTGTACTGTAATATTTTCATCATGAAAAATATGATTACGTGCTGTGGCCCCCACAAAGTAGCTGTGTAAATCAAAGTTGACCTCTGCACAATGGCTTTTGCAACACTAGCCATTGCCTCAGATATTCTATATATAACCGTAGAGTCTGTGACTCATGTGTCCTCCAGTCAGCTTGTGGGAGTGTAACACCATCTGGCACTTGCACAAACAAATCCTTGTATATAATCTCTTTAATCTTAATCTCTTTGGAAGTGAGACTTAAGAGAAGGGAATAATCAGCTTAAAGATTAGTGGCTATGAAACTACGCAGAGAGAGCAACAGGTTCAGCCCTGAGGTCACAAGAATGGACTCTTGTGCAATTATGTCCAATAATGTTTACAGACTTTGACCCTTGATTAATTCTTTTCCAGAGACTGGGAACAAGTGCTATCGCTTGAGGAAGTCTCTAGTTTTCTCCATTTCTCAGAGAAATTTTGTCGTCCTATTCTTACAGCAAAGTTTTTGGGTTCACAAACAAAAGAGCCAGTTTAATTGTACAGATGATCCAAAAGCAAAGACATTTTTGCTACGTACTGACTTCTGTTTTAAAATATGCATATAGTATATAGCTGGTACAAATTACGACACCAGCTCAATATATGAAGTGCCAAAACATCTTATAAGAGCATTACTCTATGATCAAAAGAAGAATTTCAGTCACAACATTACAGTCAGACTTAAAAGTTTGCCATGACATTTTCAAGGCTTTCCTCATTTCCATTGTGCTGAGATCTTTCTGAGACTTGAAATTTCATGGTGACAGTTAAGAGATGTTTTTACTTATCCCAGACATATATAAATATTGTAGTTTGTTCACATTTATATTTCAAGAGTTGACTGACATTTGCCAGGTGGGTCATTCCATACAGATGTGAGCCAAGATCCTGAACAACAATTATTGCTCTGCTAGGATTTGGTCTACAGAATATAATAATATGATGATTATTATTTGACTGGTTATTGGTCCCAGGGAGTCTTTAATGTGTAAATAAAGGCACAGCTACGGGAAACAAAGACAACACTCTTTCCAATGGGGAAGAAGGGTGGGGAGGGCAGCTACAGTTGAATTTATACAACTACAAACTCTTTCACTGAAGCTATCCACGTGTAATCACTGATACACTCACGATGTAACTGCCATACGCTGCATTATTTCTGTGGTGTTCAGAACATAAATATCTAACAAACATTCAGTTGCAACCTTATAATACATTATCGAATCGGCCACTGCTTCATGGAAGGATAACAGTTTGCTGAACTGGATATTATCTGTATGGTACTATTTAACAGGCAAGACTATTCTGTCTAAATTATTGTTTGGGAATTTCTGGAGGGTGTCCCTTGCTGTGCTGAAGGTCTGTGACACCTATTCGAAGGGCAAATCACTGTACAACCCAATTAATCCGCTAATATAATGTTATATAAAATCCCCCTTTTTTGGGGCCCTGCCAGCCAGTTTTTGGGTGTAGAAATGTGTAAAATGACCTGTGATCTAACTAAAGCATCCAATTTTAAAGTCCCAGGTACAATTTGAGCCTTCTAGATAAATAAAATGTGTAGGCTTATGTATTCGCTCGCGGTCAAAACCAGCCAAATGAAAAATTGGGGACCAAATCAGAATTTGAGGTGATCTTTTTCAAAAGACATTTATGAAAAATTTTGGACATTGACCCCCCTTTTTCTTCCCGTTAAAAGATCGGGCGAAAGAAGTACTTTAACCTCCATGGAAGAAATTTCCTCAAATCACAGTGGTATATTTAGAATAACACAAAATGTTAATAGGGCCAAAAGAAGAAAAAACAATAGGTGTCCAAAGACCTGAATGAGACAAAGAAAGGAGATATATAAGTGTATAAACTTCAAAGCCGACAGCTCCAGGGAGCGTAACGTCCTTTTTGTGAATATCGTTTGAAGGATTAGCAACCTATAGAATTAAGAGAGACAGTTTTTGTTTTTTGTCTCATCAAGAACTGCACTTTTTTCAGCCTGCGAGGGATTGTCTACCAGAATTCACTGGCACATGGAGAAGTTACCCTGTCTCGTCTGTGTCCTCCCTACCTTTCCACCAGTCTACATTAAAATTCACATCTCCGTGCAATCATTGCCGCAACATCTGCACTGTTTGGGTCAATAATGAACAAGAAAATTTTTCAGGCTTCAGTTCCATTTCTTGATGAATTCTAAAGAGATCTGAGATACTTTCTTCAGGTTGTCAATTCCCTACACTTTCGTCAGTACAACAGATCAAGTTTCGGGTGGATGTGACTGTAATTGCTGCTATTGACCCACCATTCATTGTCCATTGTGTACATAAGTCAAAAACATACACTAACCACTAACTATGATAATTATTCAGTGCAAATACACACAGATGCCACAATGTTTTAAACCATAAGATGTTGGCACTTTGGACCACTACAAGGGGACATAATTATACATTCCCCTCTCCCCTTCCCCCTCCTCCGCTTCCCCCAGTATTTCCCAGTACCAGCCCATTCATCCCATGTACATCAAGCTACGTCTACACAGTTCATTTCTTACCGCCATTCGCCGTTCATCTTTATTAGCCTTGGCCTGTTTCTGCATCTCCTTCATGGCTTCCCCGGTCAGCACAACATTTTGTTTGGCTTTCACTGTGGTGGACTGTACAATGGTATATGTATGGAATAACTTTCACAGTTTTGACAACAACTTAGAAGTGAGCAATACAAATATATATAAACTTCTTTCAGGACAAAATGGCAAATGTCTTTGCAGTGGTTCCCTGGGACTGTGGAGGATATGTAGCAGTGTCAATTCTAATAACAGTCCGTGGTACAGACCAACAGAGAAACACATCCAAAACAGTAAAGCTTGTATAATAACAGTGATATTCATTTTTATCATTAACAGAGACTTTTACATGTAGAATAATCTAAAGAAAGCAGAAAAGGAGAAGAAGAGATGGTTTACAGCAGATGACTCCAGCTCAGCTGAAAGAAGCAGAAGGGCATCAGGGCACTGTGGACAAGGCACCAGGCAGCTACATCTCTTGGAGAGAAATATGGAGTCAGTAGATAAGATAACTTTATTATCTATTACATGTAAATTAGCTTGGCTGCAGTAAAACATGTTTACAGTAATAATAATAACAACAATGAGATCATGACAGAACAACATGGTAACTCTTCAAACGCATCCAGACATGCAGAAACATGACATACAGAAAATTCACAGCCATTGTCACAACAAAAACTTCTTATTCACTCCAACACCTTGCCCAACCTGGCCTTTCTCACGCAGCAAAGCAAAGCAAATAAAAGCAAACTACAAGTTCACACACTTGCTTGTAAATAAAGATGTTTTTCTCCACAGTTGTAAATTGCTTCATACCCAAATTCTGCCCCATCAATTTGTGTGAATCATTCTGAAAGTACATACCTTGCCCGGGGTTTTTTGCGCTGAAGCTTTCTTTCCACCCTTGTCATCCTTCTCTTTCTCTCCATCTGAAAGACAATACACCCCTGTAAACTGACTGAGTTCATGTAGTTTTGGAGGTTGGAACAAGGCTCAGCTATCCATCTATAACTGATCAGTCAGGACTGATGCATATGGGGAAAAGTGATTGATCTTTCCATGGAAGGGCTGGTATGTATGGGGAAAGGGATCAGTTTATCCGGTTGTGTCTAATGTGGATGGAGGAAAGGGATCAACATTTCCAAGTTAGGAATGATTTGGATGAGGAAGGAGATCAATTTATCCGGTAATGTCTAATGTGGATGGAGGAAAGGGATCAATCTATCCAGGTTAAGACTGATGTGGATGGGGGAAAGGAATCGGTTTAACCCGTTATGTTTAATGTGGATGGAGGAAAGGGATCAATATCTATTATCTATCCAGGTTAAGACTGATGTGGATGGGGAAAAGGGATCAGTTTATCCTGTTATGTTTAATGTGGATGGGGGAAAGGAATCTGTGGCACTTTACAAAACTTTCACTTATCATTATAGCATTGTTTACATCATTTCTTTTTCATAACGAAAGGGAGAAAAGGGGTTGAAGTGATACTAATGCCTCACTGAGTGGCCCCTTTACCTACACCGCTTCTGATGACAGCTGTCTTGTGTCATGTCTTCCACTATTCTTTACAGGCCTGTGAGAAACAGTCAGCTGTTCTTGTAAAGAATTTGCTGTCACAGATTTTATGGGCTGTTACTGCTACATTTATTCATGCATGATATTATGAGCAGATGGCCAAAATTTGGAAATAAAGATCCAAAAGTATATGCATAGTTACTCAAACAGGTTTGCCCAAAGAATGGAGATTTCTGCTTCCCACCCCCTCAGCAAGTTGGCTTATATATATAAAAGTCTCTGTCTTAGTACAGTCGCTGACACTTGGCAGACTATGTTCCTGTGTTTAAGAGCTTATAAGATCTCAGAGGTAATGAGTCAATAAACGCCACAGTGGTCAGGCCCAGGGCTCTGTCCTCAGTTCTGTTGCTATGTGCTCTATGGATGAAATGAATGTGATGCCACTAACCTTGGTCTCCAGTGTCCTTGTTGATAAGAGGTGGAGCAATTCCCTCCTGGCCGGCTGGCTCGGTGTCTGGTTTGGGACTTGGAGCCTTGCTGGCTTCTTTCTCCCCCGGCCCTCCTTCTCCATCACCGTTATCCGCCATCCTTCGCTGTCAAATTCAAGAATATTCGGAAAAGCTCTGTCGTCCTCACTTCCACAAGTCAACAACGCCACTACAGTGCCATTTGTCAACTGGATTTGATTCTCTTGTTCTTACCAGACCCAGTGGTATCTAGGCACGCCACCACGGTCCACTAATCCGCTTTACCTGCGCGCACGCATACCACACGGAAGTCCTCGCTTGTGATTGGAGAGGGGATTTGTTACACAAGTTACTGGTGCACACTGTCTAGTTTATTAAGTAAATTTTAGTTTCTCCGTTGCGCACGAATATCAAATGGTAGAACTGCATGTATTTCAGGAACATAGGATGCTTTTGGATGTATGTGCGAGGCCTGTTACTAACAGTGTTAGAAAAAGCGAAAATAGCCGTTTCCGGTTCATCTCGCTATGGCAACGCGTAAACAAAGGTACCTAATCGTTTTTTTGGCTGTGCCCTTAGCTGTTGTTTCGCCTTGCGGGGTCGCGAGAAGAACAATGCGTGATTGGTCCGTGGAACAGCTAAGGACTGGGGGAGAAAATCAAATCAAGTGCTGAGACTCCTTTACATACCAGTGATATTGATTGTCACCTACACACTGCGCTGTGTTCTAGATCTAGTCTAGGGGCCTGCCAGCTATTCACGCACGGCAGTGTTCGTCATTTGCCAAATGATTTGGCAGGTCGTGGTACAGTAGCCAATAATTTCGATATTAGATACCCCCGGTGCATGGAAAAAGTATATGCGAGTTATATTGAGGTCCTCGTGCGTAAAGAAATGATAGAATAATAATGAATCTGTGCATGTGAAATTCATAGACTTCTTAATTAATAACGTGAATTTCACTCGAAACAGATGTTTCATCTTCAATGTACAGAATTTAATCTATCATTACACATTTTGAGAATTATAAATTATGTAGACATCCGGCTTCTATGTTTCCATGTTTAAAATTGACCATGACCGCAATGACATCATAGTGCAGCTGATCTCTGAACTTCCCCAGGTGTCAAACAAAACTTCAAGCTGCCCCACTTCCCCCGCTCCCGCTTCC
>JAWQUT010000398.1:23010-39850 GCA_033807755.1 Ellobium chinense
AATGTTTCTATTTATCTTATTATTGAAAAAAAAAATCTTCAAATTCCAGGTATTCCCCAATTACGTTACTGCTCATCTTTCAGTGGTTTAAAAATGTTTAAATATGCACGCATGTGCTGACAAATGCATGTGCATATTTATTAAGTTAGAATCTTGTTATTTACCGGAGAAACATACAGTAATAACAATTGGGTACTCGTGGGCAAGAGAGAAGCGTGTCAGGCTCACGGGTAAACACTAGGCTCACACGTGAAAGTTGAAATTTAGGGAACAGTACTATTCAGACAGTAGGTATTTTAGGCTTAACTCACTGTGAAGTTAACGTTCCTGCTAAGTGGTGGCACGTTCAGCTAGCAAGCCCCATCTCCGAAAAGAACAGGAAATTTTCTATTAGAATTTTGGAATGTCTTCTCAGAGCTTAATTTTCACAGTGATTTTTTTAAAAAAAATGTCTTTGGTGGCATCCTTCCCAGATAGGACATATATTCAGAGCTGGCATGCCATCCAAAGAGATGAAAACCTGGGCCAAATTATATATAGGTGGTATATTCATTGTGCATGCTCTTTGTCCCCTTTTTCCTGTCCGATCCAGATACTTTGCTTCCATGAACTTGAAACTTAATATGGCGATAGCACACATTCGCAGGTTGTTGTAATTAGATCAAACTGTAGTCCTACATGAGGACTACAGTATTTAAAACTACTATAGACTGTGGGAAGCGAGATTAAGAGTCATTCAGGTACTGTTTTGTATTGTGTGATTTAGTATGCAAGGGACAACTGCACTTGCCTATTCATTGTACAGAGGAAAATGTGTGTTTTGTTTTTTTTTCAGATGTATGAAAATCAGGCCCCACAGTTTCTGTTCATAACCCCTGCTGTTCTGAAGCTTTAATACCGGCACACACTTATAGCCACCTGTTTTATCAATCAACAGAAATGTAGTGTGTTGTGTGCTCCTTGTGTGTCAGAATAATTTATGTATGAAAGATTAGACTGTGCATCACTTGGACCAAATTATTGTTCCTGTTACTACTTCCTAAAATGACAGGGTAAATAGGCCTATATATATTTCCAAATATTTGATAATTGATGATAAGATTTGGGGTGCAGTAGTGCAAGCAGTTAGAAGATTATGAAGAGACTTGTATTCTAGTAAACTTGATCTACATTGTATCTGGCCAGTACTCAACTTGAACCACAATCACTGTGTGTATCTCAGTCTGGCCAGTTTGCAAAAAATTACTTGTAACTTCCAAAATCCATTAATCTGGCTCTCAGCTATTAAAATATGCATCAATATGATTATTTTGTACACAAGTAAAGAGATCAGTATCAGCGGCGATCCTGTAAAATATTCTGTTTCTGATGATTTTATTATGTGAGATAATTTGACTGCACCAACTTGCCCCAGCCTCCCCTAACAAGCCAGTGAGAAGTCATTATATGTACACCATGTCCAGTGAGAAATCGGTGTACACATGTACAACATGGCTACTGGTATTGTGTATATGCATCTGAGAAGTCAGTGCATACATGTATACCATGTCTTCTGGTACTGTGTAGTGAAAAATCGGGGTATGTTACTGAGTACATGCAAGTGAGAAATCAGTGCATACATGTAGAGCAATTTTCACGCCATTATACTGTAGTGATAAGGAAAGGGAGAAATAGGTTAAAGGTTTGGTCAAACTTTTATTTACAATGATAAAAAACCCTTTTTAAGCAATCAAACATATCAATAGAACAACGCACAAAATAAAGATGATGATGAAATTTTTTGCACAACACAAGTTTTACAGTCTCTCATGACTCAAACTGTCCTAGGATTTTCTACACACTGTCCCCTAAACTCTGAACTCTTCTACACAAACTTGTAGTGTCCCATACAAACTTGTACTGACCCATACAAATTTATAATGTCCCATAAAAACATTTACTGATCCACATACTCATGACTAATGCTAAAGAGTTTCATCCATCTGCTACTTCCGGTTCAACGAGTTCATTTCCTCAAATGTAAAGAACAGTAACTCATGCACTTCCTGACCTCCATACTGATTTTGTAAATCTGAGAATCAATTGTGGACACAGTATCTCTGCATAGGTCAGTGTTTGTGCATGAACAGTGTGTGTGTGTGTGCGTGTGCGTGTGCGTGTGTGTGTGTGTCCGTCCCCTTTACTTCACAGATGTCATTTGTACCTGATGTACAAACAGTGTAAAACCTGCTTACTGTCCGTATATGAAATGTTTTTGCCTGGATTCTATGTGACTTCTTAAAATCAAACATTCAATATACAATAGGCCTTCTTGTGTTGCAGGATTATGTAACAAATTTAACTTTACTACAAATGTGATGTCTTTTTCTCTTAACTAATGCCAGTAAAGCAAGTTTTCTGCAGCAAAAAATACTTTTATCCTATCTTTATTTATGTATTATGCCTCTTCATCTTCACTGCCTGATGTGTACATTGCCTTCAAGCACTTTATTTTGCAGCAAATTCACCTGCCACACAACACAGAGGACAACTCAACAACTAAATATGGCTGAGAACACTCCGCAATTCTTAGTTTTATGGGAGACTGTTTGGCCATTTGTAAACAACGTCTACAATGTCCAAATCGTTTGATGGTCTCTGTGCCCTATGAAAGAATTTGCATCAAGACAGTTCTCCACTCCTTCACACATATGATATATGCCCCTCTTCCGAGACACATTGACCTAGGCATCCGTCACCACAACACTGGGCTTGGCCTGAGGAGCACAGTAGGGGGCACCCAAGAACTTGTCTGCAATTCGTCCAGCTTCACGGAATCCACTCAAGAGAGCACCATGTACTGTGGCTGGGTAGTTCCTGATTGTGTGTTCCCCAGCAAAGAACAAGCGAGCTGGAGCCCCCACTTGATGGGCGATGGGTGATGCTAGAAGGTCATAGTCATTTCCTGTCAATGAAAATATCCACCATGGTGACTGTAGTTTTAGAACTTGTTATGACATCTCTGTGTACCTTACATAACAGATACTAAAACTAAACAGCCACAGCACAGACATTAAATAACCTACATTACAGACACAAAACAACTTCCATGACAAACATGAAACAACTCACACTGACATACATGAAACAACTCACATGACAAACATGAAACAACTCACATGACAAACATGAAACAACTCACAAACATGAAACAACTCACATGACAAACATGAAACAACTCACATGACAAACATGAAACAATTCACATGACAAACATGAAACAACTCACATGACAAACATGAAACAACTGATATCACAAGACACAAAAGGACTTACATCACTGACATAAAACAATTACATTGCAGACATGAAACTGTTTACAACACATGTGAAATAGTTTATGTCACAGACGTGAAAACACCTACATCACAGACTTGAAACGACCTACATCACAGACATAAAATTAAATCACAGACATCAATTGGCTAACATCACAAACGTGAAACAATTTTATCACAAACGTGAAATTACTTGCATCACAGACATGAAACAATGTCCATCATAAACATTTTCACAATGAAAAATGAGTACATGTATTCTATGAGGTCTTCTCAGCTTTCTCCTCTGAACCTGGGGTGGGTTTGGCCTGTCAGACATTTCCTATATCTTCCTGCCATAACCAAAGTACATGTCTTACTAACATGATGAAACACTATGGCTAGTTTCCATGGAATAATCCTGGTAGAGTACAGTGTACTTGCCTACAATGTGTTGAGCTTAGGGCTCAGGAAGCAAAGCCCCCATATATGACAGTGCACATCTACACAGAACAGATCCATTGTTTAGAGACTCCCACAAACACACTTAAGAGAAGAGGATTCTCACACAAACATTTGGTCATGATCCAGACTGTCTCTCAGATATAAACCTGAACGAGGAGACCAGCTGATCACAGCAGTGTTGACCGTTGGCTAGTTCTAGGCTAGGCTTGCAGAGCATGCATTAAAGAGTTCAGTAATTAATAGAAGAAAACCCAAACTGAAGAGTACAGTCACCTAATTTATTCTCCCATATGTGGATTTCATTTTTTGAAACCCAAAATACAGTAGCAGCAATAGTGAAGAATTTCCACAGTCATCACTTCTACTAAAACTGGAAGTAATCAGAGCTAGCCATACAGCGGCCACGGAGAAATTTTCGCAAGATAATCAATTCATTTATTTCCTTTCAAACTTCATGTACTAAAAAATGCATAACTGAAGATAATTCATAATAAAAGTGGTGAAAAAAAGCATGCAGGAGAGGGTTTTGTGGAGTATTCACATATTTCTGTTGCTTTTGTGAACCAAAATATGCAGCTGTGTATGGGTTGGCAAGTCTGAAGCAGACCTGACTGGAGAGTGCTAAGCAGACCTGACTGGACAGTACTATGGTAGACCTGACTGGACAGTACTATGGTAGACCTGACTGGACAGTGCTATGGTAGACTTGACTGGACAGTGCTACGGCAGACCTGATTGGACAGTGCTACGGTAGACCTGACTGGACAGTGCTACGGTAGACTTGACTGGACAGTGCTACGGTAGACGACTGGACAGTGCTACGGTAGACTTGATTGGACAGTGCTACGGTAGACCTGACTGGACAGTGCTACAGTAGACATGACTGGACAGTGCTACAGTAGACATGACTGGACAGTGCTATGGTAGACCTGACTGGACAGTGCTATGGTAGACTTGACTGGAGAGTGCTACAGCAGACCTGATTGGACAGTGCTACAGTAGACCTGATTGGACAGTGCTACAGTAGACATGACTGGACAGTGCTACAGTAGACCTGATTGGAGAGTACTGAAGTGATCTGACTAAAGATGACCTGATAAGACTTAAAAACCTTATGCTATCTTACCTGAAGATCCAGCAGCAACATAAGAGTATGACCCCCGGGCATATGGGTCCGCCCTCCACCTGGACACCAGTGTCTCCTTGGGCTGGAGGAGGCAGAGACAAAATAATCCGTCACTGGCAAAATACGTAGTACAGTGTATTATCAATTTTTTTATCATGCCACAACTGTTCAGGATGGGGATTTCGCCACCCTTTTATTAAAAAAATCAATAAAGTAATACAGCACTCATAACGAAATTGGAGAGATTAAAGTTAACATGTTTAACTTTTCTGTACTATAAATCAATAACTATATATCTATAAATCTCTTTGTTGTTTATAGACTCAAACACACATATCGAGGAATGTCTGCGCAAAGGCTGTATCTCCCTTTTATAATTCATATAACGATACGGTGTTTGCGCAGGCACCCCTCGAATCATCTTGAAATTTGGTACAAAGAATTATTAGTTATTGGTCACTGTTCCAATGTACAAGAAACAAACAAAAGCTTATGGGATTTATGAGTTATGCCAAAAATGTGACATTAACTGAATTGTAAATTTGTGACGATTTTTGATCCAAAATGTATATTTAGTTTGCTGCCTAATTACCAGGTTAGTCTTTTTGTGGTACTTATTAAAAAAAAAAAGATCGGGCAGATGGGAAAGTAAGTGCATATAGTATATGTTTCTGGTCTTATTAGTGTGTATCTGTTAGTCACAATCCTCACAGCATCTAGATAGGTTTAGGCCAGAGTCTGTAGGTGGGGCTGACAACTGCCCACGGTGGTTTCAAACTAGATCACTTAACCCTATTTTGATTTTGCTAGTTCCTATTCCTATTTGTACCTCGTGAGGCCTGTGAGACCCAGACTTCTCAGAGAAAGAAAACCTCGACACTCCCCGATTTGTTTCTCATGAGGCTTCTCAGACCCAGAGACTGACAATACTAGCGATGTGCAAGTACACATTTTCTTCCTATATACTTCCTTTGATCTCTTTACTTGCTGAATGTATCTATTACCCGACATATTATAATCGGTACTTTTGGACATGGCATCAACACTACAAAGCTGTATGTCTTGCCCAGTGGTCAGTGTGAAAAGTGAGCAGTCTGTATGTGCCAACTGAGTTTGCTGAAGAAGCCAGGTGTCTAGTTTTGGTCATTTTGGTCTGCATGGTTCTCACTGTCACAGCAAGAGGTAAGTCTCAATTTCTTAGCCTTTCAACAATGTTGCTGCAAGTTGTGTACCGTATAATGCTAATGACTTGAAATTCTTTCGTTTGCTCGTAGAGTCTTTCTTCAACTTATTTTGGCACTGAGATTTAAATTACATGAAGTGTTCACTCGTAAAAATATGCTTTCTGGATAGCGCAGTACACTTTGCACAGACTTTCGCAGGAGATTACTATCAATTAAGTGTACTAACTAAAATCTGCAATTTAAAAGTTGGTTTCGGAAGTTGGTTTCGGGCAAAAATATAATGGTAGAGCCAAAATGTTGGTTTGAAATTGAGATTCTTGTTTAAGAATGTTGGCAAATATACCATTTTAAATCTTGTGTTATTTATTAGAAATGGCCATATTTACTAACTCCACGATAATTAGTATAGTCATTACTGTTGCATGCATGCCCGGTGGAGTAACGCCAGTATATCCTGGCTTGGAAACGGACAATTGCAGCTGTTTGATCCAAAAGCGGTGACATAATGGGGAACGAAGAGGCGGCTGAGATCACTGAAATCTGGGACAGGACATCAGCGGAACAGACCATGGCTGCGATCTTATTGCTGTCCAAGATGGGACATCAAAAAGTCGCACCGCAATCGTAAATGTCCAAAACTGGACATCTGATCTTATATCCTGGTCTTATTTTCTACTCAATAACATTTAACACATCTGATCACAATATGGATTGGAATACAACTAGAGAACTGGTTACAGCATGCATGCACCATAATATCTGCAAGTTTAAGACAGTTTGCAAGAAGTACCAGGCTCAAAAAGATGATCCTGTGAGGACTGCAGGAGCTGTTCCCTGAAATCTTTTAATGGTACTGCAGCAGTTACAGAAACAGATGCACAAAAGTTAAAAAGACCAAGAGACAACTTGTTTAGAAAAGACCAAGAGACAACTTGTTTAGAAAAGACCAAGAGACAACTTGTTTAGAAAAGACTAAGAGACAACTTGTTTAGAATAGACTAAGAGACAACTTGTTTAGAAAAGACCAAGAGACAACTTGTTTAGAAAAGACTAAGTAAGAGACAACTTGTTTAGAAAAGACCAAGAGACAACTTGTTTAGGAAAGACCAAGAGACAACTTGTTTAGAAAAGACTAAGAGACAACTTGTTTAGAAAAGACCAAGAGACAACTGTTTAGAAAAGACTAAGAGACAACTTGTTTAGAAAAGACTAAGAGACAACTTGTTTAGAAAAGACTAAGAGACAACTTGTTTAGAAAAGACGAAGAGACAACTTGTTTAGAAAAGACTAAGAGACAACTTGTTTAGAAAAGACCAAGAGACAACTTGTTTAGGAAAGACCAAGAGACAACTTGTTTAGAAAAGACTAAGAGACAACTTGTTTAGGAAAGACCAAGAGACAACTTGTTTAGGGCTAAAATTCATAAGGATCTGATGCCTTCTAGTGAGGATTAAAACTTGTACAGTTTGACAGTTTTTGTCTACATTCAAATTCTATCAATAAATTGAAAGGATAAAATTCCACTGAATAATGAACAGCTCAATCACCTGTTTGAGTTATACTGCTGACTGACCATGTCATTATCTCAGTTCACACTACTCTTTGGCCCAGGTTGTGACTGTGCGGTTCTGATAAAAATGGTCTAAAGCAAACTGACAACTAAGAAAAATGTAAGCTTGGAAGAAAATGTCCCAACTGGCCTGAAAAGTGGATGTCTACATTATTTCTAAAAAAAGTTACAGTAGCCGGCGGCAAGAGGCTGCAAATTTTCAGGTGGTGAGTAGATGTACACTCCTATGGACACATCCGGAATGCTCACCTAGGATAGAATCCTGTCAAGTATTGACCTTTGACCTATGCAAGCAAAGAACTGACCTGTGGTACAGCATTGGCCCCAAAGATTCCTCTCATCACAACAAGACATCGGCCGACTATGACATCATCACTGACATTTTCCATGATAGCAGCTGCCTCTCCAGCAATGAGCGCCAGCAGCACCGGGGCCTTGTAGAGATTCCAGAACAGGAAGAGCTCACCGCGACTTGCAGTGGTACTCCCAACATGACCAAAGAGGTTTGCACTTGGGTCCCAGAACACACGGTCAAAACACAGGACAACCTGCATGGTCAGAATGGTCACAAAATAAATGTAACACCAAAAACAGATGATCCCACAAATATTCTTTCACTTTTCCACATTAGCCATAGACTGAGAAATGGTGAATCCCAGATCATATTTCTTCTTTACTGACATTTTCTTGGTGAAATTTATGACTGCAGTACAGCAGTGAGCATCTGCAGTCAGCAATGAAACTAGTTCACTGGGTCACAAGGTTTATGCTTGTTCAGATTTGACCTGATCCAATGCATGTCCCACATCAAGCAAGAGATGAGGAACAAATGTTGATGAGCATTGCTGCAAACCTTCTCCTCCCCTACCATCCCCTAATAACTACAGTACTTCCACCATCCCCTAATAACTACAGTACTTCCACCATCCCCTAATAACTACAGTAGAGTGAACCTTGAATACAACAAGCTCGGATTCAATGAGACCTTGCATTCAACGTGGGAAATGAAAATCCCCGTTATTTCCCCCTTATTTGTAATAGTAAATGTACCTCTGATCCAATGAATACAAAATTTAGCAGCCTCAGCTCTAACAAGGTCATCGACCTGAAACTAACTGTCGGTAGCGAGCAACTCCCGAAGGTTTACATAACAATTGCTACCTACAGTCTACAACTTACAAGACTGACTCAACATGAAAGGTGAGCGGTAATATCTGCGTGTGCAAAGGTGCGGAATAGGGAGGGAGGGGATGGAGGAAAGAGATAGGACCATCTGGGTGATCAACGGAAGGAAGCGGAAGAGTAATTAAAGCATTTGAAGTCTCTGCAATGCAGGGGCGAGGGGAAGAGGGGTGGGAATGGACAATGGAACTATGGAATAATATGCTTGGCTGATGATTGGCCAAGCCCTTTGTCTGGTTGCGTTAGGCGAAATTTAAATCACAGACTCGGAGACGGTAATTGAAACTATTGGTGTCTCAACATTTACACTGTTTTGTCTCAAAAAAATTTAAAGAAAAAAAAACTTGGTACATGTACCAGCTCGCGGTGTTATCACGCCGATGGTGTCTAGGGTATCAACCAGCGATATTTTTGAAGTGCAAAGTTAAGTACCCTTTTAGCTAAAGGTTCTCACTAAGGATAGACCAGTTTACACACGATTGCAGAGACCTTGTGTTCAACGAGACCTCAGCTTCAACGAGGACTGAAGGTCGGTTCCAGCGACTTCGTAAGATCCAAGGTTCACTGTACTTCCATATCAGTTAAAGGAAGGTTGCAGCAAAGCATAGAAATATTGTATGATCAATTGCATATGCCACATATCCTGTAAAGGATGAATAAAATTATTCTATTCTATTCTATTCTATTCTATTCTATTCTATTCTATTCACCTTAGGTATTAGAGAAATAGGATATTTGGAGAAATACTGCCTTTATCTCACCAAAATTAACATACTGACCTTTCAAACATCAATAAATATGTACTGAAGACTTAATCTAGATCTGACTGACTTCCAACCATAACTTCACTGCCACTGCCCTGGGATGCTAAGTCTAACTCTGGCCAGCTGCCTTTGGACTAGATTTCAAATTAAAGCACAATCAGAACTTCACCTATATATTATACTGTAACTGGCCTGGCCATAGCTAAAATAATAAAACTTGACATGCTGTTAGATACTAAATACAAAGCATGACTTTTCACATTTTTCCACATTCTTGTATGTCAGAATGTCAACAAATAAGCTTTCTAATTTGTGCATTCACTGGCAAGAGACTTCCTTACATTTTGATGTTGATACTGTGGGGAATATTGTAATAAATTTGGAATTACTCAAGAACAAATCTGTTTCTGGAGGCTGATCTATGACTAAATGAATTGTATTGATGCAAGAGCCGTCCTGTCAACTCTAAAAATCACTACACACTTGTGAGGGGTAAAACAGTTGTTAAAGAGTCACCAACCAGACAAAACACTATGGTGTACGATATGATGGACAGGCCATAAAATGGTCTTACAGTATTGTCATGGTTAGTGGCACAACTGTTACAAGCCGATAATAACAAGTTGGGAGAAATATTACATCTATACATTTGATCTTTTGTTTCTTCATGATATTTTGTTCTGCCCTATGAGGTATGAAGATGCCAACAGCACCTGGCATAAAAATACGCAATTTTGAATAGTCCCTATAAAATCAGAAAACTGGCCATGGGGAGGGGGGAAAGGGGTTGGAGTAGAATTTCAAAGGCTTATATAGGTGCAAATACATTTGTAGACTCAGAAGAGGTGAAGTTTAGCCATTCAAGTATAAAATTTGTGGTCGTTGCCAGGTGGGTAAGGTTACCTTGTTTACTGAGTGAAAAGGCCTAAAACTAAAATATTAGGTAGCCTGCTCCACTGCCATAATTCTCAAAATCTAATTGGTTACAGGACATTTGTCTTTGTGTCAAAATTTGGACGAAGAGCTAAACAACATATTTGGAAAGTATTTTGGCATGGGACCCCTGGATAAATTAATGAGAGGTGTAAAACCTTATATAGCCAACAGTGAAAAAGAAATTGGCATCTTCATACCTTGAAGACTTTGCTGCTGAGTTAGGTATTTTCACTGAAAAGTTACATCTGTCGATCCACCATCTTTCACTATCATGTCTTTCCAAGTTGTGATTTTACACACCACACCTGCCATGTTCTCAGTATTAAAATGAGTGCTCAACTCTTGCCTGCACATTTCACTGAGAATAATACTGAACATTCTGCAAGGAAGAGCTTGTTTATGTTATTAGGAATAAGTGTCTTAGCGTCTTTTCCCCACTGTCACAAGGAATGGCCACTTGGAGCTAGTACTGTCCTATATATAGTTCATATGTAGCAACCCTGCCTATTTGATTCTCCTTACCTTGTTGAGATTTCCAAAGCCGAGTCTTCCAATGGCATCAGCTTTCCAGTCAGGCAGAGGAGGGATGAACTGGGGAACATTTGGCACACTGCTGACACATTCTTTCAAGACCCCCAGTGGTAGAGTACAGAGAACAGCATCGCCTTTATAGAGCTGTTGGTTGGAGCCATTCTTGTTGGTTGTAACAACCTCCACACCTGGTGAGACACATGGCACTCTTGTTACAGTACACTGAAACATTTCTTACTTAAATATACACTCCTCATATTCTTCAAAATCATAGCTATCTCCTATTTCCTTCTCTCAATTGGTCAGTTTTGATGGTATTCAACCACTGTGGTGCAAGAGATGGATCTGTGCACTCTATCTAACCATCTCTATAGTCAATGCGGGTGTCAGATTATGCTGTGAAGGCCTGGCCTAGTGAGAGATGGAGGTGAGAGAGATGAAGCCAGCAAGTATCAAAGAGCTAAGGTGCTGGCTTCCATAGTGAGCCACTAACATGGTGGAGTCAACTACTCACTGGGCTCATGATCTCCTGCTGATGGTGGCGTAGCCAGGCAGGTGCTCATCACAGTTATGTCCCCTATAGTGGTTGCCCTATTGAGGTCTTTGACACCTATTGTTTTTTCTTCTTTTGGCCCTATTAACATTTTGCGTTATTCTAAATATACCACTGTGATTTGGGGAAATTTCTTCCATGGAGGTTAAAGTACTTCTTTTGCCCGATCTTTTAACGGGAAGAAAAAGGGGGGTCAACGCCCAAAATTTTTCACAAATGTCTTTTGAAAAAGATCACCTCAAATTCTGATTTGGTCCCCAAATTTCCATTTGGCTGGTTTTGACCGCGTGCGAATACATAGGTCTACACATTTTATTTTTTTATCTAGAAGGCTCAAATTGTACCTGAAACTTTAAAATTGGATGCTTATTTAGATCACAGGTCATTTTACACATTTCTACACCCTAACACTGGCTGGCAGGGGCCCCAAAAAAGGGGGATTTTATAGATTAGCGGATTAATTGGGTTGTACACTATGAGTGATTTGCCCTTCTAATAGGTGTCACAAACCTTGAGGTCTTTGACACCTATTGTTTTTTCTTCTTTTAGCCCTATTAACATTTTGTGTTATTCTACATATACCACTGTGATTTCGGGAAATTTCTTTCATGGAGATTAAAGTACTTCTTTTGCCCGATCTTTTAACAGGAAGAAAAAGGGGGATCAGCGCCCAAAATTTTTCACAAATGTCTTTCGAAAAAGGTCACCTCAAATTCTGATATTGTCCCCAATTTTTCATTTGGTTGGTTTTGACCACGTGCGAATACATAGGCCTACACATTTTATTTTTTTACCTAGAAGGCTCAAATTGTACCTGAAACTTTAAAACTGGATGCTTTATTTAGATCACAGGTCATTTTACCCATTTCTACACTATGACACTGGCTGGCAGGGCCCCAAAAAAGGGGGATTTTATATACTAGCGAATTAATTGGGTTGTACACAATGAGTGATTTGCCCCTCTAATAGGCGTCACAAACCTTGAAAGATTATTTGTCTAGTGCGAAACTGGCCTTCCTGTCCCAAGTTTTATCTATTCACTCACACTGAGGTCAACGAATGTGCAGAGACTTGGCCAGAACAATGTTTCATTATGAAGGTGGAAAAGTGTAATGTGAATCAATCCACTCTACTCTGTTCCTTCATATTCTTCACACAAACTGTACAAATCACAGCCTGAAGCCCAGATTGATGCATGCTAATCTCCCTCAACAACAAACGTGTTTTTGTGCAGTCAAATTCATTGTACAGTACTTGCTTATGACAGCTTCTTGTTTGTGTGTACTGTCCTATCATGAAATAATTTCTCAAAATGCTGCCAACACACCACACCATAGCAAACAGAATTCATAGTGCATTCCTCCTATAAAACACAAGGGCAAGGGATGGTCTTCCCTCCTCTACCTATCCCCATGTGAACAACTAATGGACCAATAGTGTTTGTTGTTCACTCTGGAAATCACCAAAGTAATGAAAGGTGGGAGTGAACNTATTGTTATGTGGTTGGCTTTTGCCTAAATAAACAATCTTGAATCTTGAATCTTGAATCATGATGGAAAGAAGAGATCTTCATCTGGTGCCAAGATAGACATTTTCACACATGGATGATTTGTAAAATCTATCAAAAAAGGTTTGAGGAGGAAAAAACTTACCAAAGAATTGCCCAATTGTCATGCCTTTAACACTGAAACACTTTTAAACTGTTTCTAATTGCTTTAACTCCACTTGGTAAAAATTACCTGGCAAGATACCTTTCATTTAAATCATGAGGTTGCATTTCCCATGTTGCCAGATAGCCCTATTTCATATCAGGAACAGTTTTAAAGGGCCCTTATACACACTGGCGATTCACTGACATTAAAAGGCTTTGTCTTAAGCAACAATGTGTAACTCATGGCCTCTGCTTCATTCAGAAGTAGTTACTAGTCTCACATCATAAAACACAACAGAGTCCATCCCTGTTCTTTGGTTCTGATAAATAAATGTATCACCCAGCCAGTCACCCTGCTCATGAATATTTCAATGAGAAAGATCTATGGCCTAGCCAGGATTAATACCGTGGGAAGTCCACTAATGACCTGAAGGATTTTATCTCATTCCATGCCAGTATGATTTCCACGTTTTTGCCAGGCCACTATTTTCTAAAAGTACTATTTCTTACTATAAAGAAAGATCGCATCCAACAACTCAAAACTAACATCGATTTCATGAACGGAAGTTTAGGAAGAGTTGTCGTTACTTATGAGTACTAAAAAGTTTCAAACCAGACCTGTGGCAGCAAAACAAAAGAAGGCTTTGATATCGACGATACATCGTCGATTGGCGCAGCCACGGCAACGTATATCGATGATATATCGTCGACTGGCATGGAATGAGTTAANTTTCAAACCAGACCAGTGGCAGCAAAACAAAAGAAGGCTTTGATATCGACGATACATCGTCGATTGGCGCAGCCACGGCAACGTATATCGATGATATATCGTCGACTGGCATGGAATGAGTTAAGACAGTATTCATTGTGGCCAGTGGTATGTTTACTGCACAGTGTCCAAAGGTGGCAGTTAGGAATTTTGAAGACATGCCCCCCTTTTACACTGCAGGTTTAGGCAAAGCAAAACTGGCTTTGTGACTGAGTATGAAAGTGTCCATTCTCATAATTCTTGGTCAATATTGCATGGTTGATAATTTTGATGTGAATACTTCTTTCCAAATCATTTTGCTTAAGCCAGATGTTGCCCTGCTTACATGTAGAAATTACATGTATAAATTAAAAAAGTAAAAATTTTTGTTCCACAGGAACCATGTTGCTTATAGTTACAGGCCTGTAATTGTACTTTCACTATTGGATGTAATTGTACTTTCACTATTGGGTACAATTGTACTTTCACTATTGGGTGTAATTGTACTTTCACTATTGGGTCAGGCCTGTAATTGTACTTTCACTTTGGATCCTACTACTTAGAGGTTATATTTTATCTCCCCTTTTCCCTCTTTTGGCATGCCCTGCTTCCAGTGATAAGGGCTCCAGTGGGGAAATTTTGATATAATGAGAAACTCTGTCCATTTTACTTTATTTTGCCAGGCACTATTTAGCCCTGGGCTGGAACTGCCAGGTCAAGGGTGTGCTCAGGCAGAAGAGGAGGGCTTTGGTGTTGACCAGTAAAAAAGGTAGGCTCTGTAGGCTCTGTTTACAAATAGCAACCAAGCTCAAAATTTCAATGGGCTTGCTAGCAGGGTTGGGTCACTCTTAAAATTTGGGCCACATACATAATGAGCTTCCATCTGGTATGGGTCTGGGTGAAAGCTAAAAGTTTGGCTTCAGACGGTAGCTCAAAATGTTAATATAGCCCATAGAGGAAAAAAGGTTCCAATCCCATTACAGGTATGTTATCTTTATATAGGCATCCTGCTTACAAAGTTCCACTCTACATGTATATGTTACACATTTTTCTGGACACTTTCTGGGCCCAACAAATTCAGCTTAGTGTGCGCTAGACATGTTCCAGCTCCACTGAAAGTGAATCAGACCTAAAGAACTATACTTCATTTCAGAGTAGCAACTACAGCTACACCAGTTCACTCAAACTCCATCACACTCACAGGATCCATAGCATTTCAGAATCTCTTGTACAAAATTCTTTAATTCATGGATGTTATGAACAAGCAGGATGGAGAAGACTTTATGGTCATATAGCTGCTAAAAGAAACGGATGAGAAAATATGTTCAAAGTGTGAAACTGCTTAAAATCACAACATTCAGATTTCAATACTCAGAATTACTGTAAGACTCTCACTTCCCTGTATTTTATACCATTAATGGATAATTTCATGTTATAGTGCGTCCAACAATATACGTTCTCGGATTTTCGCGAATATCTTTGATTTGTTTGGATCAATCTTCGCCAAATTTTGCATAGCCTCCTGTTTCAATTTGTCTTGACAAGAAACTATTTTTTGACGGTTACGAAGATGGAAATACAAAAGTTTTCTTCATCAACTTATATAAAAAACTCGACCCACAGGAAATCGCCAAAATAAGGTGGTTTACAGCTACGGAGATTATGACGTGAGGATACGCAGCTTCTCTAAACACAAACATTTTTGATACGGATAATTGTACTGCATGT
Source organism: Ellobium chinense (assembly GCA_033807755.1). NCBI lineage: Eukaryota > Metazoa > Mollusca > Gastropoda > Ellobiida > Ellobiidae > Ellobium > Ellobium chinense. The sequence goes on from JAWQUT010000398.1 coordinate 38,745, forward strand.
TTCAAAATTCTAATATCAAGGTTTTTTTGTTCCTGTTATATTTAACTTTTCAATCTACTTTAGCTTATGCTCTTTGTGTTTTTTTGCTTTTTGTCATGTCATTTTAAGACAACAGAAGAGTAAATTTCTAATATAGAACGATGATGATTGGACGTATATATCTTATTTAAACTTAGATGATGATGACGACGACGAGGAAGATAAGACGTTCAAGCATATTTTCATGAGAGGAGTCTGTGCATTGTTTCCGACTATATTTTTAAAAATTTTAATTCACCATCTTTCTGACATGACCGACCGCAAAATTTTAGTAATCCAGCTTTAGTTTATGAGTAGCTGTCACTTGAAATTTGTGTTGAAACGACCAGCATTTCTATTCACCTTTCATTTGACTAAAGTCAAAATGATAGGGGGAGTGAGAGAACATTGCGGCTGTGTTCGCGGATGAAACATCAGATAATATAATGGGTTGAATTCCTCACAAGAGCAAATATATATGCATCTTAATTAAAACATTAAAATTTGTCAAATGCCTGCCTCAATTTGTCCTCATTATTTACTAGTTTGTATTACAAATCTTTAGCTTCCAGAGTCCATAAATGGTTTCCTTCGAAATGTAGTCTAGATCTGTATGATAAATAAATTTATAGGATGGCAGTAGCAAAATTACATAGAATAACAGCAACGCTATGAGCTGCTAGACAAGGCTTGCATGGTATGTTCATTATGCAGAACAAAAACTGGGGTGTGCACAATGATGCACAATCGGGAGTCCAAAAAATCTGCGCCAAAATCAGTGTGTGTATTATTGTATGTGTAAAAAGGGGAGGGGGTGAAATGCATCGAGATGGCGCCATCAAACTGTACACTCTTTTTGATAAAATATGATGAAGGGAAGGGGTGGGGACAGTAAGAAGTCAGAGGTAGCGAAGAGACTTTCTATTAGTTGCTGATGACTGTTGTATTTTATTTTATGTCAATTCTGGTCGTGGACATAGTAGTTTGTCCTTTTTAACGGATGCGGTCGGCGATAAAAACAGCAACAAGAGAGGAGAAAATGTTTTGTCTCAGTTGCGGAACACAGAACGTGAGACTGCTAAAACACA
>JAWQUT010000398.1:58623-107041 GCA_033807755.1 Ellobium chinense
ATCACAGAACACTGGTCATTGTTCCAGTTGTTATCACAGAACACTGGTCATTGTTCCAGTTGTTATCACAGAACACTGGTCATTGTTCCCATTGTTATCACAGAACACTGGACATTGTTCCAGTTTTTCTCAGAGAATACTGAACATACTCCTGGAGGCAAACAAGAGACAAATTGCCAAGTTTGTCTCAAGGTACTTCCTCTGTGCAGGGCAAGCAACCAGCAGCAAGTCCGCCACCAAATCTGCCAGCCCTCTGGTGGCAACAGTCTTGGATACTATGAACAACTGGAAAATGGCAGTAGATTTGCCGGGCTGTCAGACGTACCCTGAGGCAATCCGAACAACCAATATGAGACCAGACATCGTCGTGCATTCAGCAAAGCTCAACGCAGATGCTGCTGATTGAGCTGGCTGTGTCGTTTGAACCCAGGATGGACGGGCAGCATGCGTACAAAACTGCCAAGTACAGTGACCTTGTTCTCGAACTAAGAGGAGCAGAAATAACAGCTAGAATAATGGCTGTGGAAATAGGGTCAAGGGGTATGGTGAGCACCTCGGTCTTTGACCTACTCAAGTTGCTCGGAATACAAGGACGGGCTCGATCACGTACTCTGAAGGATCTGGCAGAGACTGCGGAAAAGAGCTCATCAGACCAAGCGTAGTGAACAGTGGAATGTTGCACAGTAATTTTAAATATACCTAAAATGCAACTTCCACTATGGCTTCATAGTGGCAAAGATGAAATGAAGCAAAGAATTAAGAAACTGGAAGTTGCGGGTTCAAATCTCACCCAAGGTGGAAAAAAACTAAAATAAACAGAAGGACCTTTGGGAGTCAGGACCCAAGTGTGGCCCAACTCCTTTAGAGTGTCAGGAAATCAAAGGGCCGAAACACTTGTTAGACGGAAGTATCTTTGTCTGAAGATATTCTGTTGCCTCGCTCTCTGAATAAGAGAGTTTCCTATTTATTTTTGAGATTAATAATCACTTCAGCATGGAGGCTCAATACTCACTACTATATGGAGATTCAATAATCACTACGGTATGGAGGTTCAAAACTCCCTACTATATGGAGATTCAATAATCACTACAGTATGGAGGTTCAAAACTCCCTACTATATGGAGATTTAATAATCACTACAGTATGGAGGCTCAATACTCACTACTATATGGGGGTTCAATAATCACTACAGTATGGAGGTTCAATAATCACTACAGTATGGAGGTTCAAAACTCCCTACTATATGGGGGTTCAATAATCACTACAGTATGGAGGTTCAAAACTCCCAACTATATGGGGGTTCAATAATCACTACAGTATGGAGGTTCACAACTCCCTACTATATGGAGATTCAATAATCACTACAGTATGGAAGTTCAAAACTCCCTACTATATGGAGATTCAATAATCACTACAGTATGGAGGTTCAAAACTCCCTAATATATGGAGATTCAATAATCATTACAGTATGGAAGTTCAAAACTCCCTACTATATCGGGGTTCAATAATCACTACAGTATGGAAGTTCAAAACTCCCTACTATATGGGGATTCAATAATCACTACAGTATGGAGGTTCAATAATCCGTACAGTATGGAGGTTCAAAACTCCCTACTATATGGAGGTTCAATAATCACTACAGTATGGAGGTTCACAACTCCCTACTATATGGAGGTTCAATAATCACTACAGTATGGAGGTTCATAATCACTACAGTATGGAGGTTCAAAACTCCCTACCATATGGAGGTTCAATAATCACTACAGTATGGAGGTTCAAAACTCCCTACTATAAGGAGGTTCAATAATCACTACAGTATGGAGGTTCAATAATCACTACAGTATGGAGGTTCAAAACTCCCTACCATATGGAGGTTCAATAATCACTACAGTATGGAGGTTCAAAACTCCCCACTATATGGAGGTTCAATACTACTAAATGGAGGCTCAAAACAGTATGGAGGTTCAATACTCACTACTGTATGGAGGTTCATTACTACAGTATGGAAGCTCAGTATTCACTACTGTATGGAGTTCAATGCTCATTATTCAATGGAGGTCTAGTACTCACTATTGTATGGAGGTTCTATTTCCTGCAATGCTGATTCAAAAGTCAGTTGCTGCTTGGGATTTTCTAACCAAAGTTGAAGCTGTTAAGATAAGAGAAAAGTAAGCGATCTTGATTAAACAACAGACATCAATAAATGACCGGACCAGATATATGGTATCATACAATTATGAGATTAGGAAGTCTTACATCCAGAATGTGTCCCCTCACATTAGCTCAGATTATTACTACCCCCAAAAGGCCAGATCATGCAACAAATTTTCCATCTCACAGAAAGCATACAGTGCTACAGCTATTTTATACTGGGACGATAGCTTCTCTACCCATAGCCAGAAATCCATCTTTTAGACAATGAACTCAGGAAAATACAACTAAAATGCTTTCCCAAGGCTGATACAGTGTGACCATAACACAAATCTCAGCCACAATGTGTTGACTCAGAGTCTGGTAGTGATGAGGACCACCCATACATTCTAATATTTATCATCTCATTAAGCTAAGGAGAAGCTTTAAGGTAATGCTTATAACTATATTCCATTACAACACCAGCGACAGATTTGCTTGTTTAATTTAAGTTTCACATTTCATAAGGCTTTCCCCAAACAAACAAAAAAAAAATTCCTTTCTTTCAAGGCCTACATGAAACTATACTGAGTTTAATTTCACCAGTTTGTTCTATCCTCAGTAGTTTTTGAGCAGGTTATACTGTAATTCATCATAGCTGTCTCAGCTAGTTCAAGCTTAATTACAGCAAAGACAAAAGGCAGGATTCTGAAAATGAGAGGACTAAGGTTAGAATCTTGATTTTCCCCTTTTGTTTTCTCAAAGACAGATGTGTTCGAAAAGTTAGACTGATAAGTCTTGCTAATATATAACATTCAATTAAAAGAATCCCAGAAAAGTATGTAACATTCAATTAAAAGAATCCCAGAAAAGTTTAAATCATGTAAACAGGTGTTCTCATGGTCATGTGGGGTTTTCTGGCTGGTATCAATAACAGACATCCCATAGTACAAGGCACAGGTAACAAATATTATATGTCACTGAAGGAAGGTACATGTACTATTCAACTATTGCACATTCTAATGATATAATTTCTCACAGTATGGAATATGGTAGACAGTACATAATCACTTCAACAGCAGATTCCCAAACTGCATGTTTTATGGGAGTTCATGAAATGTACTAATTGTTTAACCAAGTACAAATGGGTTTCAAAAACACCATTAGCTGTAAGAGGCATTTAAGCTGTTTTTGTTCTGTGACATTACACAATGAAAACTTACTCGAAAGTACAATAATCAATTGATATTCAGTCTTGCACAATCCTGCATGCAGTGGACTTCTTCTCCAGCCTGGTTCTGTCTAGGACTTTATGCAGGAAAAGCTAGCAGGGGAGAACCGTATAGACTAGATTGCACATTGAGCTGACAACCTGTGACAGCAACTATCAGGTTGATGGCAGTGTAAGATCAACACAATCAACTATTGGAGACATGGTCAATCACTGCAGCTAGAAACTCAGCAGGTAACAGCCATCTATCAAATTCATACATGATTGTGGCACAAGACCACCATCCACTCACTGACAGGATACTCCATTGTTTTCCAACAAGCAACAACATCTTCTAGTAACTCATGCTAGCAACCATGACTGTGGCCAGTAAAAAGCCCTATAAACACTCACAATTCTGTTCCTCAAATGAAGGAAGACTTTCTGTGACTGTGGAGGACCCTGTACTATATCTGGAAAGGCCGCAGCTTCTTGTGAGGTCATTTTATCCACTGGCAGCCGACTCTGGAAGGCAGCTCCTTCAAGACCTGTCCAGGAAAGATAACCATAACATGTTATCATGGAAACTGTTGAAATATTTACAGCAACAGTAATCCCAACTTGATAAAGCATTCCACTATTTCCTCTGCCTCAAACACTTTGTGATGAAGCGCTGTAGAAAATGTTTCAGAAATGACAGTTGTGTAAGCTGGTGGGCAGCAACATATTGAAGAGAAGAACTGTTTGCTACTCAGTGGAATATCGGACAGAGGGACCCACGATCATGCAAACGGTCTTCACTGGAAACATTCTGTTAGAAGTACCTATAGATTAGATTAGAAGTACACGTACTGTTATACCACTGAGCATACTGCAGTAAACTATGGCATATCATGTACAAATTGTTATAAACAATGGATCATTTGGGAATAAATTAACACAATGAACATCTAATGTAAGTGAGGCCTGCCTCAACATCTTGGCCTCCATGTGTTTCACATGTGTATACAGTCCTGATCATTAACACTGGTGGTACTAGCCAACAATGCGCTATGCAGCTCGCTGGCTGCGTGACCTAGTTTTACTAATGCAACAGGCCGCTGGTCACAATGCTGGGTCATCAGCTGACCAATGTAAACAATGCCTTTGTATTAGGCTGCCTGCAAAAATCCATGTTTTTGTCCAAAAAATGGCCACAAATCCACTAAAAGCACTGTATTTTCTTGTGTAGGGAATTGGACAAGGCATATGTTAGTGTATCTTTTTAAAAATTATATGCACTTGTTTATTTGTGTTAGCAAAGGCTTAAATAAACATAATGCAATTCCTGTAGATTGAAGTACACACACACACACACACACTAAGGTTGAGGTAATCTAGGAAAGTCCACACGAAGAAGGGCTGGGGGAAGAGAGGCAACTTCACTCACACACAGACAAAAACTCACCTGTCGCAACAACCTTTCCATTTCTATTTTGGTCTATGTGGAGTGGGACAGGAGGGGACAGGAGGGGACAGGAGGGAACTGTTGGTAGTTACTGTGTGTTAGCCGTCTATTCAAACTATGTAATGAACTGTGAATTGTAAACAGAGGTGATAACACTCCCTTTTATAGGCTGGCACAAAAACGGCTGGTTTCTTAACACATTATCAGTGCTTCCTTTGTTCCACATGTAATAATCCTAACATCATCTTACTTCCAACGGGAGGGAAACAATTTTGCGGCACAGCAAAGTAAAATAATACATAGCATAACAGTCAAGACAGTGCTTCCAAACACATTTCATTTCCTGCTCATAAGGATGTGTATCTGGTTTTCAATAAAACTGAGAACAACTGTGAAAAAGCATACTTGTTCGTATGTTCATTCGTTTTCACAATTTCTATAGTGCATTAGGGGTTAAATTCCATGCCAGCAACTTCATTATGAGAAAAAGTATTTGTATATAGTGTTCTAGTCATCTTAGTTTGGAATGCCTTATCTTGAAAATCAGTCATTCCTTTTGAGTATCCTTTCGATTTTTGCTAGTATGTGAATGGATGTGATGTTTACATCACAAGCACAAGCACAGGAGCATTCCATTGTTTTAAAAGGGGTATTAGTTTCCCATCCACATAGCAAGAAGTGTCATGACCAGTTGCCAGGATACACGGCTGCATAGATTTGATCGCTGCAGACAGAAGTTGATTCAGCTATGTGTATCTATACTGTTGCCACACTCAACAGTAGCAAGGGGAGGGTAATATAATATACTATCACTGCATCATGAGGGTTAATAATATGAATGTCTGAATAATCGTACATGTACAATTATTTTTTCGCAGGTCATTTTCCATCCTGTAGGATGCTTATTTGGGCCTGTGCGATTATTAATTTTCACTTTCTGGCTAAAGCCTCGAGAAAAAGGTCAGAGGGAAGGAGAGGGAGAGGGAGAAGGAGAGGGAGAGGGAGAGGGAGAAGGAGAGTGAGAGGGAGAGACAGAGAGAGAAAGACAGTGAAATAATGAATGCGAAAGCATCACAGACGACATTGATCTTCGGCACACATCGGAGCTAAACTTTTTTAAAAGAGAGTTCATTAACAAAGAAGATCTAAAGGGGTTTGCACACATAAGATAGTCTTGAAATAAATTAATTTGCTTACTGTGAAGAAAAAAAAGCCTGGGGTGCATTATGTGCTACTTTTTTATAAATTTTGGCACAGCATTATTGCGCTATACATAAACCATCCAGGCAGTTTTTGTATTATTACCCTTTCTCTATCCTTCCGCCTTGTACTTTTATTCTGGCCTGTATTATTATTAAAATTCTCCATCTTTCCACTCCATACTATTATTCCACACTGTACCATTATTTGGATATTCATAGTACCTACTGGCACAATACCTACTGGCACAATTACTCTTTACAACTTTAGTGCTCAGTGGATCCCTCGCACTCTTCAGTGCCCAATAGATTTATCACACTCTTTAGTGCTCAGTGGGTCTATTACTGTTGAATGCTGAACAGATCTTCCTAACTCTTTAGTGCTGGGTCAGTATATTACTCTTTAAAGCTAAATGGATCCACCACATCTTTAATGTTCAATGGATCAAATGGAGTATACTCTTTGGTGCTCAATGGATCCATTTATACTCCTTAGTGCTCAATGGATCCATTACACCCTTGAGTGCTTAATGGATGCGTCAACATCCACACTGGAGTTTCAGCCGTGGAAATGAAGTTTTGCTCATAAAGAAAACAGAAAATCAAATCCTATTGAAGCCTAAACTACACATGTCAAGGAAAAAGATAATTACAATTTGACTTCAATTTATAAACTGCAACTAACCTGAGGGATCATCAGCTGAATGGTCACTTTCCTCCGCAGCAGGTTCCTCATCAGGTTTGGTTGATGCCTTGCTTTCTTTTTCCTTCACATCTTTTTCCTTACTCTCCTTTTCTTTCTCTTTGGGCTTCACATCCTTTTCTTTGTCTTTCTTCTCTTCCTCTGAATAGAATTCATCTTCAGATATGTGTGCGAGATGTTCATCCATCTCTCTGTATTCAACCTGAGGAGGCATGCACTATTCAAAATGATTACAGTCACTGTATTTCTGTTGACACTTGGACTGAGGGATTTTCTGGTTATTCCCACTTACAACTTTTTCCCACAGCAGGCACACAACTTTGAGAGATTGAAAATCGCAGGTATCCCATATTTTAGAAATATTTTCCTTACATCTCTGAGAGAAGAAAAAGGTTGCATGCTGTATGTGACAGGAAAATGCATAAAGTGTCTGTCCCAGCTTTCCCAATGACACCAGTGGTTTCGTGTTACCCCAAGTGTCTATGAAAACACTACCAACATCAAAATCAAAGCAATGCCAAACTGTACACTGTTGCATGGATCATGGCTCATAGCAGGCCTACTAACAAAAAATATCTCTGGCAATTAATCTCTGTTAAAAATTTTTACAAGGGTCAGAAAGCATTATTCACACAAAAAAGTCTCTTTATTACTGTTCACTATTACGCGAAAGCAGTAGTGTGTTATCTCGCAACTCACAAGAGAGGTCATGAATGGAAAACATTAATACAGTCATACTTAATACCAAGCATTCACATTTCCCTTCCATTCCACAAGTTTCTCATTGTGAGTGAGCCTAGATACCTACCATAAAAGAGAAACAATTTTGATGGATAAAAACAGCAGTGAGGTGGGCAGAGATCTGAGTTGAACTGCTCTGGGAGTTTTAAGAGTAAATGAAAAGAAATATGGGATTCTAGGAGAAAAGAGAGAAAGACTTCCAGGAGTTTCTATGAAGTTCTAGAGTGCTAAGCAAGAATTTAAAAAAAACTTATAAGATAGAATAAATCGTTAACTGATAAATACTTTATTTGATATCATTCATGATGAACAGATTTTTCAGGGTAGGCTAACTGGTAAGGCTAACCCTACAGAGAGTTAGACTCACAATAAAGTCAAGAAAACCTGTTGATATGTGTACAGTTCAAGGTCTGATGACCATACATGATCCAGTGTTTTCAGGGCTAAGAGCATTGCATGTGTGGAGCTTAACATTTGATCTGTGCTTGTTGTGTTTGTGCCATGCGGCTATGAACGCAAACCTCTGTGCGCAAGGTTGTCCAAAACAGTGAGAAAAAAACACTGTCAAAATGTGGACATACAGCCTACATCACCCACTTCCCAATAAGTATTAGAAAAGAGACCAATATTTGTTTCAGTTACTTGTTACGGCCTTTTGTGATTTCCCCCTTTATCATCTTGATGTTTCTTTGTATCTAAAATTCTCTTCCTCATCACTGGACACTGTTTATGCCATGGGCATTAGAATTAGCATTAGAATTACGGACTGGCAGACAGAAACACACACACACACTGCGGGATGGAGGGAGACTGACACTGAGAGAGACCTGAAATGTTATAGTGAAAAGAAGAAAAAGACAGGACTGACTTTATGCTACTTTTTGCTGGATCCAAACAGATAGGATAAGATCAAAGATCAGATTAGGGCAGGTTTCACCAAAGTGGTTACTAGAGATAACTCAATGAAGTTGGTCCTCTTCATTCAATATACAATTATTTTGAAGTCTGTTTGTTTCTATGTGGTGCTAGGATCTGTCTTCATGATTTGACCCTGCACCTTTACGGCGTTCTTTCGGTTTCTGACGTTGACGGGCACACAGTAAACTGCACCACGGCACTGGAATTTTCGATCGATATCAAGATCAACGACCATCATAAGTTGAGCACTCTTCTTTTTTGCTTTTAAATATCTTTTTGGGCTAGTAGTTTGTTTTTTTGTATCAGTCGCCAGCCTTCGCACATCCTAGACTTCACACAATTTTGAGGGGCAGTGGGAAAATAAACTTTAAGGCGCTGCAATCTGTAATCACGTTCATGGTCTGGTTCACTTCAGTTAATATGATCTGCGCTGAAAGTTTACAGAGATTTTCACTGTCTTCATCATGTTTTAGGAACGTTTTAAGCATCTCAAAGTGTTTACTTCTGCTGCTGTCTGCCAATATAAATATCTCAGACCGATATGTGCGATTCGGAAAGGGCAAACATAGGTTTAGTCTATGCTATCTAGACTTAACCGTTAACCTAAAATGCAGTTTACAACATAAATAATACATCAACTAACAGGAAATAAACAAACAAACAAGAAGGTAACAAAAGGTATAGTAATCAAGGGAAATAACTTTATAAATGAGTGTAAGGGAGACAAATCATAATTCTTGTCCTAATATAAGTATTTCATTATATTACATCTTCTGTGCTATATTTTCTTTAAATATTGCAGAAGTATTTAATTTTGATAAGAAATGTGCTAACTAATTCCATTTTTTTTTTGTTCCTCTATGTAAAGAAAAAAAAAGGATAAGGATAAGGATAACTTTATTGATCCACAAAGGGAAATTTGTCTTGGTTACAGTGTAAAATAAATAAACGTTCACACACACACACACACACACACACACACACACACACACACACACAAACTCCAAGAACCTAAACACACTCATTCATACGCGAGACACATCATAGACACAAAAATGTACTAGTGCATAATTACACCACTGTAAAAGTAAACATTGCTATGAAGAGGAGACCCATTGCACGCGTACTGAGGTGGGTAAAAAAGAATTCCGATATCTTTCTGTTCATGACTTTTGAGACAGTAGTCTGCCACTACGTGAGGATCGTTCGTAGCGTGCAAATAAAGGATGGTTTAAGTCACTGAGAATATGTTGAGCTTTTGATGAACACTTTTGTAGATATAAGTCCTCAATTGAAGGCAGAACGCCGTTTATGATTTTTGATGATGTTTTAATGATGCGATTTATTTTGTTTTTGTCATTTGTTGTTACATTACCACCCCAGCAACTCAAACCAAACGTAAGGACACTTTGAAGTGTTGCAGTATAAAACAAATTAATCAAGTCACTTTGGACATCGAAAGATTTTAGTTTCCTGAGAAAGTATAGCCTCTGGTTTCCTTTTTTATAAACTTCGTTCACATGGTTATGCCATGAGAGCTTATCATCGATTGTGATTCCTAAATACTTGTAAGAGTGTACAACTTCGACACTTTGATCTTTAATAGTCACTGGTGCAATGGGGCTCTTCTTCTTCCTGAAATCGATAATCATCTCTTTCGTTTTCCGTACATTCAGAAGCAGAAAGTTGTCATCACACCACGTCGTAAAGTTGGATATTTGTCTGAAATAATCATCTTCGCTAGTTGACATAAGACCTAAAATAGTGGTGTCATCTGCAAATTTAATTAATGGTACATTATTAAAAAAGCTTTTGCAGTCGTTGGTATATGTGGTGTAGAGTACAGGGGAGAGTACACATCCTTGGGGAGCCCCCGAGTTGAGCACCACTGTTGACGATATGGTGTCATTTAATTTCACAAATTGGGGGCGGGAAGAGAGGAACTCAAATATCCAACTCTGGAGCTCAATGCTCACATTAAGCTTTGACAGTTTCTCAATCATGAGGTGGGGCTGGAGCGTATTAAAAGCGGAAGAAAAATCCGCAAATAGTACTCTGACATAATTTCTGGGTGAATCCAGGTGATAATATATTTTATCAAGAAACAGCAAAACAGCATCTTCTGTACTTCTAGACTGCCTGTAAGCAAACTGATAAGGATCTAAAAATTCATTAGTTTGCATCAAGAGTTGACGTAACACAAGCTTTTCAAGACACTTCATTACAATGGATGTTAGAGCAACTGGCCTTAAATCATTTTTACTCGAAAATTTTGTTTTCTTTCGCACAGGTATGATTTCTGATGTCTTCCAAATTGTGGGGATGGAATGTTTTGAAAATGACATATTGAAAATCGAAGTAAACACTGGGGCTAATTGGTCGGCACAAAGTTTCAGTAATTTTCCGCTAATTTTGTCAGGCCCAGAAGCCTTATTTACATTTACTCTTTTGAACAATCTGTTAACTTCTTCTTGTGTTGCTATTGTAACAANAAAATCGGTTTCTTCAACAATCTATGTAAATATTTAGTGGCAAAACACATTTTTCTACAACAATTTGCCTCAAATTTCAGCCAATCTTTGAAAGCCATACAACCTGTGGGGCTGTGCTATCTGTGCCATCACCAAATTCTGATTCCTTAGATCCTAAGCTTTCATTTGACTTATAATAATATGACATGTTCTGATGATGTGTAATTTCAGCTTGGCCAGAGAACTTTGGGTCCCTACTTTTGTGAAACCTGCCATTTTGCCTATTGCCAAAGAGTCTAAATTTAGGAATCGGTGCTGTTGTTGGAGTAATATAATAGGGAGTGCGCAGTGCAGGGAGGCGAGGCGTATAACTGAATGAATTGCATCGATCAATAAAGATACTCGAGCACACTAGCCGACAGAGGAGGCTGGGTGTAGTACTGTACATGGTTTCAACTTAGTTTCAAGTACTAGTATCGAAATTAAATATCGAATAAATAATTGTATAAAGTATAAATTATTATATTGACATCAATATTTCGACTAAATCTGTGCTGTTGTTAGAGAAAACCCCGAGCTCTTTGACTGGTCAGCCACTGCTAGGCCTGCCTCTCGACCTAAATGAGTTACCTTGTGGCTCTCCATAAAATCCGACTTTAAATGCAAATCAAAGTCTACAAAGTCGGACTTTATTGAAATTCTAATTCTCTATAGACACTTAGAATTATTAATTCACTAACATTAATTTAATTCAACCCTCCATGTTCTGAGCTTGTAGCGTGAATACTTTGAGCAGGAAATCAGCTCAACTTCACCGAGCTGTAACTTCATAACGCGCCAACCAATCAACACCGAACAACCGGCGGGCGAAAGAGAATTTATTAACCTAATTGGGTGTAACATTTGAAAGGAAATGACGCGATACGAGGGCCGCAATTATATTTAGAATGAGGGTACCCTTGTCAGCTGATCCCGAAAATCGGGAACATGACCCGGTACCGCTTACATTTAACTTCACCTCGACTGTATGTAAAATGTAAACATCTTTCAATAAATATTCAAACTTATATGAATGGAAACATTCCCCTTTCATTTAAGATATGTTCGGAGGAAATCAGTTCATATTTAGACAAGTTGTTGTAAATCTAAACACGCTTCCCCCCATAACCATGAAAATCTCCCGATTTTGGCAGCCTGTGTGTAATGCTACTTTCACCATATTCTGCCTCTTTTCTCTCCAAACATATGTTACACTGAATGAGAATGCCTGACTCGCGCCATCTCTAATATTTTCAATGTAAGGATTTCCATATGTGGTATCTTCTACAACTACGGTCAGTACCTTAATTCCGAATAACGTACTAAAACAAGCTAACCCTAATCTTACCCCCCTAACCCTATCCTTGTCCTTACCCTTAACTGGCCCTTAAGCCTAACAGTCAAAGTTACGAACACTAATCACTCTAAGCTTTCTCTAACAACAGCACCTATTTAGTCGAAATATCGATCTAGTCCATGACCTGTCTATGACTAAATGAACTGTATCATTATCATTGTGGTGCTGTCCTTCGAGATAGCCCACTCTAAATCTAATGCCCATCGAGACAGGAGCATCAGTCGATGCAAGCGTAACTCTTTATCGTCAGTTACCACATATATGGTAATGTGGTTTTCTCTAACAACGGCACCGATTTAGTCGAAATATCGTTATAGTCCATGACTTGTCTATGACTAAATGAACTGTATCATTATCGGCTTTCTCTAACAACAGCACCGAAATATCGATCTAGTCCATGACCTATCTATGACTAAATGAACTGTATCATTATCCTTGCGGTGCTGTCCTTCGAGATAGCCTCATTATCATGGTGGTGCTGTCCTTCAAATAGCCGGAAATGCTTCATTTTCAAAAGCATGGAAATAGATGATTGAAATAATCTTGTCTAATAGCCCAGACTCTTATCTTGAAGAACAGGATACAGTTCATTTAGGCTTTCTCTAACAACGGCACCGATTTAGTCGAAATATCGATATAGTCCATGACTTGTCTATGACTAAATGAACTGGAGGAATTCCATATGTGTGCCAGAAAGATTTTCGCATTGTAACATACCGAACCAACATAACAACATACCCTAACCCTAACCCAGGGTCAGGGTTAGGGTTAGGGTTTGAGTCAGGATTAGGGTCAGGCTTAGGATTAGGGCATGTTGTTGGTTCAGAGTGTTACATGCGGGAATCTTTCTGGCACACATATGGAATTCCTCCCATATCGATATTTCGACTAGAGTAGTTTCATCGATTGCGAATGTCACGATTTGCGAACACCCTAACACTAGTTCATATCGGCACACACTCTCCTTCTGTTTACAAAGAAAATGACATCCTGGCATGTTGGCTACACATATCTGGTACTTTCCGGAAATGCGTGATGTTCACCATCTTACAAGATGTCCGACTGGATCAGTGTACCATCAACAGGGGGTAGCCATCTTAGCTAATCCACTTCCTCCGGAAGAATAATTTCTGAAGAAGAAGGCTTTACCTTGTTGCCTGTTTGGCTATTTCTATATTTCAATAGTTTCAATAGTGGCCAAATAGCTGTAGACATCGTCTAACGTGTTTAACAATGTGAACATGATTTTATCATTTTGGATGGGGGTGTTCGCAAAAAAAAGAACATTTGTTGTTAATACTACTAAGTTTGCAAACACTCTCATATTTTCCCTCAAAGGGGCAAGGATGGGGATTGTAAGGCAATATTAGGTGATTAAATAGCCAGCCTGAGTCTAAAATTTAAATTTGATTTCAGCTATGGTTAATCCTGCTGTAATTAAATTGCCAGCTTGGATTTTCATCACTATCATCATCACCACCATCAGCACAGTCACCTTTTAACTGTTTTCTCCTTAATCTTCAACATTGGCATCATTCTTCATTCAAATGAAACCTTGTATTATAAAATGTAAAAAATCCTTAAAAAAAAACAAAGCAAAAAACCTGGTAGTACAAGTCAATATAGACTACTAAACTACTAGACCTAGTGTTCGCAATGGTTGGACAGGTGTTCACAATTCTTGGACAAGTTTTAAAAAACATGGCAAACCTTGGACAGGTACCTGGCGATTGTTCATAATTTTTTTAATAAACTATGACTTTATTGGAATATTGGCTGAACTTTGCTGTCCCACCATATTTTCCACTAAAAAACGTGCGTCTATTAGCCACTTTCGGTTTCTATCTAGTTCTTCCCAGACCGGAGATACACGAGGTCAAACGAAGGCTACCAATTTTTTTAGGCTATGTGTGTTCGCAGCCGTGACACTAGAGTCTACTCTAAATCGGTGCCGTTGTTAGAGAAAGCCGAAATAGACTATCTCCGTTATCGATAATGGGTAATACATTGTCGAACCAAGATATCTACTGAAACTGCACCTTAGCCCTTTTGCGTTTGCTTCTTCGTCCAGTGTCGCCTGAGTTTCCATCCTGCTCATCTTCTTCTGGAGGAAGAGGTCTTTTTGCACTTTCATTATTCGAGGCATCCTCCTTTTTCGGCATGAGTGTTGTTACTTTCGTAGTTTGGTGGGAGGACGCCATTGTGCTGGGAACTCGGAAGTAGGAATTGGTCGGATGCGATTGCAATACTCGACTTTCAATACCACATCAGGAATCGAATGAAATCGGTTCCAAATACAGAAATTGAATACAGAAATTGCTCCAGAACGATGCTCGCTGAAACGGAGTCCCCCAAGCAGGGGCGTACCGTAATGGTAGTCAAATAGTCATTGACTACCACTTCAAAAAGGAAGGCCTCACAAGATGGTAAAAAGGAAAACACAGGTAGCAGAAAAATAATTGAAATAAGAAAGGCCAGCAATCAGCCTCAAGATTTCTCAGCTTAGAAGACTGAACTAGATAAAAGAGCGCTGTGCAAGTCATTTCACATTTTTGACTATAAAAGACAACCCCTAAAGCCGCGCCTCTGCTACCGTTCTAGTCTAGTACCGAAAGGAGACTGCACCCTGACTGAGCCCCAAACGCAGTTCAGCTTGGCTAGCCCAGTAGTCACTTCGGAAATTTGACTACACAGGGTAACTCGTGGGCAGTTCCTCTTCTACCGTATTATACGCAAAAAATCATCACTCGAACCCATACTGAGCCCCAAAGGCATCCCCGAGTAGTGTTAATAGGCAAAAATCAAAATGCCTACGGAAGACAAACGAGGTCAGACGACTGACTCTCTTTTGCCATTGGCCGAAGGTGAATGAAGTAATGAAGTGTGTGTTAGCTAGCAAAAGCTTGCATCATCCTGGTGCCAGGGTTGCCAGACTTGGCTCTTTTGGAGCCAAATACCATTAACCAGATATTTCTCTTTTTAAAAAGCTCTTGGGTCTCAAATAACTGATTTGCTCTTTGGCTATCTTTGGCTCCAACAATCAGGTTAAAACTGACTAATTTTCCAAATAAAAAATACTTCTACTTCTCTCAAAATGGTATCTCATATGATCAGGCTTCTGTCATAATTACCCGATGAACACGGATAATAAAAATGATCCCATTAGACACTCAGCTCCTATGATGTCGCTCTGGAGTATGTAGAAAGATTTATAACTATAATACCCACGTAATGACGTATATTCAATACCCAAGCAATTTGGAGAAAAATTCTTTTAAGTAAAATCCTGACTCCAGTAGACCCATTCCGGACATGGTTTGGCTCATTTTTGGCGCGTTTGTATATATGCGATTTGGCTTCGGCTCGCAAAAAAAGGTGACAACCTTGCTCGGTACGTCTACGATAGGTCACAGGTCTAGACTAGATCTTAATCTAGAGCTAGACCCTAGATAATTTGAGACTGTGTGTATTGGCAAGATGAAGTCAGCGGACCTCCTAACAAACGTGAATGTTTTTTTCGAAGCAGCCAATGTTGCCTGCAAGCTCTTTTTTAGAATCTCATGAAGAAAAATAAAATAGACTTGAGAACTCAACTATGAACTAGACATGAACATGAAATACGATTTTCCTAGCGATGGATGTAAAGCAGATTATTACAAGTATTCCTTCAACGACACCGCCATAATACTTTTTTTACCCACATAAAAGACGTGTCAGTTTTATATACACCGAGTAAACGTAAAGTGAATACAATTATTACAGTACTGTTATGGTTGAGTTGTTGTCTTTGTTGTGGTTGTTGTCACGATACTTAACAGATGTTATCATGCGCTCTTGGTATAGATGGTGCAGCAAATATTAGTCGTATAAGATCCCGTTTGTCTTCCGCACGTTTACCTAATGAAAATGTAGTGTGACCAAAAGGCAACAGTGCGATGATTTGCGTGGCCAGTGTGCAGATTTGCCTACCTAGTTTCGACCCCCGCGCTACGCCCCTGCCCCCAAGCGACCTATTTTTAGCCGCACCGTCCCAACCGGCGGCTGGCTGTTACCTTTATTCATGGGTGAAAGGTCAGATCGGTGCTGCCTTCGATGTTGACTATTACTACTACTAGTATTACTGATTAAGCTGTTAGCTAGGCGTAACCTCACAGAGTTCTGTTATTGGCCAGTAATAGATCTCTGTGGAGTAACCTTGAAGTTTGCTCAACCAATGCCTCGGAACAAGTTTTGCGCTCAGGATATTTGCCACTTGGACATAGGAAATAACATCGTCAAGTCAAGGTCTGGAGAGAGTATTTTTTTTTCTCCTTTTTCCGAAACTTTGGAAATTTCCGAAACACCACTAATTTAAGATCATGCCGTCAAGACCTGGTAATGGTGCTAAAAATCAACAGAGCCCTTGCATGTCCCTCTCCTTCACATCACTATAGGGTTCAAAATTGGGAAGAAGGTTCATTTTACAGAATTCCTGCTGACCAAAAAAAAAAAATAATAAATAAATAAATCAAGCCTATGGTTGATGGTTGCAGCAGCTAATGGTTAGTCTGTGCAGTGCAACGCAATATCAGTAAATGAGCAAATGAGTTGGGCGAAACTTCAGTTGTTGGTTCGGATGATCTTGCCTAATCTAGACTGTAGACAAAGAGAATTATCAACATATACATGCATATATATATTATCACTCAGAAACGCATACATTTTACCTATCCACAAATCCACATCATCCCAATACAGACACACATAGGCATGCACACTAAGATACACACACACACACACACACACACACACACACACACACACACACACACCTGCACAGTTATGCCCATACATATTACAGTAGAATCCGATATAAAGTATGCCCTCGGTGTACTTATCATTGAGGTATACTTGATATACTTGTTAATACGTACCTTATTAATGAAATAATAGAATGATAATGAGTCAGTGAGTCCGCGCACATGAAAACCATACCTAATACCAAGCTAAGTTACACGTATTAAATGAATCGACATTTAATATCGAGGTTCCTCTATATGTACACATAAGAAGATAAATCAATCTTTATTTAGTTATGGCTCTGGCACGAGTGCATTTTAATCACAAAGAAGTAAAGAAAAGTGAAAAATACAGTAGCAGACAGCGATGCCCAGGCTTTGATTTCTTGCCAACCAGTCTCTGGGTTGTGCCCCCCACATGTGTATCCTCAAACAGCTCTATAAATTCCCATTACTTCTATGCTAAATTTATTGAATCCTTGTATTCTAACTTTAATTAGAAAATTGTATTCTAGGAATAAAAGTCTAAGATTTAATGGAACCCATGGCAATTTCTAGAAGAAAAATTATGGTGACGGTAATGTTAATTATGATAGTGTTGATGACAGAAGCATCAGTGCAATTCAGTTCAGTTCAGTTCAGTTCGATTCGTTTATTTCAATAAAAACAGTGAAAAAGATGTATGACATAGAGTCTAAAAGCCAACCCATTTGTCTGTAATGTCTATTTGTACATTTTACATCAGGGACCGGGCTTTGCATCACCATTTTTTCATTCCAAAGCATTTGCTGTCCCCTATAAAGCTTCTGATCACATGGGTTTCCATGTAAATTACTGTTTTATCAATACAAAGTAATTATAAAGTGAAATTAGGTTGTTTGCTTGGCACCATGTCTATATGTATATTACATTTAGTATCCTGTACTGATTTCTTAGCACTCCAACCTCAAAATTAATAATGCGAAATCTGGCAAATGCTTAGTATTACACTCCGTTCCTTCTATTATGAAGTACTTGGAATGCATTCGATTCCGATTTCAGAATTTATAATATCGCCCGTCTTACTCGGGGATAGGTATGGGCATATCAGTAATGAAGTATCGAGGCGTCAACTTTTTTTTTTTTCTGCAATCCCTTGTGTGGTGCCGCCAGCACAGACAGTATCAGGTCATTAACATTAGGTCATATCACACAACAGCGTCTGGTCAGAAATAAACAAAGCTTATTGCATTACCACGATGCATTAAGTGTCGTATTTTCACGAAAATCTCGATAAAGGATGAACCTGTCTGCTTATAATCGAGTTAATTTTATTCGAGCATACGATATCGACATCCGATGGGCCTGTTTGTAACTGAAAGTAGACCCTACATTATACCATTGTTATTTGCAAGAACAGAACCATATTAACCTAACCTGTTGTGATTGTAGCCTTTTGCGAAATGGCTGAATCGTACGATAGACATCGACGACGGCGAAGGAGGGACCGTGCTGAATATGGGCGGCATAACGACGATGTTTCGCCAACTCCAAGTAAACCACCAGTGACTATTTTAGGCCTTGCTAAACCAACCAGAACAACTTCGTCGTCAAACGTTGACGATCACACAGTATCGGTAGTCACAGAAGGAGATCCTTCCGACAATGTTCCTTCAGCAGTGAGCACCGAGATTCCCAGTGAAACTGCACAAGGACTAGATAAATCATCAGTTGTGCTACTAGCCACAGATAATAAGACACGGCTGACGCCTGTGAGAGCATCAGAAAATGAACCAACATCAGTGGAATCTCGTTCGCAGACTGACGAAAGCTCACAGCCACATCCACTGGCAGATGAAACGCCATTAGGATTAGTAAGAAAAGCTTCTACTGCTGCTGCAAGCACAGTTGGTAATCTAATCAGTGGGGTAATTGATCAGGGTGCTCAAACACAGTCAAAACTGGCACCTCCATTGGAAAAGCAGACAACTGTAAAACTGATTGATGGAAACTTTCAGTGGATTGAAAGTGGACTAGAGCTGATGTTAGATCAGACTGACTTCTTGGTTGTGGGCACTATTGGTCTCCAAGGATGTGGCAAATCTACGTTATTGTCCATGTTGGCAGGCAACACCCATCAGGATGCTTACAGAAACTATATTTTCTTCCCACAGACAAAAGAGGCAAAAGAAGATTGTTTGTATCAGACTGCAGGAGTAGACATGTTTGTGACCTCAGAACGGGTCATTTTCTTGGACACTCAACCTTTGCTTAGTGCTGCCATGATGGACTGCCTGCTGAGATATGAACAAAGGAAAGTTCCTTCTGAATTCAACTCTCTTCAGAATTTTATAGAAATGCAGTCCATGCAGTTGCTTACCTTCTTACTATCTGTGTGCAATGTGATTCTTGTCGCTGATGACTGGTTCATTGATCTCAACTTGTTACGAGTGATTCAGGATGCAGAAATGCTGAAACCTTCTACTCAGCCTCCAACATCAGCAGCCTCAGTTGAGAGTTTGACATCCAAAGAAGACACACTTGACTTTTATCCAACCATGATCTTCGTTCATAACAAAGCCAGCCGGGATGAATTCACCCCAGAGACGTACTTCTCCATGCAACAGCTCCTGCATAACATGTTTCTCTCTTCAAAGCTGAAACTGCACAGTGGAATCAACATGTCAAGTGAGGGTATTAATGACCCCATTATCCAACATCTGCCTGGCAAGGAAGGACATCCTGCAGCTGACATCAATCTCCTTCTCATTCCCACCATGGAATTTTACAAGTCTGAGCCGGATTGGCTGGAGACAAGTTTACCTGAGTACCGTGGCTACCCCAGCTTCAACAGTATTCTGTCATTCTTCCGATCACAGATTTTGTCCGCACCACGGTCACCGATGACTCACAGCACTTTGACAGAGAAAAACTGGTACCATTTTGCAGCCAGGATATGGGAGTCTGTAAAAAAGTCTGCACTTCTTGCAGAGTACAACAGGCTGTTGTCTGCCACTTCTTAGCAGATTGAAAATTGTCCAGAACAGATTTCAGACATCACCAGAGGGGAAAAATGCCCTCAAGGTGTAGGGAGATCAATCACATGACATGGAAACAAAGGAACAAAACTAACCTCAGTCTCTGAATAGGGTGACCACTCCAGGGGATGTTTAGTGAAGCCAGTATGACAGTGAAATCCTGAACAAACCCAGAGCCATACTGTATTTCTTCTGATGTATCCACAATTTTGAAATTCAGTAAGAGCACCAGCACTTCTGGTTACTTCTGAACTGAACTGTTGATAGTTGTCACCTTTGGTCACATCCAGCAGGATATTGGAGAGTATTATTTTATTCAGGTTTCCTCTGCCAAGGAAAACTATCATCATAATATGTAAGGAATTTGAAGGGGGAAATGGTGGGAGGTAATTTTAGAACAAAAATTAATTAAAATCCCCTTCAAAATTTACAAATACTACAAACCCCCCCCAACTCACATTATCTGGGGAAAATTCTGTTACCAATATAAAAACTCTCCATCTGCACTGCAGTAAAAGTAAGCTAAAGTTAGAAAAAATATAATATAACAATCACAAGCAGTGCCAGATCCACTGGGTCACAAAGGAATTCAGTGTTACATACATAAATGGAATTTGCATCTGATCTTTATTGAATACATTCGATGCCACTTGTCCAGCTAGGAGATGCAAACGTCAAATAGTTTGCTTTGCTAATAAAGCAGCCGGGCAGCAACTTATACAGCAAGACATTAACACTAAGCAACTCAGTGGATATTGTTGGGAGCACTGGTGCTGGTGGAAACATAACATAGGGTTATGAGAGTTGATAATTTCTTTTTTTCTTTGGTTCATTTTAGCCAGTGTACTCGAATTAGATACACTTGAACATTATCTATTATATATTTGGCAGCTTGGAAACACGCCACGTTTCTGGACAAACTATTAAGGTATGAAGATGCCCATGTTTTTTTAGCTGTTGGCTATATTAGGTTTTACACTTCTCATTAACTTATCCAGGGGTCCCAGACCAAAATACTTTCCAAACATGTTGTTTAGCTCTTCCAAATTTTCACACAAAGAAAAATACCCCTTAACCAGTTAGATTTTGAGAACTTGGGCAAGCAGTGAAACAGGCTATCTAATATTTTAGGCCTTTTCACTCAGTAAACAGGGTAATCTTACCGACCTAGCATCAGCCACAAATTTTATATTTAAGCAGCTAAATCTCACCTATTCTGAGTCTACACATGTATTTGTACCTCTCTAAGCCTGTGAAACTAAAATCTAACCCCTTTCTCCCCTCCCTATGGCCAGTTTTCTGATTTTATTGGGACTATTTAAATTGCATAACCATATCAAAATGCCAGGTGCTATTGGCATCTTCATACCATTACGGCTACAGACTTCAAATTTGGTGTGAGGGTACAAAAAGATATATCAGTCATCATGATGGCCCTTGAGTTTTGCCATTTAGAAAAGCCGAATTTAGGAAAATTATGTTTTTAAAATATTTCCGGTCCATCTTCAGTCATTGGTAAGCCGGATCCAGAAATGAAACAAAGTTTTGGTTGTGGATGATGTCATCAACTTTGCCTACGTGGAAGTATTCATTGGTGGGATTAAACAGTCGTGTAATGGTGTAATGTCGGGGCTACAGGAGAGGATAGAGAGATGCGCATATGCACAATTTTTAAAAAACAATGTTCATTGAAAGTTTGATCTTTTCCTTTTCCCAGCAAGGCCAGGATCTCAGCTAGTTATTACTACGATTGTTATTATGAAAACACTGCGACTGATTAATGAAACTGGTCATGATATGAACTATTTTGAAAGTCTAGGCTTTTTCTTATATTTTGTTTATCTTGAACTGTAACTAGCATTAATCTGAAAACATGCCTATTATGAAGCATTTCTACAATATCCTCTATTATTCACTCTAGTACTTGAATTATAACATCGGTGCACCCGTTTTGGGCACACACCTTCGTTTTCATACCCATTTTAGGCACTCTCACGTAGCTCTAATTTGACCCGTTTTGGGCACACTATTTTTCTCTCTTTATCATTACATGTTTGTAGTCTATCATTTCAATTTTGACTAAGTATCGAAAACCACAATAATATCACGATTATCTATACGCGCTCAGTGGCTATGCTATTACTGCCATGATCAGCCCTATTTTCCAGCTCTCCCCTTCATTTTCCAGCTGCCAGGAGCTCTGTGAAGGACGCAACAAACAGAAAAAAAGCATCTAGATAATTTTTGTCCAGCTCGGAGTTTGAGCTGTGGTATTAAGGGTGGGTATTATAACCCACATGCACTAACAAAATCTCCTTGCTCTCATTGAATTGTTAAGCATGTTTTAGGTACGACCTCCGACACTCGGTGCACACGTACCATGTGTAAATTACTTTTTTCCCGTTACTTCTCTGGTCTGATCACGATTATCTACACCTACGTCGTACTCAAGCAGCGGTAAAACTCGTGAAAAAGTTAAACCTGCATGGCTACACAAAAAACTTTATGCCATAAGTACATATAATATATTGTCGATATAATATCAGCCGAATACGATTATGTATGTGCCCAAAACGGGTGTTTCCAATTTCAAGTGAAAAAAATGTGTGCCCAAAACGGGTGCTCCCTATATAACGTAGTCTGACTCACACTTGTATATACAGTCTTCAAACACGTGGCCTCCTCTCTAGACTTCCTTAAAACAGAGCCAGACTTTATTAACCAATTGCGAAAGGAAGCATGATCTAGGTTGCTTTACTATGAACTATTGAGGCAGGTGACCCTGACTTTTCCTTAATGTAGATAATTTGACATATTCTTAATTCTACAGTGGACACACTTGCTATGTAATCATGAATACTGAGTGTGGTACTTTTGATCTTGTTTTTTTCTTCTCTTTGTTACTAATATTTGTCTTTGGCCAATCCATACATGTTAATACCTAAAAGTAAAAGCGCTTAATAAATACAGTTTCTTCACCCCGTTAGTTTCTCTAGTATAAGATACTGTATTAATTTACATATGTTGGTATGATTGGTCGTTTCATTACTGGACCGGCTGACCAGTAGGCCTGTTATGTCAAATGACAATAGATACAAAAGCATCCATGGTCACAGTGACCTGTGTAAATGGGTACAATACTGCTGCTCCACGTGGAACTGTGAGCTCTTGTAGGGATTTTAAGATTTTACTGATCAAACCAAACTGGTCATCTCCTCTCCACAGGTGTGAAATTAAAACTGCCGCAATTGATTGGTCTTTCCAGAGAAGACCAATCACGCAAGATACCACATCATTTCTTCCATGCTGTGTTGTCTTAGACTGTATTTCTTACTGTTGCCATAGTGAGGGTGGGGGTTGTCTCTCGGGCGCAAATGGGTTTCAGAGGAAGAGATGGGGAGAGAAAGAAAGGAGGGAAAGGGAAAAAGAGAAAGAGGGGAGAGCCAGAAAGCAGGATAACAGTGACATTAGTGACAAAAGTATGGAAATAAGGGGAAAACTGAAAGCATTGATGGACAAAAATAGTGGGGTAAAGAACGGGCACTGCGTTTGATTTCGGGGGCAAAGAGAAGGAGGACACCAACTTTTATCTTCTGGATGCCTGTATTTAGTGTTATTCTGCTATTGGCCATGGTTGGTTACATTTCCATTTGTGTCAGAAGTTCAGTCTTACATGGATGGTCAATACATACTTCTGTTAATTTAATAAGTACAAGTACACTTTTGGTTGGTCCAAAGGTGTACGCATTGTTCATGTTCTGCTATATGATTTAGAGGTTCTCATGAAATGCATTTTAAGTGTTTTAGGGTATCTGTATTGTATTGATGTTTGCACAATTTCTATCAGGCTGGATGTAGAGCGAGTTACACTCCCACTGAAATACTGTAGTACACGTGGATGTAGCATGAAATGTACTGTAGTAATAAGTACTTGTGTTAATCAGTATACTTTTCAGTCTGTCCTAAGGTGTACACATACAGTACATGTTCCACTGTAATTCCAAGGATATTCTAGAGGAATCAGTGGCATTTGTTTGTTCAGTGTTTGGCTTGACACAGATACTGTACACTGTGATCTACACGTAGGTCTGTACATTCATGTTTATAGTTTACCTCGTTTTCATGGCTCATCCAGCCTTGATCTGGTTCTCACTTTCAAATGATTTGACTATCTGGAAGACGACATTTCATGACATAGTTCATGTTAGCAACAGTTACACTCAGTGTTGAGGATATTATATTCTTCTCAAATATGATACATATATTTATCTTAGTTTTGAGTCTAGAAATTTATCTTCAAAACTGCTGCATAGAATTTGAATGTCTGAAAAGAGTACTTGTAGCATGCCCTGAAGCAAGGAATATACCACAATAAGATAGTCATTGTGTAAATTGCTGACCCCGCAGGATTTTGCATTGCTTGTGGCCGCAAAATTTCCCATTTTCCGCATTGCGGCCGCAAAATTAGTGATTTTTCGCAAAATGTTGCAGAAATTGTAAAATCTTCATGAAAAAGGCATGCCAGGGAAATATTACAGTATATGTTTTACAAATGAAAACAGCGAATACTCTTAATACCGTTTAAGTACATGACAGTGATTTCCCTTTGCTTCGCGTGTCTTCCATTAGTTTGCGTAGGCCTACTGTAGCGCAGGACGAGCACGTTGAATGTTTGATTTCACTCGAAATGCATGCCTTTATCACCAAGAAAACGCAGAGAACCCGATGCAAAATGTGGAGTTCCTTCCCCCAGCCAGCAGCCTGACAGGAATTCCAGAACTGCACAGTGTGCCTGGGTCGAAGTTCTGCGCTATAGAAAATATGTAGGACCTCATGCTGTAATACTAATAGTGTAAAGCAGGCTCCAACATCAGTGTTGGCCATTGTGCAGTTCTGAAATTCCATCTAGGAGATTGCCACCGCTTGCTAGATGTGCAAAGCGATATATGCTCGCAAGAGTCACTTCGACCAACGTAGAGAGGAACTTCTCCCACTACAGCCTGGTTAGTTCACATGAGGAGGAGAAGCTTTAGTGAAGACACCTTTCGATGCCTGATTTTTTTGTATTTCAACAACTTCGCTGGAAATCATTTTTTTTAATTGAATATGCCATGAAAGGAAATACATAGTGATTTGTTTTATTGAATTTTGAAGGATGTTGTAGGCATGTGAGGTCTTATGTTCTTAAAATAAAGTTTACCACAGAATTTTTAATAATAGATAGCTGTGGGGAGGGAAAAAACAAACGCAAAATTTGCCTTTTTTGGGTTGCAAAATTAGCCTTTTTGGGTGCAAAATTTTGATTTTTTTTCTTGCAAAATTCCGTGGGGACAGAAATTGCTTCATCATTCATTCCGGTTGCTCCAATCTGGTCAAAACAAGAAGTCCTGAATGTGTGAGTGTGTGGCTAAAAATGTAAGAGAGAGGCTTATACAAGGTGGTAGGTCCTGTTATTTCACTAGCAATGTGCACTTACTGCACACCTCTGAATTGCCAGGAGAAGCATAATATGTCTTTCAGATGGTCAAAATCAAGCTTATGTGGCTGGACTAGTAATAGGAACAGAAGTATCAGACTGTAAAGGAGATTGGGGCAGTTGGGTACTGTTTTTGTTTCTTTGAGGAAGTGGAAATTGAAATAATTTCTGTTACACAAAATTTCATGCACTGATCTTATGCTGAATGCTTTGTACTTGTGAGTATAGCTGTGTATATCATGACATATGTCAGGCAGATTAGATGACTTCCATATATTGTCACGGTCCCCTAATACTGTCGTAAATGCAAATCTACCAAACATCAGTTACGACAGGTTAGGAGACGGTGACGATTTATAAACACCATTTTCTCAGAATTTTTATGCCACATGACATCGCACCAATTGATGTCATATCATTAAATCACTGACATAAATCAGGAACGACAATAGGGCAATTCTTTTTTCACCAGATGACAGTATCCACATTAAGCTTGTATTATACCAACAGTCTGATGTAGCCAGAAAGCGACTACACCTTCAGTTTGACTGGCTGCACGACACATAAAGTTGAACTAAATGATCTGAAACATTAAAGTTGTCACTGTTGGACACTATGGATCTGGAGTTTACAATTTTCATGGAAGAAACGACCAAAAACGAGTTGAAATTCTCCCACCGTGTAGTGTTTATTGGTTGACTGAGCAAATAATAGACACAATATAATGAGATCAGAGAAAACAGCAGTTGTTGCTTTATGATTACATGTACTGTAGTACATTTTCAAACATACCAGGACCTCTCCACCACCACCCCTCCTCCTCCTCCCTCCCCTCTTAAATATCCTTTTTCTCTCCATCTCAGTCTCCTTCCTGTGGACATTATGTTCCTTATCCTCAACTGTCACTCCCCTCCTCTCCCCCCCCNAAAATTTCCTTTCTCTCTCCATCTCAATCTCCTTCCTGTGGACATCATGTTCCTTATCCTCATCTGTCACTCCCCCCCCCCCCCCCCCCCCCCCCCCCCCCCCAAAAANCAACTGCAGAACTAAGCATGTTTCTGTACTCTATACTTTCAGCTCGGTCAGCTGTATGGTACTGGACTACATAATCATCTCAAATTATTTTCTTATTTCTCACAAGCGATGATAGTTTGACATCAGATAATCTTTCCTAAAATGTACATGAGTGAAATTCTTCAATAACCGAAGTAAAAATATCTACAGTCATGGGTTACTGAGCATTTCTGTAAAACATCATGTTAATTAATGGCACCTGAAACCAGAAAAAGTGGTTCTTGCAGTTGAAAGAGGTGAACTTTAAAACACTATGTCCAAAACTGCCTCGTTTAACTTCAAATATATGTGCAAAAATGGCAAATTTTTTTCAGGCTATGCTCCTTGGGCCCTCACCAGGATACTTTCCTTTGACCGAGCTGGGGGGGCCTAGGTGACCCCAGAGCCCCCCCGTCCTTTTGCCCATGAATAGATTAACAATCCTGCTATTGATTAATTTTGTGTTTGAGCTGCATCATAAAAGGGTGGCGGAGTTGACAGCTGAGGACAAATATGTTTTTAATACATGTATGTACTGTATGTTTGCACTCAACAGGATGGACATAATTATAACACAAATACTTTGAAATTCAAAGGGTAGAAATAAATGTGAGAATATATCAAATTTGTCAATAAAATACTCAGTAGGATAAAATTACAATCACAAAGTGCTCTCTATAATCACAAGGTGCAGTATACAACAAATGCAAAATAATAACAAAGTGCACTATAGATATAACCAAGCAGAATTATCCAATAGGACATGAAGATGTAATCAACACAAAGTGCATTACTGCCTATGTACAAATGACAAAAACATAACCTGAAGGGAAAGCTTCTTATTTCACAGCAGAGAATTACATTTATCTTACACTATTTAAAGTGCTTTATAGGCCATGTGAGTAACAGGAGTGTTGAAACAAATAGATGGAGCACATATTCTGTACGTCTTTCTCGCCTGCAAGGAAAAACATTATGCAATGTACAATGGAACTGTTTTAACACAGTGATTGCTTTTAACAGAATCCTCTGCTTAACACACTCCCATTTAAGTGTCCAGATTGTTTTATTCTTTGGAGAGAGCACACTGCATAACTCAAAACCTCTAAAAATACTGTACACCCTAGGTAGCTTGGGCTGAAGAGTGTCATCAGAGTTTGAATGTCGTTTGGACCTGAGTGATAGGTAACATGGAGTAATAGGAAGAAGTTTCCAGCATGGAAATGAAAGAAGTCTCACAGAGTGAAGTTTCACTGGTCAACAGAATCACCAGTTCCATCTAGTCTAGATCACCTGGCGTCAAGGCGAAGATATAAATGTTGGAAGTAATATAAAAAGGGTTCTCTTTATCAGACAACCTATGACATCTCGCGTGAGGAAAGAGTGACACAAATATAATCTGTAGCTGTGAACTGTGCTACAATGTAAACTTTATGACTCTAGAAAGGAATTGTTTGTTTGTGCTGCCCAACGACACAAAATTGACAAAAAAGTGCATTATTTCCACCTGGAAAGAATACTATTGTGAGTCCTAAAGGACATTTAAGGTCTTCTGACACTAGAAATGCTACAGTATGTAGTCCAGTACATCACACATGGGAACCTCGTCTCAGCTCTGGGTCCCCTAGGCAGGTTTCAATGAGATAATATGTTTTAAGTTTTCACTGTAATTTAGATAGAAATTACAAAGGGGAAAATGTGATGAAATCAAAAGTCATAAAATTCATCCTATGGAACAACCTGCTGTCACATTAATCTGCATGATCAGCTGGCATTCTGCTCGGACTGATGCCAAACTGAGCCAGATTGGTACAAAACAGGACAAGCCTGGAGGACAATGGCCAACATTTTGTTACTGTATTTTGTCAGGATGGAGGTTGACAGGTCCCTGGTCACAGGTTATGTTCCAAAACCATTTTGGCTTGAGCAAGTGCTGCTTGTTGGCAGCGTACATGTATCAGAAGTAGACTGGATTCTGGGACCCAAAGGGAAGCCACATGAACCAGATTGCAAGCCAGATGTGGCCACTGCCAGGCCACTCCAGATTCCAGCTGCACATTCCACATAGGATACACTGCACAGTAGAACTTGGTTATAACCAGATGGTCAAGACTTTCCAAACTTGGCAGTTGTTATTGTGCACCTTTGTTCCCAAATTAGAGTATTCAGACGATGGAAGTAATCTCATTTACATTATGCTGGTCTCCTTTTTCTGCAGAAAAAAAAAGTTTGGAGCAAAGCTGATCTGCTTTCACTTGAGTATTGTGATAATGTGATCACACTGTGGCTTTCCAAAAATACATATACATGTAATTGATAACATCCCACTAACGTTTGGAAAAGGCTGGACAGAGAGACAAGGGCCATTTTTTATTTTTCTTTCAATAAAAAGAAAACTAAGTTGCAAATTCTTGTGGCATTGTTTCACTCATGAGTCATTATTTGCCTGTCACTCATTTGCTGTTCAGTTAATATGCCTTGTCATCATTAACAAATGACGTTATTACCAAGTACCGCTGAAATAACATAACATAGACTACAACAGCCTTGGTATGACACTGAGTGAGGTCTGCCATTCCAAACCATCCTGAACCCAAGAACTTGTCTGTCAATAACAAAAACTGCAAATAAACTGTTATGTCAGCAATATACTGTACAGGCACATGAGCTGTCAAAGTACACTAATCATGGAGAAACTCACACCATGAGTAAGGCAGTTCAGCAGCTTGTTTACTCCTCCAGGACTGTTTAATAAGACTACACTGAAACCTCGTTATACCGCCAAGTAAGGGGCAAACAGAAAATTGGCGGTATAACGAGAATGGCGGTACAACGAAAATACCATGTAGAACAAGGGAAATAAGTAATTTACCAACATTACACTGGCTAACATGTCTAAAATAATGCAGTTATCTCCCTTTAAAACAATAGAGTTAAAATTAAAAACAAGCAAGAACTAAGGATTGGAAGCATATGTGTCAAGTTGGAGAATGATAAGAAAAGAAGTTGACTACTACACATTACACATCCGGGTCGGAGAATCACACGAGCGCTAGGCCTACGTCATAGATCAATGTGTGCTGTTTGCATCGTACCCCGCGACCGGTGCGAACCAGATGAAGCATCACCTCGCGCGTGCTTACGTTCGTTCGCAAACTCTCTAGGCCTATTGAGCGAGAGGAGATTGAACTGTGACCCGCCTTTCCCACTGCATGCCCCATCAGTAGGCCTATCAGGACTTCGCTTCCAAAAAGCGAAGAGTGTGTAGTAGGATTGGTGTTTGAGTAACAAGCACAGACTGTGGCGCCAAGTGATGTTCTGTCTGTTAGCTGGATTTAGGTAGAGGTGAGGAGTGGGAAGTGGGGGTTAAATTTACGTTGGCGGTATAACGAGCAATATTTACTATACCCAAGTTATGAATGTAACAGTTAAACTGTTGGCGGATGGCGGTATAACGAGATTTTTAGTGACTTTTTATAGGTGTCAGATCCAGTCCACGGCGAAAAGCTGGTGGTATGCGGGAATGGGGGTATAAAGGGTGGCGGTATAGCGAGGTTTTACTGTATTTTTAACAATAACAAAGACAAGGGAAGATGAGAATTTCATCATTAAAGCCAGTATTTCCATTATAACCAAAGCCATATAAAATTCTACAGATGTGATCCTCTGTCTCTGTCCATGATTTAGATACATTTGAGAGACAAGAAAAAGACATTGTGGGTGTTTTTGGCAAAAGTCATAAGTGGCAGTCTATAGTGATGATGATGGTGATGATGGATGGGTTATTTTATTAATCAGTGATGAAGCTGGGGAGGATGGTAATGAAGGCCAAGCAGGCAATACATGAAAATAAATTTGAAGTGATTACAAAGAAATAAAAGCTCATTGTATTTTACACAGACAACTGATAATAATAATCAGCTTGAGTGAGGACTAGAAATAGAAGCCAAACAAGGCTTGAACAAAAGGAGTGCCAACAAACTGGTCAGTACTGGCTAAAGTCATCGGCCGAGATCTGTATCGGTCATGGTATGGTAGTAATGTTGAGTAGCCAGATCCACATGCACACTCACACGAAACTTTGGTCAAAACAAAACTACAATACTTTCATTCACTACAGCTGGTCTATTAAAGTACATAGTATACATTATATTATTGAAATGTTATTTGCTATTATTAGTTCAACTCAAAGATAACATGAAGTCAAGAAGTAACTGGATTTGGAAATAAAAGGAGTCATTCCACAGAGATATGTAAATATAGACAGTTTGGCTGCATTTGAGTCAGTTATTAGAGGTAAGAACTATACTGTTTTGGTATACATATATATACATGTACATAGATAATATGTACATTGTCATTACAAAGAAGAAACACACATGGCCTGACATACACAGCCCAATAATCAATGCTGAAAGTGAAATGCCATCAATTAAACAGTGGAACTACAAACAATACTAAATCTGGTTGAAAAAAGTATAACAATAATATTACATATCCTACACACTCCAACATGTTTTAATATGAAATACACAGGACTTGCTCAATCACTTTGTAATATGCAAATCTTGGACTATCCACTATGAGCAAAAATTAGGGTCACCTACCCTTCTCTAGTTCATAGCAGGCTACCAACATCGTGCATCGCGAGGGATCATGCTGTGATTGGGTAATAATGAATCAAAAATGTCTGGATTTGAGTAAGAGAGGAGTGGGTTGTCACTAACACAGACATTGGCTATTTCAAGACAGAGAGACTATAGTTTAATCTGGAAAAACAGATTGGAAGAGGATTCAGAAATGCTTCATTATAAAGACGTTTTCTGGATGAACGTTAGTTGCATCCACAAAAAGCATAATAACACAAACTGTTGGACATGTGAAACATTTCATGATATCACTAGTTTATATTAAGAGTTTCTGTAATAATAAACATAATTTAGTGTATTCAGTTCCAAACATCAAAGGACAATCTGAATTATTACTGTACATCAAGTCAGTTTACTGGCCAGTCAATTTTACTTTGTTCATCTTATGGTGCTATCAAGCGACAGTTGGTCCTCACTGAATAGGAAATTAGTTTACCTTAAAATAATTTCATTTCTGGTAGCATTCTGTGAAGGATCTTAGCCAAAATTGTTTAAGTCAATATGGAATGCCCTGAGAAATCTCAGTGACAGTTCTACAAAGCCAGACTTAACCCGCAGCAAGATTTATGACAATAAGTTTGTTATAAACATTACAGTACACAGGTATCTATGTATTGTAGTATGTACATGTACTAGCTGACTAAGAAATGCCAAGCATGAGACAAAGTAATTAAAGTAGAGAAACTTATATTTGGCTAGACTAATGCTACTCAGTGAGACTGTACATTCCAATATATACAATGTTTTACCTTCCAGAAAAGCCTTGTCTAATCATCACTTTACGATGGGAACGATGATTTCTACCATAATACCAGTCTGAGATGGGACTAAAAGCACTGAACTGATCTAACTCTCAACTCAGACCTGGTGGTTTTGGTTCAGAAATGGATTGTCATACCAGAGACCCCAGAGACAGAGGAGAGGGTCGCTGGCCACAAGATGGCACATGAACTAGCCAAGTTTGGATATTTAGCATGGAGAGTGAAAGGATGCTGGACTGATTTAAGTCCACTGTTAGTTGTCATCAACAGCAACAATCACATCAAAGTTAGTAAGGAATCTATCCTTTTTCTTCATTTTCTCTCTCTCAGGTAAGAGTGTCTTACAGTCTGGGCTGAGATAGTAGTCAGCTGAGAATGTAGTGTGATAGTGGTCAGCTGAGAATGTAGTGTGATAGTGGTCAGCTGAGAATGTAGTGTGATAGCAGTCAGCTGAGAATGTAGTGTGATAGTGGTCAGGTGAGAATGTAGTGTGATAGTGGTCAGGTGAGAATGTAGTGTGATAGTAGTCAGCTGAGAATGTAGTGTGATAGTGGTCAGCTGAGAATGTAGTGATAGTAGTCAGCTGAGAATGTAGTGTGATAGTGGTCAGCTGAGAATGTAGTGTGATAGTGGTCAGCTGAGAATGTAGTGTGATAGTGGTCAGGTGAGTTCCATCTCAGGCTTAATAGAGATTAGCACCAGCAACTGAGCTAGAACACCATAAACATGGCAAAAAAAACCTACACATACCTGCATATAAAAGACATAAGACGCTAACAAAACTATGGTAGGCTCTGCTAGAATTTACCACAGCCATGCTTGAAACCTAGAGCTATACATTATATATGTAGACTTGGCCTGTTTGGAAGCCTCTGAAAACAGCAGTCCATCTTCAGAAGTATAAATAAAACATGTACTGCCAAATGACAAGGCCAGCCAGATGTCAGGATCTGCTTCACTTACTTGTTTGGCTATAGACAGATTCTTCTTGCTTTTATCTCTGCCTAAAATCCAAGAAAAATTAAATGTACTCAATAGGATGATTCAGGAGCCAAGAATAATAAAAACTTTCAGAATAACTCCAGGGAGGACAACTGATTCTCTTATTCATTATCTCCTTGTACTGGATGTGTGCTGGTGAAGTCTTTCCAAGTTTTTTCTGGCCAGCTGGTTGTTGGGGGCTATGTCCATGGCCTGTAAGTAGTAAGTCTCTGCTTGTTGGAAGTTTCCCTGTGGATAAAAGTTAGTGGTGATATTATGTGTATGGGTTAAGACCTGTGATGATGTTATGTGTATGGGTGAAGGTCTGTGGTGATCAGTGATATGTATATATATGGGTGATGGCCTGTGGTAATGTGTAACAATGATATGTGTACAGTATATAGTATAGATGATGGCCTGTGGTGAAGATATGTAGGTGACAGCCTGTGGTGATGATGTGATGATATGTATATGATGACCTGTGGTGATGATATGTGTATAGGTGATGACCTTTGGTGATGTGTTTATGCATAATACTAATAACCTGTGACAATGATATAATATTCATGTATAGTATAGATGATGGCCTGTGGTGATTCTATGTATATATAGATGACAGCCTGTGGTGATGATATGTATATATATATGATGATCTGTGGTGATGATATGTGTATAGGTGATGACTTTTGGTGATACGTATATATATATAGTATAAATGACGGCCTGTGGTGATGCTATGTGTATAGGTGATGGCCTGTGAAAATGATAAGTGTGTGGGTACTGGCCTATGGTGAGGATATGTGTATTAGTGATGGCCTGTGTGCTATGTGTATGGATACTGGCCTGTAGTGCTGATATGTGTAGGGGTGATGGCCTGTGGTGATGACATTTAACACATTGTGTCAGCATAGGTCAGCACCTCACCCACACACATCACCACAGGTCAGCACCTCACCCACACACATCACCACAGGTCAGCACCTTACCCTCATATATCAGCACAAGTCAGTGTCTCACCCACACACATCACCAGAGGTGAGCATCTCACTCACCCATACTAGCAGATCCTGAATTTGTATAAGTGATGGGCTGTGGTGATATGTGTGGGTCAGGTGAAGATCTGTGGTGATGATGTGTGTGGTGATGATATGTGTATGAGTGATGGTCTGTGGTGATGTGTATGGATAAGATGCGAAACTGTGTTGAAATATGTGGATGAGATGCTGGTCTGTGGTAAATGGGTGCTGGCCTGTGGTGATGGGTGTAGGTGAAGTGCTGGCTCAAAGTGATATGTGTGGGTGCAATAATGACCTGTGGTGATGTATATGGATAAGGTGCTGACCTGCAGTGATGTGTGTGGGTGAGGAGCTGATCTATGGTGATGTATGTGGGTAAGGTATTGACCTGTAGTGATCATATGTACTGTATATAGGTCATGAACTGCGGTGACATGCATGGATGAGATGCTGATTTGTGGTGATGATGTGTAAGGGTGTTGGCCTGAAGTGATGTATGTGGGTAAGGTGCTGGCCTGTGATGATGCTACAGGGATGGGTGCTGGCCTATGGTGGTATGTGTGGGTAAGATGCTGGCCTGTGCTGATATGTATAAGGTGCTGACCTGTGATGGTGTTTGTGGGTGAGATGCTGAACTGTGCTGATGTGGGTGAGTGAGACACTGACCTGTGGTGATGTGTGTGGGTGAGGAGCTGACCTTGGTGATGTAAAGCACTCAGAGCCTGTATGTGCAGGGATAAGCACTATATAAATGCTATGTATTATTATGTGTGTGGGTGAGATGCTGACCTGTGGTGATGTGTATGGGTGAGGTACTGACCTATGCTGATATGTGTGGGTGAGGTACTAACCTGTGGCGATATATATGGATGAGGTGCTAACCTGAGAGGTATTGTGTGTGGGTGAGATGCTGACCTATGGTGATGTGTGTGGCTGAGATGCTGACCTATGCGGGTGAGGTGTTAATCTGTGATGATGTGTCTGGGTGAGGTGCTAACTTGTGGTGATGGTATGTATACGGCTGCTGGCCTGTGGTGGTGTGTGTGTGGATGAGGTGCTGGCCTGTGGTGGTGTGTGTTGGTGAGGTGCTGGCCTGTGGTGGTGTGTGTGGATGAGGTGCTGGCCTGTGGTGGTGTGTGTGGGTGAGGTGCTGGCCTGTGGTGGTGTGTGTGGGTGAGGTGCTGACCTGGTGAGGCACTAGCTTAACTTCCTATTCCACTATCTCCCGACCAGCTCCACATATTCTTGTTTCTTTTGGTGCTTCCTTTTCTCTATCTGCCTATTTTTATTGATTCGTTCTTTCATTCTTTCAGACTTTCAGTCATCCCACATTTCAATGGACTTGGCTTGAATGTAGGCAATAGGATGTGGGCCCAAATGGTAAAACATTTCTAATTCTTGTCACGCATTTTTTTTTTTGGTGCTTATTTGCTTCTATTCTTTGTCTATACTTCCATGTGTGCAATGTGTACCATGTATCCATGTCTTGACTACCATGAACACCATGTGTAACATGTATCCATGTATAGTGGCCCTTAGTCTTACCTTATGGTAGTGAATGGTTCCTGCATTGATAATGGAATCCACTAGGCTGTGGTTGATTTGCACTGCTTTCTCATAGAACTACAAGAAGAAGTGAGAGAAAATGAGTCAGTTAAAGGAAAGTTGCATCATCGTAGAGACCATGTTAAATCACACGATACCATGTTATTCCAATAAAACTGTCTTTCTAGTGTCTGTCAACATGATATAATCTAATGTCTCTGCCTGATCCAGACAACCTACTGGGTTACGTTATGCAAAGTTCAAATTCTTACACCCATTGCGTGCGTGGCGGCCATAAGCTTACGTCAAATACGTTCTATCCACACGGCCAAGTTGTCTTGCCAGTGCTTTGCAGACAGATAATAACACGTCTGTATGAATCTTTCAATTCCACTGTAAATGGCAGCTGTGTCAAACAAAATCATGCTGAGGCAATAAAAATGTAGAATACTTTACTTTGCGTACACGGTCAAACTTTATTTTTGAATCTGGATGACCAAAATCTAAATTGGAAGCTGAATAACATATTGTCAGATAGAGATGTCTGAAGTTGCTGGAACTTCAGTGACATCATTTTTGCCACAAGCCGCTGCTGTTCAGGGAAGAGGAGTAACTCTAGACGCAAGAGCAAATCCTGGTCACTCCAGCTGTTCTTATTGCATCATATTACACACGCATGTGATAAAAGAACGAAGCTCTTTCTTCGCCAGATTGTCTTGGTATGTGCCATAGATAACTGTCAGAGGGAAAATGTACTGGAAAACAGAAAATTATTTTTAATGTGCGTGTCCATATTTAACTCAGGTTGTCTTCAAGCCATGTCCTGTTCCTACTATACATACACATGTATGTCCTGTTCCTACTATAAATGGACAATACATACACACGTATGTCCTGTTCCTACTATACATACACAATACATACACACGTATGTCCTGTTACTACTGTACATACACAATACATAACACGTATGTCCTATTACTACTATACATACACACGTATGTTCTATTACTACTATACATACACAATACATAACACGTATGTCCTATTACTACTATACATACACAATACATACACACATATGTTCTATTACTACTATACATACACAATACATACACACGTATGTCCTGTTACTACTATACATACACACATATGTCCTGTTACTACTATACATACACAATACATACACATGTATGTTCTGTTACTACTATACATACACACGTATGTCCTGTTACTACTATACATACACAATACATACACACACATGTCCTGTTACTACTATACATACACACATATGTCCTGTTACTACTTTACATACACAATACATACACATGTATGTTCTGTTACTACTATACATACACACGTATGTCCTGTTACTACTATACGTACACAATACATACACATGTATGTTCTGTTACTACTATACATACACACGTATGTCCTGTTACTACTATACATACACAATACATACACACGTATGTCCTGTTACTACTATACATACACAATACATACACACGTATGTTCTGTTACTACTATACATACACAATACATACACACACATGTCCTGTTACTACTATACATACACACATATGTCCTGTTACTACTATACATGCACACGTATGTTCTGTTACTACTTTACATACACAATACATACACACATATGTCCTGTTACTACTATACATGCACACGTATGTCCTGTTACTACTATACATACACAATACATACACATTCATGTATGTCCTATTACTACTATACATACACAATACATACACACATATATCCTGTTACTATTCCATGTATAAAGTGTGTCCTGTTACTATGAAAAATACACAAGTTTGCCCTGTGACCCCTCCATGTACACAAGTATGCCCTATCATTATTATTATATATTCTATACAAATATTCCCTAGGACTACTACATGTACTTCTCTATGTGAATGTCAAGATATGCTCCAACTGTCCTCAACAGACCAGGCCTGATGGTTGTTAGATCCTCACCGGAAGTCTTAGCAGATAGAAATGTCCTCTCGTAATCTTACATTTAGTGACAGATGTGTAATGTTCATAGCTAAGTCTGGAGGGACACATAATTATCCATAGCTATCTGATGGTCCTGATAATCCATCACCAAGAATATCTCTCACTACTCGATCTTTGTGATCCTCTGTCTACTAGTCCTGACAATCCAACAGTGGCCGTTTGTTGAAGAGGGTGTCGGGAAAGCTTGTGGTTTGTGTGAGTCTCGTGCCTAGCACTATGACTGCTAGTCTTCTGTTCCGCTTTGAAAAAGACCCTGGCCTGGCCACTAAGCCACTTTTTCAGAGTGGTGGCATGGTCATGTGTAGAGTCTTAGACATCTACCTGATTCCAAACTGATGGCAAGGGGATGGGTGCTGGCAAGGGGATGGGTGCAGACATAGAGGTCGAGGGTTCTATTTCCACCACATCACTTTCTTTCCTTCTTCCATTTTCTCTCTGCATTTGTCCTCTTGAGCACTTTCCCCTTTATCCTACTTTGTGTGAGCATCTGTTTGCGTCTGCTCACTCCCCTCTTCTGACAATCCAACACTATTCTCTAATATTCGTTTCAATATCGAGGAGGAATATGAGCCCAGTCTGATAATTTTCTTGAAGCTGTTACATTAATCTAGGGAAATGTCACTAGGGGTTTTACCACATTACTGTGAAGGATCAGTTTTGAGAAGAGCGGGCGAAAAAATCTATACCAGAAAATTTGATGCCCCTACTGGGTATCAAACGAGGGTCTCTCAGCTTACGAGTTTGACACTAAACTCACAGCAATTTAATCCTTAAATCCCATTGCCTGAATCGGTCCCCAACTTTCATGTGTGAGCCTAGTGTTCCCTTGTGACCCCGACACACTTTCAGACTGCTCACACTCCCTCTGCTTATCCATGTTATGACAAAACACAGCTCTCGGTGAGTATTAGGTCATTCACATATGATATCTCATCTCCTTCGGTATACTGTCCACAATGAATTCAGACCATTCTTATTGTGGTTATTCTTAGAGTACTACTTCCCACTTTGTCCTATGTCTCTGCCTATGAGTTACAGAACCTTTCCCTCTACTGTTTCCCCAAGGGCCCTAATGAGACATCCTATCAATGTTGCCAAGTGTAACCAG
This sequence comes from Ellobium chinense, assembly GCA_033807755.1. Lineage (NCBI taxonomy): Eukaryota > Metazoa > Mollusca > Gastropoda > Ellobiida > Ellobiidae > Ellobium > Ellobium chinense. The sequence goes on from JAWQUT010000398.1 coordinate 97,263, forward strand.
GTGGTAAGGCATATTCTCTCCATTATCCATTTCAATAAGGGGAAGGAATATGACTTATGAGCCCAGTCTGACAATTTTCTTGAAGCTGTTACATATTATCTTGGGAAGTGTTTCATTAGGGATTTTACCTCATTGCTGTGAAGGATCAATTTTGAGAAGAAGGGTCGAAAAAACCTATACTAGAAAAAAAATAACCATATTGTCTTCTGTATGAAAATGAAGTATTTTTCAACTTCCTCTATGGAGATGACTGGGTGAACTACAAACTACAGATGTGACTGGGGTACTTGACTCCCTTCCTAAACCTCAAACCCGATCACAGGGACTTATTTCCCATCACCATCGCACCTCTTCTGGACGAATCCACCTACATCACACTATCTACTATCCTACAATACTGCATCTTATACAACTCTTCGGGATCTTACGGCCAGTCTACACTGACAATCCAACACCTGAGACATCTCTCACTACCGGATCTATGTCATCCACTGTCTACTGGTCCTGACAATCCAACACTGAGAACATATCTCACTACAGAATCTGTGTGATCCTCGTCTACTGGTCCTGACAATCCAACACTGAGAACATATCTCACTACAGAATCTGTGTGATCCTAGTCTACTGGTCCTGACAATCCAACATGAAGAGCATCTCTCACTACTGGATCTGTGTGATGTGGAAAATCAGGGCACTGTGCAAGAGATATGGCTGGATATGTACATGTACTATGTTAAATGAAGGCTGTAGTGAACGACGATAGCTACTGGGTGTCTCACCTTCAAGGCTTTTTCATAATCTCCATTCAGTCTGTAAACTTCAGCCATATCTTGGTACAGTTCTCCCAGTGACCCTCCTCCTGCCCCCTGCTCGGCTATACTGATGGCTTCCTGGATGAAGTTATTAGCCTGGAAAGATACAAACAGGATCTAGATCAGTGACAATAAGGGACATTTGGTATTTATCATTATCAAAATGTGGGAATAACCATTATCAGCTTTGTGTCAGCACAACAAGTATCGTAATGCCAGTATATCTTTATCACAAGAACTCATCACACACATGGCTACAAAGACCTGATGTCACACACTAAGCCACAAAGATCAGATGTCACACACAAGGCTACACAGACCTGACGTCACACACAAGGTTACAAAGACCTGACGTCACACACATGGCTACAAAGACCTGACGTCACACACATGGCTACAAAGACCTGACGTCACACACTTAGCCACAAAGATCAGACATCACACACATGGCCACAAAGATCAGACATTACACACATGGCCACAAAGATCAGGCATCACACACATGGCCACAAAGATCAGACATCACACACATGGCCACAAGCCACAAAGATCAGACATCACACACATGGCCACAAAAACATGATGTTACAAAGATGGTCATAACGAACTGACATCACACACACACAGACACAAATATGTGATGTCAAAGACATTGCCATAATCATCTGACATCACACACATGGCCATAACGATCTGATGTCATACAGATGCCACATAGAACGTCACAAATAACTGGCATCGCAAAATTACTGCACAGCAAAAAAAAAAAAAAAAGGTCAAGTGACATTCCACGCATGGCCACCTAGTGCTGACCTGTGTTAACTTGTGTTCCTCCATGGCTAGTCTAAAAGCAAATCTTAAGATTTCCAAATCTGAAGGGAAAAGATTCAGCAGGTGATGTAAGCGTGTCCAGGCATCCTCTCTTTGACCACTTTCTTTCAGCACCTGAATCTGGCACAAGAGAATATGATAATACAAGAGTCACTTTACTTTGTCGCTGGCACAGAGTATCATATCTGGGGAACACTGCGCACTGGTCATACACTAATGATGGATCAGAGCTCTCAAGTAACTTCCAATGCACTGCACTGCACTGCACAGAAAATGACTGATGACCACAGAAGTAAATAGAGTATACTGGATACTGGTTAGCAGAACCAACATCCTTGTACTCTGGACAGCCCAACTCTACAAAGAAAAATGACCGTCCATGGACATCCTGGATACTGATGGAAGCGACACTGAATTGACAAACACTAAGCTCCTCCACACCTAAAGTATCCCAGTTTAGCAAGTCTGGATAGGCTGGTCTCAAATGATACATTTTGAATTCACATATATTCAAGCCTTAGACTTAGACATGCTCAGATTAACTACTGGCACCACTGTGTTGTAGATAAGATGGGATAAGACGGACATGGCTTGAATGATCTCATTGACAACTCTTATCTCCTGGCTACATAATCACAACATATATATATAGTGTTTACTGTGGGGCACTTGATATCAGTATAAATGTATTACTTACGCACATTTATGTTGAAGATGACAATCAGCACACATACGCTGCATTTGAACTTAATACCAGTCTTCATAAATAGACCTGGAATATATTACTCACACATATATATTTTACTGACAGAAATGTTGCTAGGTGTAGATGCTACATATTACTGACCACAAGTTGATGAAATTATGAGTAACAATAGAAAAAAGTATATGTTAGTTACATATTCTGACAAAATTGTCACTTATGACTGTACTTACATATTTTAGGTTGACAAAAGTATTATTGGGTGCCAAGGTTGTAGCTTGACCAAGAGTGACCACAGCATCTTTACTAAGTCCAAGTTTGGAGTAGACTATGCCCAGCTGTGTGTAACAGTCACTGCAGTCAGGATCCAGACGGATAGCCCTGCAAGAAAGTCAAGCAATGTCACAGTACTTGAGCCACACTACAGTATACAACTCACAGTTACTCCACTTCTACTTGCTCTCCTTGTGGCTGTGTTTTCATTATATACCATACACCACCTGTACAGAAACATCTCTATGTCAGACCCAAAAACTGGTATCTCACTGCACTGTTCTCACTGTTACCATTATTAGGCAGAGAGCACCACCAAGAACACACACAGGGAACCGAGCATCACCACTAACACACACAAGTAACTGGGCACCAGTAACACACACAGGGAACCGAGCATCACCAGTAACACACACAAGTAACTGAGCACCAGTAACACACACACAGGGAACTGAGCATCACCAGTAACACACACAGGTAGCTGAGCATCACCATTAACACACATAAGGAACTTAGCATCACCAGTAACACACACACAGGGAACCGAGCATCACCAGTAACACACACAAGTAACTGAGCACCAGTAACACACACACAGGGAACTGAGCATCACCAGTAACACACACAGTTAGCTGAGCATCACCACTAACACACATAAGGAACTGAGCATCACCCGTAACACACACAGGGAACTGAGCACCAACCGCAACACACACAGGGAACTGAGCACCACCACTAACACACAAAAGGAACTGAGCATCACCAGTAACAGGGAACTGAGCATCGCCAGTTACACAGACAGGAGCACCATCAGGAATGCAGACAGGAGTACCATCAAGAACACAGACAAGGAAATGAGCCCCAAACTGAATATAGATGCACAGTATAAAATCTTGCCAATACCATATACATGAACAGCACAGAGTGCTAGGAGCCAGTGGCCAATACAAGAAATTACAAATTATATGTGAGCCAACACTTCCCCTGCCATCACATGAAAGGACTCACCTTTTTAACCTGACCTCTGCCTCCTTATATCTGTGCAGTGACAACAAAATTTTGGCTGAGTTGAGCACGGCATAAGATTCTCGTGGATCCAGTTTGAGAGTCAGTTCATATTCATCAAGAGCAGCCATGCTCTGACCTGCAGTTGAGTTAGGGAAAAGGAAAGGAGGTGGCGGAAAGTGAACATAAGAAAATGATACCAGCACTGAAGAAATGCTGGGAAGAAAACAACTGAGATGAGATGGACAGATAGAGGAAGGAGGGAGAGATAAGCAGCTTTATGACTGGTTTGAGAAAAGGTGCAAATAAGATGTGAGAAGTACATACGATAATGAGATGATAGTGTAATCCTGCAGGAAATTGATCAAAATGAAATGTACAGTAATCCTGCAGGAAATTGATCAAAATGAAATGTACCGTAATCCTGCAGGAAATTGATCAAAATGAAATGTACAGTAATCCTGCAGAACGAAGGTCAAAATGACATGTACAATGCAGGAAGTAGGTGAAAATGAAGTATACAGTAATCCTGCAGGAAGAAGGTCAAAATGAAATGTACCATAATCCTGCAGGATGTAGGTCAAAATAAAATTTACAGTAATCCTGCAAGAAGTAGGTCAAAATGAGTTGTACAATAATCCTGCAGGAAGTAGGTCAAAATGAGATGTAACATTGAAGGATGGAGAAAGCACTACACTTGGCTACTGACCTATGTTATGTAAGTAGACAGCATAGCATAGATGGCTTTTGGCTGAGTCTGGTTTCAATCTAAGAGCTTGTCTGACGTAGTACTCTGCCTGGGAGTAATTCTTGCTGGACATCATGCTATACCCCATGGTGATGTGGGCCTCCAGGTGGCTAGGATCAAGGGTTAGGGCCTGCTCAACATAGGAAAGGCCTGAAGGGTCGCCCAACTCCCTGTGGGAACAATACAGCGCTTCAGTTCATGTGTCTGTGTGTGGGAACAGTACAACTCTTCAGTTCATGTGTCTGTGTGTGGGAACAATACAGCTCTTCAGTTCATGTGTCTGTGTGTGGGAACAGTACAGCTCTTCAGTTCATATGTCTGTGTGTGGGAACAGTACAATTCTTCAGTTCATGTGTCTGTGTGTGGGAACAGTACACCTCTTCAGTTCATGTGTCTGTGTGTGGGAACAGTACAGCTCTTCAGTTCATGTGTCTGTGTGTGGGAACAGTACAACTCTTCAATTCATGTGTCATATGAGCCATTCAGACACTTGTTTGTTATTAGTAAATATTTCTCTGCATGTGCAATATCAATCAAGTTTGGAAGTGAAAGTGTGAAACAAAGTGTGATATTTCAGCTACAAAGCAATCCAGCTGAGCAAGTAAGTGGTGCGGCTACTCAGTCATTATAGTGAATGAACAGACATTCAGTCTCACTTCAGTTGTTGTCTCTGGCTTTTCACTAGCATCTGTCTGTCACCTTTCTCTGACTTCACCTAACATGTATGTACATTTCTCTCTCTCTCTCTCTTATCTGACTTCATCTGACATGTATGTGCATCATTCTCTCTCTCTCTTTCTCTCATCTCTGACTTCATATAACATGTATGTACAATAATGTACATCACACACTCTCTCTTCTATCTCTCACTTATCATAATGTGTAGATACAGTGTATACATACAACACACACTCTCTCTCCTACCTCTCGCTTCACATAACACTCTCTCTCTCTCCTATCTCTGACTTTCCTAACATGTATGTACATCTTTCTACATCTCAGTCCTTATCATGGAGACAGATGGGAATAGAGCACTATCAGGACACACTGTCTCTATCTCTCTGTAACTGTTATATGACCTGTGCTAAACTGTGTGACACTAAGTTTCACTGACTGTAATACATGTCTTTAACTCTCTCCTGCTAGCGTGCCTGTTTGTTAGTTAGTTTGTATATATGTGTGTGTGTGTGTGTGTGTGTGTGTATGTATGTATGTATGTGTCTGTGTGTCTTTGTGTGTGCCTCTCTCCTCTCTCTCACTCTCTTTCTCTGTTCCTCTCTTTCTTTGACTTTAACTCACTGAGAAATTGTGTCTCTAATTGTCTCCAGCTAGAAGATGTACCTTTAAATTTTATTGCATAAACAGTCCCTGCATAAAATTGCATTTCAAACTCTCAAAATTTTCATCAAGAATTACAAAATTTGCATGCAAAAAGTGGTAGACTAACATTTGTGCCAAAATTTGCAAAACTTTTGCAAAAATAGCATTGTCATCTCATTATATTTACCACCATAACGTACTGTTAACTATGGTACTGGTACAGTTGTAAAATTGTAGAACTGGAAGATTTTTCTACGACATGTCTCTAAGCCTCTCTCTTGATTTGACATCTCTCAACCTCTCTCTTGAAAATGACATGTCTCTCAACCTCTCTCTTGATTTGACATGCCTCTCAGCCTCTCTCTTGACTATGATGTCTCTAAGCCTCTCTCTTGACTATGATGTCTCTGAGCGTCTCTCTTGACTATGATGTCTCTGAGCGTCTCTCTTAACTATGATGTCTCTCTCTTGACTATGATGTCTCTAAGCCTCTCTCTTGACTATGATGTCTCGACTATGATGTCTCTGAGCGTCTCTCTTGACTATGATGTCTCTAAGCCTCTCTCTTGACTATGATGTCTCTGAGCGTCCCTCTTGACTATGATGTCTCTCTCTTGACTATGCTGTCTCTAAGCCTCTCTCTTGACTATGATGTCTCTAAGCCTCTCTCTTGACTATGATGTCTCTCTCTTGACTTTGATGTCTCTGAGCGTCTCTCTTGACTATGATGTCTCTCTCTTGACTATGATGTCTCTAAGCCTCTCTCTTGACTATGATGTCTCTAAGCCTCTCTCTTGACTATGATGTCTCTCTCTTGACTATGATGTCTCTGAGCCTCTCTCTTGACTATGATGTCTCTAAGCCTCTCTCTTGACTATGATGTCTCTAAGCCTCTCTCTTGATTATGATGTCTCTCTCTTGACTTTGATGTCTCTGAGCATCTCTCTTGACTATGATGTCTCTAAGCCTCTCTCTTGACTATGATGTCTCTAAGCCTCTCTCTTGACTATGATGTCTCTCTCTTGACTTTGTTGTCTCTGAGCGTCTCTCTTGACTATGATGTGTCTAAGTCTCTCTCTTGACTATGATGTCTCTCTCTTGACTATGATGTCTCTAAGCGTCTCTCTTGACTATGATGTCTCTAAGCCTCTCTTATGATGTATCTAAGCGTCTCTCTTGACTATGATGTGTCTAAGCCTCTCTCTTGACTATGATGTCTCTAAGTTGACTATGATGTCTCTGAGCGTCTCTCATGACTATGATGTCTCTAAGCCTCTCCCTGGTAATAATGTGTGTTTCACTCTCTCAGACTACAATATGTGTCTGTACATGTAACTATTGTAACTCTCTAATACTACAAAAAACGTGTATGTCTCTCTCTCTCTCTTTGATTCTATTAGATGTCTCTCTATCTGTCAGAATACAATATGTGTCTCTAACTCTCTCTTTGACGTTCATGTAAGGTCTCCAACTCCCCCTCAGACTATAACATGTCTCTAAATGCCCCCTCTCTCCTCCCCCCAACTGCTTACAGGAGTAGACTCCCCAGGTTGACCAGAGCACCTGGATGTCCAGGCCGCAGTCTTAAGGCTTCCAGGTAACAGTGCTGGGCCTCAGTCTTGTTAGTGAGCATTGTGCCCAGATTCAGATGGTAGCTGGCCACATGCGGGTACAGGCTACATGGAGATTAGAAAGTATAAACAATGATGAAGAGAGCACATGAAGATACAAACATAAGGCTTCAGGAACACAGGAAAAACTGCAGACAACAAAATATGAAAACCACTATATGATAATGGTAGATCAATTCTATATCCCTTCTCTTCCTTGTCCTTGATTCACCTGATGGCTTACTTGTAGTGTCCACCCCACTAGTCACCCTAATATTTGACTTACTTGTAATGTCCACCCAACTGCTCACTATATTTTGACTCACCTGATGGATCTCCTGTAATGTCCACCCAACAAGACCTCAAATCTTGGCTCATCAGATGGCTCTCCTGTAGTGTCCGTGCAACCGGTCATCCTAGTCTTTGACTCACCTGTATTGTCCACCCAAAGGATCACACTAGTCTTTGACTCACCTGATGGCTTTCCAGCAAGTCCTCATACCTTGACTCACCTGATGGTTCTCCTGTGGTATCCTCCTAACCGGTCTCGCTAGTCTTCAACATCCCTGTAGTGTCCACCCCACTGATCACCATCTTTACTCACCTGCAGTAGTGTCTCTCGGCACCCAGCCGGTCACCCTAGTCCTTATCTATGGTGTCCAGACTGTCTACCCAACTGGTCACTCCGGTCACTCACTCACCTGACAGCTCTCCTGTAATGTTTCTCAGCACCCAGCCGGTCACCCTCATCCTTGAGAAAGTTGGCCATGTTGTAATGGACCTTGGCATTGTTGGGAAGACTTTTCACCCCTGACCTGTGATAGGAAACAAAACATCTGATTACAGCACAGAACTGGAAATTATTTGAGTCATCTCTTCACTATAAAGGGCTCTTTCAACTTTCAAACCTGCCCCCTGGTCCAGTCTATAGTTATCTTGTCCCATACCATTTTGTTTGGGGAGAGAGAGCGTGACAGGGTCATTATGTCCACCCATATTTTTAGCTTATTGAAACTGAAAGTAGAGTAAGGTTATTGAAATGTTGAGCTAGGCTGCCCTTGTGAACATGCCCTCTTTTGTCTTCACAAGCACAATGGGAGGATTTGCTTTATCTTTCCTTACTTTTGCTAACTAAGAAAATGACCACAAAAACTTCATTCCATCCAATTCTACACCATGGTATGGCCAGAGTATTCCACAACAGTAAATTCCCCTTCTGTCAATTTTCCCTAGGACATAATATACCAATGGGTGAAGAATATGTAAAAATAGGGAAAGAAGAAGACTAAATATATCTCTTCAGTGGCAGAAACTCACGTTAAAACTGCAATCAAAAACAGGTGTGTAGCCTATGATACTTTGTTTACCAGAAACACCTTTCAAAATGTACATCAGTGTAAATATGAAGAATATAAGACTCCATCCCGTCTCCCCCCAACTGAGAGGTGATTCAGTATTCAGCTACTGACAAGAAGAGCAATAAGAACAGCAACAGCAACAACAACAATATCAACATTAATAACAGACATCAGACTGCTGATCGGAACTGATAACTAAAAGACGATTCCCTTCTACCTTTTCTCTCTCCCATGCTCTCCCTCCTCCTCCTCCTTCTCCTCCTCCCGACGTGTTGTTAACTACCCAAGCCTAAAACCGTATCAAAGAGGACGAGAATTACAGTATCTACACTCTCAGTGGGTGTCTTAGCAGGGAGGGGGGGCAAAGGGGGAAAGGCGGGCGATGGGCAGGAGAAAGAAGTAATATGTCTCTGAAATGAATTTATAAATGGTTTTTGATGCTATTAGCACACACGTCCACATCATCAAGTGATAAATGAGAGAACTGTCCCCAAAGATGTTTCAAGTTGATTGGTTGTTCTCTCTTCCGTCAGGTGGCTGACTCGCTGTCATTGTACTGGATGAACTTCCTCCTGTCACTGTGCTATAAATATCTTTCTCATCATGTATTCACGTCTTTACTCTGCCATGAATTCACTCGACTTTCTTATGTCCCATGAACGGAGTATCCAGGATAACGGTGGGGGAGGAATGGGGAGGGGGGAAGAGTAGGGGGTAACGACAAAGTCAGCCAAAGACGAAGATAATATGGTCTCACTTACTGTTTGTTGTATCACATGGCTGTTTCTGGTTTCCACGTTTTTTCTCTGCTCAGAATACTGTCATTCTAAATGTTGGATGACGCTGAGACGAGCATAATTTCTCTACAACACGTACAGTGTAAGGGGCATAGTCTAAAGAGGAGAGACTGGGCCACCTTCTTTCACTTTCTACTTCTTACATCATGGCTTCTCGTGTCTCACCTGTGAGCTTTGCAGTTTTGCTGGTCAGGTTTCATAGGCGGAGATATTGGAGGCTGACAGTGAGAGAGATTGGTCACTGGAGGGTTCGTGTCCCAACAAAAAAGTCTTTCGCCCTTTGCATCCCCCCTCACCCAAGGATCCTCTCCATTCTGATACC
>JAWQUT010000398.1:153021-178394 GCA_033807755.1 Ellobium chinense
AACCCTCCCACCATTCTATTCCAGCCTTCAGTTTGGTGGTATGTTCAGCTCGTTCTAGAGGAGGGGAGACGAGCTCGATATGGGGCTGCAGAAATTCCCCTCCTATAGATAACACTTTGGCGCTGATACAAGAGAAACTCCAGCGCTCTCGAGTGCTAAGTTACTGGATAAGCACAAATCTATAACGCCTCACAAGAAGACATGGTAGACTTGAGGTCGGTTTCAAGTTCTCTGGTCTCCTTTCCACCTCCTGAAACCTAAAGAGTGGGCGTCTCTAAATGGATTGCATATTGAAATGTTTGCCCAGTTTTGATAATCAACAGTTTTTGTTCGTGTCGTGGCCAAATCTTTAGCGCCTTTGCTTTGTCAAATTCATGAAAAGTTCCAGATTTTATTCATTACATAAGCAGCGGCTGGCAACCATCCCACTTTTATCTCTTATGATGAAATGAAAGGGATAGAGATGAGTATAAAATGTCGAGACCTAAAACACTCTAATTTCGCTCTATCGCCTCCAAATGTCCTCCCTCCACGCCATGTACCGCCAACCCGCATTTCACCACCAGCCTCTCGCCTTTGAACGGATCAAATTTTCAATGTTTTTTAAACCCCCTTTCCCCATTCCCTTCCCCCTCCCCCTTTCTCTTCGCCATTCCCAACACTCTGGCTTTTCTGTTTTCGTTTTCGGTACTGTAAACTTGGTGCCGTTATACCGCCATTGGCAGCGTAGATCAAGCAGCCCAGCAGAATGCTGAAAACGACTGTTGTTAGGCCCTGTTTGACCTAGACTAGATTTACGCAGTGGTTCAGTGGTTATCATTGAGCCTAACATCTGACCGTGAGCGTGTGCACATAGGCCTTTTCTTGACGGTCCAAAATTTGGCTATGATTCTAGGTATTGTAGGTTACTTGCAACTACCATTTAAACAAAGATGATGTTTGTCTTGAGCGGACCGTCGATGTTTAGTCACTTCTTGAAATCTGGCTGGATTTACGTCTACTCCTAGGCCGATGGACCTGACACAGCAAATTAGGACTACGGAAGGATTACAGAGGCCTATTAACCGACATCTCCTAGACCTTTTCTCNCGTAAAGCTTGTTTTCATCTGTTGCCTGTCTCGTGACTGCATCTTTAAGCCTCAGCTAGAGTCCGGAAATACTTGATGATATGGACACTCTGGACGCTCCTATAGCTCACATTATCACGGACGCCAGCTGTAGGTAACTATGCCGTCAAAAAGGCCGGAAATGTAACTACACTCTTTCGTCTGATGCTCAGGGGCTGCCTTTGCTAGGTCTTCTCTCTCCCATCTTGAGAAAGAAAGGAGCGGTCCCTCGGATGTCGCATGAAACAGGAAGTTAATTTTTGTTATCACTAGGCATATCTGAAACCGCCAATGATTGCCACCATTGTGTGAACTTCCGATCCAGATGGCTAGATTTTTCTTTTTCGAACGAAGCCAAATATGCACCTTAGCCATGTGTGGAAATGAACTCCTGCCAGTTCAGATTTCACGTAAGACAAGAAATTTGCCACTAACTATTTGTATTAGTAATACGTGCGTTTTAGGATTATTCTAAACGTTTCTACATACATTAGGGCAACATATTAACTGGAAACAGAGAGAGTTCTTTGATCCGTGTTTAGTGGGCATTATTACAGAAGCCTGATCATTTAGGTAGTCAGTTTTGACCTAAAGTCTGTTGGAGCTAAAAATAACCCAAAAAAAAGTCAAAGGGCCATTCAGTTATTTGTGAACCAGCGACTTTTAAAAATAGCAAAAAATCTGGTATTTGGATCCGAAAGAGCCAAGTCTGCAAACCTGCTTCCGATTTACCCCAAACTGTCAAACTATATAACTCCTAACTAACGCCTAAGCTGCGCGCACAGTGTATACAAGGCGTCAAGACTCTGCCCACTGACTCTTTGAGACTAGCGAGATGATCCCAAAGGAACCAAAAACGTAACCCAGATGTGACCACATCTTGAATATTATGTGACTGCAGGAGCGCGCCACTACACTTCCGGCCATGGGAATTCCCAGCCTCTGCTCCTCAAACACTTGAGCATCACTGGAGATTGTCAGGCGTCAGACATGGAAGTCTGCTGAGAGTGTTTTCATGGCTTCACTAAAACTTTCTGACTCTAACGGAGCACTTGAAGGAACCACTGGGGCTTGAAGCGCCTGATGTCAGTTCATAGAAGAAAACTGATCAATGGCGATCAACAGCACATGGTCCCATTTTTAAAATATCATCAGTAGTGAACATCATACTCAGCAATTTAGTAAGAGCACTTGGGTGACCATATTACAATGATGGAACCTGTATATTATGCCTTCCACCCTGAGGTGACAAACTGTTACTACGTTGCGTGGAGTCTTTCTTTGGTTTGCCTTAACAACGATTGTTTTTCACGCTATTTTAAAGCTACACGACTATACACACAGAAATGTGGAGTTCCAAGCGCGTATTTTATGTGCAAACTCCTGATCCTCAATGATTGTAACTTGTAGAATATCCACATTTTCAGACTGAACAAAGCAGTCTTGTCTGGATTTTTCTCAACTAAAAGTGGCAAAATGTATTTTCTCGGTGTGCCTATAATTTTTTCTCAGTTACCATGTCAGGGTCGCTGATCGCTCGTCGCAGTTTCTTATGACTGGTTTTAGTGAGTTTCGCTTCCAGTGCCTGTAAATGTGTTTTTACATGTCCAACACGTTCTTTTTTTTTAATCGCCTTTTTCTCAAAATCAGTGGAGTCAGCAGAACCCATGTTATAAATTCTCTGGTGTGTATAGACACAAAAAAAATTGAGCTGACAAAACATAAAGAAAGAATGCAGAAATAAAAATACCAACTGACCAAAGTACGAAAGGATTGAACGAATTAATAAAATCGTTTGACTTTCCAATCGTGATCAGCCATGTGTGGGTATCTCCGGTATGTCTGTGTGCTAAGTCCCAGCCAAACACTGTAAGACTCCAGCAAAGGCTGGGTCAGATAAGACCGGAGCGACTTGGGACACAAAGTGGTTGTCAGTGACACGGATCAGACCAATATCACCGGATTTACGAGGTACCGGTACTAGAGATCAGTAGAAGGTGATAAATCAAATCCCACATCTGTCTGGACTTTTCTCATCTCATTCTGATATCTCTGGAACTTGTTCCTCTTTATACACCAAACCTTCTCTGACAGTTCCGTTCATATAGCATCCTCTAACTCACGGCTTCTGTCAGCTTCTACCCTACATTCTCCATCAAGATGAGGGGAGATCACTGATTACACAACAATGACATCAGCTGAGAAACACCATTCCACCCGTCCCGTTTCTTTCCGTCCCCCCCCCCCTCCCNCCCCCCAGTCAAATCCACAATAACCAAATATCCATGTATTGTTACATTTACCTTTCGCCTCCCACTCTCAACCCTCCTCCCCCTTTCTCACAATAATGCTCTCAGTTGGCCAAGCAACCTTGGTCTATTAAAAACTGTAGTTAAGTTATGAAGTATTGTTTATGCATCCAGAATGCTTCATCTGTTCGTTATGTGTTATCCCGTTCCTTATTCTATTATACTATTCACTTTGTTGCGCTCTGGTCTTTTTTTGTCATTAATGCATTAGACTTGTTCAACTTGTCACTGTTTCTATGATCAAGAGATCCAACTGTCCTAAAACTATCCATGCCGTTTTCCGTAAGAAGAAGAACAACAGCTGTTACGATAGTTCCCATTTGCACAGAATATCCTATATTGTTACTAGAATTCAAGTCTCCCATTACAACTATAATCCAAATCAAGGTTATTGGCTCCTATTGTTTTTCCTTCTTTGGGTCCAAACATGAAGTACGTTCTTCTACAAATTCTGTTGTGTTTTCGATTTTTTTTTCACATGGATGTTAAATTACTTCCACTGCCCTATCTTTAAGAGGGAAGAAAAAGGGCGGTTAAGGTCCAAAAGTTCTTACAAATCTCTTTCACGGACGCTCAGCTCTCCTTCTGACTTGGTCCTCATCAAATTTGTATTCGGCGTTTGCTGATATATAGACCTAAAACATTTTATTTTTATATTTATAAAGCTCAAATGTACCTGAAACTTATAAACTGGATGCCTTATCTAGATCACAGGTCTTTTAACATATTTCTGCAACCTGACACTGGCTGGCAGCCCCCCTCACCCACCTTCCCCCCTGAAAAAAGAGAGATTTTAAGTTATTAGCGGACTAATAGGATTCTATATATTCAGTGATTGCACCTGTACAGTATAATAATATAGATGGCTGTACCTGCAGTCGTGCAGAGGGCAAGAGGAGACATGTAGAAACAGCTCTATAGAAATCTATACTAGCCCAGCACTGTCTCTACTCCTACAGTTCTGGCCACTCGTGTTATGAAGTAGATGGATTGTGACATGACGAGGGCTCTCTTTTGTGACAACTGAGTCCTCTAGTCCTCTCTAGGCTGAACTAATCTGTTTGTTTGTTCATACTGCCTCGTTTTAGATAACACTTAAACTATCGGGCTTGCCTCTCGGCATGTCATCGGTATTGTTCATTATCTAGAAAGTGATAACACTTGATAATGATTATGTGTTACATGTCAACTGACATCTATGTAAAAAGTAAAATCGCGAGCTCAAGTTTGTGACATGGAAGAAGGTAGGAAGAAGCCAGAGAATACAATGAAAACTTCACAAAAGAGAACAGTATTGTTATTTGTAGCTGTGCCTTTGTATGTTTGGTGAGTGACTGGATTACGACTTAAAAGTAAAAATTCAAAGAGAGCAACAATAATTTGAAATGATCTCCCCCATTATGTGACCTTTGAACGCCATGGCTGCGTGATTCGACGGGTGGCTTTCGCCAGCTGTCTCGCTGACCGTTTCGAATGACCACATTTAATTCTCTCGTTGGCTACCCACATGCAGAATGCGTGGACGAGCACTTAGACTAGCCTGTGTACCGTCTCACACGACATGATAATGTTTATGGCCAGACGGCCGCATAATATTCATTATAACTAACGTTTCTTTTCCCACCTGTTGCTGCAAACCTCTCGACTCGTTCACTGAACAGGCGAATGCACTAATGGAAAAATTAAAGCATAAAACTCAGAGTTAAATAGCTACATTAATATGGATTTCTAGCTACTGCACCAACAGTAATATTGTACAAACTGACCACATTCTGCACAGTTAAGACCTGGCCTCGTTGCCATGGTAACTGACTGGATAAATGACATGGAAAAGCCCTGTCCTAACGTGTTAGTCGGTTCATCATGGCCGACCGTGTTCTCGCTCGGTGTACAAATACTGCTGGCTTGTGGCTGACATCAATAATAGAAGGCCTATTCTGCTCAAAGTCTGCTCTATGATAAGTCAGCTGTTGTCAGATGAAAAAATTTGGCTGTAGTAGATGTAGATAAAAACACGATGTGATGAGACCTGACAAACCACAGACATCACATCTCTTGTCTTCGTCGCGGTAACAGCTATACACGAGTATTAGGCCTATTACAATGCGTCTCTGTATATAATCACACTCACTCTCTCTATCTCTCTCTTTCTCTCTCTCTCTCTCTCTTTCTCTCTCTCTCTCCTCTTTGGCACAAAAATGCTACAAAACATATACATATAGCACAGCCATCTCCATGTTCTCTATTTTTGTTTCTTTTTTTGTTTCTTAATAAAAGTGCTGCAGTGTGCCCGATTCCGGAGGTGTACGTGTACTTATCTGTACTTTCACCAACGCATCTATTTACCCCAAAAGGGTCAAAGTTGAAGGTCAAGACTTGCCTAGAATTGCTCCACTGTCACAAATCAGTGATTTCCTTTAGCGCTATGGAGGTGTGAGACCACTTGTCATGGTAATGTATGAAGATGGCGCCCACAGAGCGTCTGCGCTGAGAATGGCTGTTGTGGAGTCTAGTTGACCGATCAAACAAACAGAGTCACTAACAAGCGACCGAACTCAGTTTCGGGTATTCACCCTTACAAAACGCTATTTTTTGATTTTTTTTTATAGACAGAAGGAAGTGTAGTATAAGAACATATTCTTAGTAAAATACATTTGACATGTATAATGCTTTTATGCGCTGAACACATCATCATCTGCCATAAGAAATTTCTGGGTTGGATGAGGCCGTGGTTGAGGGTAATTCTTTCCAAAGCAACTCTGGAATCAGACTGTGGCTCGTCATGTGGTAAAAAACGATCTCCTCAACATCATGACTCATTCCGTTTTACATCTTTGACCCTTGGCTGGACTCGCAACGTCACGAGTCAGTGACCAACTTAGTGACTACAATTTACAAGGCCATGTCAGCACTGAGGTGAAAGTCACCTCACTGACCTCAAGGAAAGGGGGTTGGGGNGGGGGGGGGGGGGGGGGTGATCACAGGCTATATGTCATAACTCAACATAAATAAAAAGTGCTGTCCACACCAGCAACGTTAGGAATTAGGAAATTCACATTAATATTTAAAATACACTCAATGAACTATGTACAGATACAACTATATCATCTTAAACTGATGGACAGTACTGTAATATAATCATCTTCAACTGATGGACAGTACTGTAACATAATCATCCTAAACTGATGGACAGTACTGTAACATAATCATCTTAGACTGATGGACAGTACTGTAACATAATCATCTTAAACTGATGGACAGTACTGTAACATAATCTAATCATCTTAAACTGATGGACAGTACTGTAACATAATCATCTTTAACTGATGGACAGTACTGTAACATAATCATCTCAAACTGATGGACAGTACTGTAATATAATCATCTCAAACTGATGGACAGTACTGTAATATAATCATCTCAAACTGATGGACAGAACTGTAACATAATCATCTTAAACTGTTGGACAGTACTGTAATATAATCATCTCAAACTGATGGACAGTACTGTAATATAATTATCTTAAACTGATGGACAGTACTGTAATATAATCATCTCAAACTGATGGACAGTACTGTAATATAATCATCTTAAACTGACGGACAGTACTGTAATATAATCATCTCAAACTGACGGACAGTACTGTAATATAATCATCTTACTTATACACTCTGGGACTGGCAGTTAATATGTTACAAAATTATATCATCTAATACTAAGAAAACATACTTTTTCTTGTCCACCCCTCCCACTTTTTGCCTTCCACCTTTCCACTCTCTTTCACCTTTCCACTCTCTTCCACCTTTCCACTCTCTTCCACCTTTCCACTCTCTTCCACCTCTCCACTCTCTTTCACCTTTCCACTCTCTTCCACCTTCCCAGCGTTCCCCTATGATGCCGGTCCGCAGGTCTGAGCAAATGAAATTTATAGAGTCGATTATAAACGTCTTTCACTGCGCGTTTGTTTACCCAGACCTTTATCACCGGACACCGACCTGCCCTGCCGTCCTTCACTAGAATAAAAACAAGCTATCAAAAGAATTAATTAATTCTGAGGAGTGCAAAGAGCTCCAGGCAGGCATAAAAAAATCTTTTGAAATGGCCAGAAAGAACCACCTCCGGTGACCGTTTGTTGAGATAAATGGATGTGTTTTCCATGCCGCCCATAGGAACAGTTCAACTCTGACAATCTCTAAAAGCGCCAGTAAAGTGATAGCCTCCCTTGGCAATCCTTGTGGTTATTGTCGAACTTCTTGACACAGATAGGCCTAGACTATATATGTCCTGTAGCTCGTGTCCCTCCTGTCCCACTCATACGGCCTCAGACTAAAGTCATAAGTTAATGAAGGACAGCGACATAACTGTGTTCTCAGGGCTGTGGTCAGAGTGCTACCAACACCACTCACTAACAACTACAATCATGTAAGCCAGACTTACGAGAAGTCCAGAGTGATGGGGGCTGACAGATTGATGATCCTTGTTGTCTGAATCTATGGGTAAGTTCTACACCTAAGAAGACAGTAACTAATGCTATGACGGCAACAACAAGTGCAGGAGAATAACACGGAGTGGTCTCCACCTGGTCATAGAGTAACCCTTTCCATCACATGCACTTTTGTACGCATCCACAAACCACTGTACGGCGGACCGTATGTTCAGCTTTCAAGTTTGGTTGGCACTTTCTTATACACTGGGGAAATTACAAGAGAACAGTAACACGTGGGACAACAGGAGATGGACACATTATGTCCGAGACTATATATTTAACATCATGAACACCTGAGGAACCACATACTGAATAAAGTGATGGCGAGTCACTGCCAGCCAAGTTGAAAAACAGCCATAGTTCACCTTTGAAATTTTATGCACATTCCATACATACAACAAAATCACGACTGTAAATTATACGAATAAAATCTTCTTGAAGATTTTTTTCCCTACTCTATTTACTTCAGCTTGAACACTGAAACAGATCCGTAACAAAATGCGTTTCATTACGAGAGATGAGACCTATACACCAAAAGGTACCCTATGATTTTTTTTCCAAAAACAAAGAAATACACAATAATACAAACACAAGAAACATATCAGCTGATATTCAGTCAAAGCATTGCATGTCCACCGGTCCGAAAACCTCTCTAGCTCTTCACAGTCTCAGTCAAGTACACCATCATCACAAGTCTCAACTACTCACAGGAATATAAATCACAACAACATTTACATGGGACAAATATTTGCCTGTTCAGTTATTACCACATTGTGTTTTCAGCCTTCTATGTATCTCGCAACAGAATCACTAAAATAAATAATAACGTCTAACGAACTGATCTAAAAGCAGCAGGGATCCTTACAATTCTATAAACATACCCGCCCATAATTCTACCTGATTTCAAACTGGCTCTCTTATCAAGCCTCATAGTCGTCTCGCCTGCTCTTTCTAATGCATGTAATATGACCAAGTGGTCAAATATTCACTGTTTTCTGAGAGTGTGTCTACTACAGTACAAGTACTCGTAATATGACCTCTGACCTTCACCAGATACCTTATGAATTTAATGATACTGATGGAATTTCTTTATTTGTTTATGACAGACAGACAGACAGACAGACAGACAGACAGACAGACAGACAGACAGACAGGCAGGCAGGCAGGCAGGCAGGCAGGCAGGCAGGCAGGCAGACGGATAGTGAATATCCCGAACTCAGGCATTAATACACGCTTGGAAGATTACAATTAATCTATCCTCTTCCCACCATGCTTTCTACCTCACCTTAATTTGGGTCAAGCAGATTACAACAAGACACTCCTTATA
This sequence comes from Ellobium chinense, assembly GCA_033807755.1. Taxonomy (NCBI): domain Eukaryota; kingdom Metazoa; phylum Mollusca; class Gastropoda; order Ellobiida; family Ellobiidae; genus Ellobium; species Ellobium chinense. Next base: position 162,251 of record JAWQUT010000398.1, read on the forward strand.
CTCAGTCACTAACTACAGACGTGACGACAGTGCTCACTCCTTATACTTAGTCACTAACTACCGCCGTGACGACAGTACTCACTCCTTATACCCAGTCACTAACTACCGCCGTGACGACAGTACTCACTCCTTATACCCAGTCACTAACTACAGACGTGACGACAGTACTCACTCCTTATACCCAGTCACTAACTACAGACGTGACGACTGTACTCACTCCTTATACCCAGTCACTAACTATAGACGTGACGACAGCACTCACTCCTTATACCCAGTCACTAACTACAGACGTGATGACAGCACTCACTCCTTATACCCAGTCACTAACTACCGCCGTGACGATAGCACTCACTCCTTATACTTAGTCACTAACTACAGCCGTGACGACAGCACTCACTCCTTATAGTAACTTATACTCAGTCACTAACCACAGCCGTGACGACAACACTCACTCCTTATACTCAGTCAGTAACTACAGCCGTGACGACAGCACTCACTCTTATACTCAGTCACTAACTACAGCCGTGACGACAACACTCACTCCTTAAACTCAGTCACTAACTACAGCCGTGACGACAGCACTCACTCTTTATACTCACTTACTTACTCAGTCACCAAGCACAGACATGACTGCAGTACTCACCGCCTCTGTGTGGACTGGATGTACAGCAAAGAGACAGGCCGAGAGTAGAGCACACATACGGGAGGCTTGTAGCACATTCAGAGATACGTGTGTCAGGACAAATGTTACACACACGTGTAAAGCTGTGTTGACCACGTGAAACCATGTTGGATTTCCACCGCTGATATAGTAGTCAAGTCTGCAATACAAACACGCAAAATGTTGAGTATGCTACACATAGAGTAGAGCTAGATAAGAAACTGCCATTATTCCTGCTGGCTAGAGAACAGTCCAACAGGCTGCAAGGTGTAAAACCTGGCGTATGACATTGTAGCTTTGTTCTCCATTGCTTACAGAATATTTTGTATTTCAAGTCTGATTAGATTCTGATTTGTGCCACAGCGACTCACATTCTCAGGAATCTTACAGACTAATACCCAGTGGCCGTATGCATAATTCATATTAGTTAACGTATTGCGTTAACCACAGTGAACACCACTAATGTTTTCAGGGATCTCCGTGGTTACCGCATGTGGATTATGCATACAGGCACAGGAGCGCTAATCTAAACCTGGATCATCCTATGGACCTTGCCCAGAGAGTTCCACACCACATCGTCATGACACGAGTCTTCCTCAATGAAAGCCGTTAGTCTTACAGAATAATAGTGGAGATCATAGATGATACTGAAGTCTATCTCACATCATTTTGGTTCGGCTGACTGGTGTAGTGAAGTTAGTGACAGGACCCTCTCCCACCCTCACCCCCAAAGGCCAAATGAAAGATACCTGTAGTCTTATAAACACTTGGTTACAGTAAATGTTAACGAGTTTAGTTCTTGACCTGCACAGTCTGCCCACCATTAAACCCTCAACACAGATAGACTTCTCTGACTCCTCGTAAACCTATAACATCCATTGTTTGTATCACAGATGAATAGAAAGAATGATAGAAAGAAAAGAGGATGCCATTGAGAAGAACGCAGAATGTTTGTCCACTTACTGTTCTTCACAATAAACTACGATACCCCTCCTCCCTCCACTCCCCTTCCCCTATGACAGTGATGATACAAGTATGTCACTACAATGTCAATCCATCTTCACTCAGAGGTAAAATGGGAAAGACATAATGTGAAGCAATGTGGTCGACTTTTTGATACCGCTATAAGTTCAAATAACGATAGTAATAGCCAGTGAGGAGGATTTCAAAATAACATTTAATATTATTCTATTATGTACCGTCTAAATATCACCAAGGTACTATCTTACAGCGGACTAAGTACACATGAACTCATATCATTATTGTTCCGTCAGTATACCAGTCTGGTCATCTGGTGAACAAGCGACAATAAAAACATGGTTACTCACCAGTAACCACACACATACCCATATATATATATATATATATATATATATATATATATATATATATATATATATATATGCGAAAACAAAAAAGGACAGGCAGACAGACAAACAGACAGACAGAGACAGGCATAGTGTATTGGTATCAGTATGGGTATTTTATCATATCCTGGCCCAGTATCTTGATGATAACTTACATGTTTTCAAGCACACCTACCTCACTGGCCTCTATTTGTGAATGAAATTGTTAGCATCGATATTTTTGCTTATAGAAACAGGCCAACAACTGTAATAATTTCAGGGCTCCAGACATACAGGGCTCATATTAAAGTTTTTTTGCAAACAACTCAAACGCGACCTCTGACCTGCACCGAGTGGTAAAAATGCACGAAGAGTTTGACGCTGTTTAAACAGCTGCGATCTGGAAGAGCCGACATAAAAATATTTTTATTCAGGTAAAGACTCGAAGCTTCACGGCATGGGCGTCCTCGGCTGAAGTGAACATTTGATGACATCCGGCGTTCTTTGTGTAGCAAGCCTTACATTTTCAATACAAAAGTCATTATCATAATCCACTATCAATACGGCCGCCGGCCCGCCTTTCACACTGCTATTGGCACGCACGTAACGCTATACCTGCGTTTATCGCCCTTGAAAATCAATCAGGCGTGAGACGCGCCCAGATAATTATATTATTATTATGTATCTCAAGTCTTAAATAAAACAGCCTATCTTACAGTCTTGCATAATATTACACCGAACATCGGCCCAATCTTCTATAAAACTCCGTATATTACTACACTCATGTACAATACAATTATAGTGCCCTCACAAATTAATGAACGGATTTTGTTGTATTTTTTTTTTTCGACGGATTGTTTTGAAATTGTACATGGACCCATAAAGCAATTTGTCTGTGTCATAAGTTTGGCGAAACTGAGACAGGATGGGGGGAAGAGGATGGAGGTGTGTTGGACTGTTTGAACATCGCAAATTTCAACCTTATTTTGTCATTTTAATTTTTTTTTAAATATATCTTTTTTAAATATTACACACCCTGTGAGTTTAATTTTCCGCTGACTTTGCTCAAATGTTGCTGTGTGTGAGAAATTCCGCGTAGATCTAGACAGATGTTGTTCTGGTTAGCAGCAGTGTAATTGCTGTCTGAGGCGGTGGATTTCCCCACATCCGAATGACCCACTTCATTTGCGGGTGCTCTGACTAGTTTATAACAAATAATTTTGTGGAGACGGAAAACTCGAATCAATAACCTGGAATAACTGTGCCCGGCATATGTCCAAATAATAACACTCTAACATCTGCAGAGTTCTACTCTCTTCCACGCTGCACAATTTTCAGGCTGAGCGAAGTCTATTCTACATTTCAGTCGAAAATAATTTAAACACAATAACGTTTTTCTTCGAATTTACTGGGATAGGGAAAGAGGATTGGGGGGGGGAGATNGGGGGGGAGGGGCGGCAATAAGCATTAATATCACATTACCTGAAATAACAATGACAATACAGTGAGAAGAAGGAACAGTGATCTTATAAGAGGATTACCCTGTCCTTATCACAGGACTATGCATAGATGGAGCATCACAATGTCAATTTGTTTTCAATCAGGACAAAAAACTTAAAGGAAAACTGCACCGTCCTACAGACCATATTAAATCATACAATACCCTATTATTCCAATAAAACAGTCTTTCAAGTGTCTGTCATAATGATATAACGCCTCTGCTGGCCCCAGACAACCTACAGGGTAACAATTATCCAAAGTCCGAATTTTTACAACCACTGCGCGCCATAAGCTTGCGTCAAATACGTTCTTGCCACATGGCCAAGCTGTCTAGCCAGTGCTCTGCGGACGGGTGATAGCATGTTGGTATGAATGTTTTAATTCCTCTGTGAACAGTAGATATGTCAAACGAAATCATGCTGAGACAATAACAGTGCAGAATACATTTTTCTGGCTTATACTATCAAACTTTACGTTTGAATTTGGAATCCAGAACCTTAATTAAAAGCTGAATAATACATCGTCAGGTAGAGGTGTCTGTGGCTGCTGGAACATAAGTGACGTCAGCGTTTTTGCCACAGGCCTCTGGTGATCGGGGAAGGGGAATAATTCTGGACGTAAGGGCCAAACCCGGTAACTCTAGCTCTTCTTATTGCGTCATATTACATACGCGGACGGTAACAGAACGATGCTCTTTCTTCGCAAAATTGACTCGGTGGGCACCATAGATAATTTTTAGAGAGAAAAAGTATTGAAAAACGGAAAATTATTTTTGACGTGCGTGTCCTACTTTTAAGAACAAACACATTCGCATCCTCAGTTCTCACACAAACAATTTCACTGTATTAGATACAAATAATTCTGATTTTCTAATTACAAGTCTATATGATTTTGCTATGAAAGAGTTGTTTTGTCTTGAAGAAATTTAGACGGCTACAGAGGTATGGTTTTATATAAGGTTTCTATCTGCCTGCTGGGTAAGGCAATAACTAGGTAGTGGGATTCATCACCCACCTCGCTATGCCAGAGACTAGACTTTCCTCAAATTTTAGTAACTTGCCGCATTTAAAAACCTTTACCGTGACGACTGTCGTGGGCGTCTAAGACTTCGCTTTGATCTCTCGTTCATTTTGTCGACACACACAGTAAGCTCTTGCAATCTGGAACTATTACATAATATACTTAGACTCCATCAGTAATGTGAGTTCCCAGTTGGGCAAACAGCTTTGCTGGGATCAACGTATGTTTACCAAAATATTATTCATTACTTATTTGTTGCTGTGAAGGAGGAGCCATAAGCGCCACGCCCTTACTCTCTGCCTCCATAGAGTCACTGTAGAGAGTTGGCTTCAGTGGATTTGTTTGCCAAGAAAACATTCCGGACGATGACTGCCGCCATGTTATAGGCTGCATTGTTGGCAGAGTCAGGTCGGTTATAGCCAGCTGAAATGTTTCATATCTGGCACCAAGAAAGTTGGTCTTGTCTACATCTGCGCAATCCATTTGCCGGCAACTGTCACCCACTTTTCACTCCCGTTTTTCACACCCTGCAAGAAGACTCGGAGACTTCCAGACGGTGTTCTAGACTTAACAGGGTTCTCTTTATGCTGTTAGAGTAAGGGTCATAGGTCACAAGCTGTCTCAACTCGTGCGCAACCGACAAAATACAACTTGTGACGTCACCAACGCTCACGCTCGGTTTGCTTGGATCTACGCGTGGGGGACAAAATAAAAAAAAAATGAGGTGGAAATAAAAACTAAACTGGATGTAGAAATGCCATTCCTTTATTCAGCAAATCTTACGGCACATGGGGTGCAGAATAATAGGGTAGAAAACTACATTACAGCACGCCACTGAATAGAGGCAGCAGGAACCTGTTTTCAAAGAAAAACTCGGCCGAGTGACGCATGAATGCTGGAGGAAACTGATACACAGAAAGAACTTTGTGTTGTGTTATATCGCTCTCCTGCACCGCTTGTTCCGCTGATGTAGGAAAATTAAAAACATGTTATCGTTAGCACCTTAATCTCTAGATGATTACTGGGCTGACTGGTGGCCGGGCTGGCTGACAAATCTGTTTCTAATATCAGCACGGGCCCTTGTTTCAAGGAGATGCCTTATCTACAAATCATTAAGAAAAGTGAGAAATCCTCTCTCTTTAGCAGAATGTAACCAGACTATCTAAAGGCAATTACAGGCGGATCTTGAACTTTCATCAAAAGACTGATCTGCACGTCAAACAACACTCGCTTACTTTCCGGTACTGCAATCCTTTTTCCCTCTCTGCTTGTAATACTTGTATTCTTTTACTCCTTCCATCTCTGTTTGCAATACCTGTATTTTTAAACTCCTTCCATCTCTGTTTGTAATACCTGTATTTTTTAACTCCTTCCATCTCTGTTTGTAATATTTGTATTTTTAAACTCCTTCCATCTCTGTTTGTAATACCTGTATTTTTAAACTCCTTCCATCTCTGTTTGTAATATCTGTATTTTTTAACTCCTTCCATCTCTGCTTGTAATATTTGTACTCTTTTACTCCTTCCATCTCTGCTTGTAATATTTGTATTCTTTTACTCCTTCCATCTCTGTTTGTAATACTTGTATTCTTTTACTCCTTCCATCTCTGTTTGTAATACTTGTATTCTTTTACTCCTTCCATCTCTGTTTGTAATACTTGTATTCTTTTACTCCTTCCATCTCTGTTTGTAATACTTGTATTCTTTTACTCCTTCCATCTCTGTTTGTAATACTTGTATTCTTTTACTCCTTCCATCTCTGTTTGTAATACTTGTATTCTTTTACTCCTTCCATCTCTGTTTGTAATACTTGTATTCTTTTACTCCTTCCATCTCTGTTTGTAATACTTGTATTCTTTTACTCCTTCCATCTCTGTTTGTAATACTTGTATTCTTTTACTCCTTCCATCTCTGTTTGTAATACTTGTATTCTTTTACTCCTTCCATCTCTGTTTGTAATACTTGTATTCTTTTACTCCTTCCATCTCTGTTTGTAATACTTGTATTCTTTTACTCCTTCCATCTCTGTTTGTAATACTTGTATTCTTTTACTCCTTCCATCTCTGTTTGTAATACTTGTATTCTTTTACTCCTTCCATCTCTGTTTGTAATACTTGTATTCTTTTACTCCTTCCATCTCTGTTTGTAATACTTGTATTCTTTTACTCCTTCCATCTCTGTTTGTAATACTTGTATTCTTTTACTCCTTCCATCTCTGTTTGTAATACTTGTATTCTTTTACTCCTTCCATCTCTGTTTGTAATACTTGTATTTTTTAACTCCTTCCATCTCTGCTTGTAACACTTGTATTCTTTTACTCCTTCCATCTCTGCTTGTAATACCTGTATTTTTTAACTCCTTCCATCTCTGCTTGTAATATTTGTATTCTTTTACTCCTTCCATCTCTGTTTGTAACACTTGTATTCTTTTACTCCTTCCATCTCTGCTTGTAATACTTGTATTTTTTAACTCCTTCCATTTCTGTTTGTAATATTTGTATTCTTTTACTCCTTCCATCTCTGCTTGTAATACTTGTATTTTTTAACTCCTTCCATCTCTGTTTGTAATATTTGTATTCTTTCACTCCTTCCATCTCTGCTTGTAATATTTGTATTCTTTTACTCCTTCCATCTCTGTTTGTAATACCTGTATTTTTTAACTCCTTCCATCTCTGCTTGTAACATATGTATTCTTTTACTCCTTCCATCTCTGTTTGTAACACTTGTATTCTTTTACTCCTTCCATCTCTGTTTGTAACAATTGTATTTTTTTACTCCTTCCATCTCTGCTTGTAATATTTGTATTCTTTTACTCCTTCCATCTCTGTTTGTAATACCTGTATTTTTTAACTCCTTCCATCTCTGCTTGTAATATTTGTATTCTTTTACTTTTGTGTCCAAGTCTCAGAATAATCCAGCTCCTTATCTAATACTGTATATGTGTACATATTGCTGCAAGAAATGAACTGACCCTTCTAACATACTTGTCAATGTGGTCTATAGACCTACTGCTGCAAGAAATGAAATGACCCTTCTAACATACTTGTTAATGTGGTCTATAGACTTACTGCTGCCAGAAATGAACTGACCCCTCTAACATACTTGTTAATGTGGTCTATAGACTTACTGCTGCCAGAAATGAACTGACCCTTCTAACATATTGTTAATGTAGTTTATAGACTTACTGCTGCCAGAAATTAACTGACCTTCTAACATATTGTTAATGTGGTCTATAGACGTCTAGACTTACTGCTGCGAGAAAGGGAGGTCGTCAGAGTTTCTGCAGAGGGAAATAAATTGATCCTCCTAACATACATGTTCATATAGTCTAGAGACTTAGTTTAGCGGGAACACGTGTAGACTATGAAGTGGTAATGTATAATCTAGCTGTCCCACAACTTCATGGTACGGTGTATTCCTCGATCACTCGACCCGCTTTCATTGCAGAGACAGCCTACACAACCATTTTGTTGGGTCTTTCCTGCCCCATTTCTCAGATTGTAATCACCCAGTAACGTACAAAGCTCTAAAAGCCTCATGTTTCGGGAAAGCTATGAGAAGATATAGAAAAGCAAAGAATGAACAATTGTTAAAGCCTATATCCTCAGCGGCATGGAATTGTAATAGAGCTTACATTATTTTGCACTGTCACTGGTAACAATTTCCGCACAATAGTTTTTTCCCCTGGCAACACTGCCCTAGTTAAACAAGGCTTCTGTGCCCCTTTCGCCCCCCCCCCTCCCCTTTTCATAAGAAAGTTTGCCCTCCTGATCCATTCAATCCCATCCGCCTCTTATGTCTGATATTAACACTTCATGAGTCCCCCCCCCCCCAAAAAAAAAAAACNAAAAAAAAAAAACCCGCTCTCATAACAAATTTCTCTCCTCCCTCCCTCCCTCCTTTGGAAAAATGTTATTGCTTTTGTTGAAGTGAGGGGCTTTCTACTCGGCTTAACACCGCGATTACAGTGCTGTCCTAACTGCGCTGAGTGGGTGCCCGAGGGTGTGAAATAATTTCAATAAAAACATCGCTTGTAATGCTCCTGTGGTGAAATGAGGTAAAATGACTGTACGTCCTATATGGCCTTGTTGTCTGCACAGCTAGGTATAGTAAGTTTTCAATTCTGAATTGCATGCGGAAAGATTTGTTTCCAATCATAACGGCTTAAAGATAGATCTAACCATGAAAGAATGAAGGATGTGAGATGGAAGGCTGATAATATGTAAAAGAGTTCAAGAGTTCAAATGTTTTATTAGGCCATAGGCCAACATAATGCAATACAATACAATATTACATGAGTACAATCCACTGCAAAGACACACAGTACACCGTGTTCCTCATGCACACAATTGCCATTCATCTACCACTTTCTCATCTAGCTGGTACCCAGACTTTCGAGAATTAAACTGACACACAATCAGGGTTGTTGTAACGAGTAAAAAGTAACGCCCTATGAGTACTCGTTACAGTTTTCGAGTAACAATTACTTACTCGTTACAAGCTTCATCTAGAGCAACGAAAAAATACTCGTTACCGAATTTTTTGTGTAACAATTACTAAATTATCGTTACTTTTGTGTTCGCGCGCGCGCGCGCGTGTGTGTGTGTGTGTGTGCGTGTGTGTGTGTGTGTGTGTGTGTGCGCGTGCGTGTGTGTGTGTGTGTGTGTGTGTGTGTGTGTGTGTGTGTGTGTGTGTGTGTGTGTGTGTGTGTGTGTGTGTGTGTGTGTGTGTGACGCGCTTGCTTGACGGCCCGAATTGGATTTTCGGGGAGAACACAAAAATCAAAGCAAGCCAATGTCGGACACAAGCTCCCTCGTCTGACCACGTGTACCTGTGCAAAACGAAACAGTCATGAAGATCATGGTGTCCACGTATCGGTGCCACTGATCCTCCGTTCAGAGCTGCGTATACATCGTCACGTCATGATTATGTAAACAATCGCATTGGTAACCAGCCATCATTTTTCAGCTGTGTTTTTACTTGAAATTGAGATGAAAAGGAGCTAGTGGTGGGGCGTAATAATTTGGCGCTGACCCGTAAGGAGGAAGTTGGTGGGGGAAGGGGCGAAGTGGACAGGCGTAGAATACTAGGATCAGGTCTCACCTTCGCGCCACCCAGTCGCGGGTGGGAAGAGGGGGCGGGAGAGGGGAGGGAAGAATGGGGGACAGGTTGTGTCATGTCGCCCCCCCCCCCCCCCCCCCCNCCCCCCCCCCCCCCCCACCAATTGGTGTAAGGGAGGGAGATGAGAGGGGCGACCTTATCTGCCTTTAGTCGAGAGGAGGTGGGACAGGACTGACTAGGATGGCTGTGGAATTTGGACACAGACACCAAACCTTAAAATATCTGTAAGTTTTTAATCAGTCATAGACTACAGGGTGTTTGTGAGGATTAAACAACGGTAGTGTAACCCTCACGTGCAAGCCAGAATACACCGGTGTCAGGGTTTATCTCTTCCTTCTACAAAAATACAACTTACTTATTAAGAAAATACGGTCGGCCGGTTGTAAACGCACCTGGCCTGCACTCATTACAGAGATGCCATCAACCCCATTGCATCACAAATCATAAGCGAATCCACCGTCCAGTGTCGTGGTTCTCTCCACCAATCCCGTCAAGCTAAGTGCGATATTGGTCTGATCGGCACATGCCAGTGGCGCCGAGCTGCATGTTTTATGATCACGTGCTATCACGTTTTATGATCACGTTGTAAAAGGGTCGATTTCTTGAGGAAAATGCTTTATGCTTAGTGGGACCTTTCAAGTTCATAGGTCATTGTGAGGTTATACTTTATAAGTATACATTGTAACTTGGGATCATGGTTTATTTTAAAAGGTAAAGAAGGGAAAATTCGACACATTAGGAGTGCATATTTAGTAAAGAGGAACGCGTAGCATACCGGTGGTTGCTATCGAGGTCTTACTGTGCTTGGGCAAAACCTTTCCTGGAAGCTGTAGTTTATCTAATTAAGATGAATGAATGTCTGAACAAAGGACGGAGAGAAGGTGGAAGGCGGGGAAGGAAGGAAGGAAAGATGACATATATGAGACAATATGGCATTGAGCTAAAAGGAAAAGAGGGAAGGAACAATTAAATCTATCATTTCAAGCCACAGAAGATCAAAGTTACAAAATGACCAATTGATTACCCTTTCTGATTCTCTAAGCCCAAGCCTAAAATCTCATAGATTTTTTATTTCAACGAAAAAAAATAAACTCTAATGTATACAGGGAAAAAAAGCTTTCAACAAAATGCGATTGGGAAAGCGAGATTTACGGTCCCTGGGATCGAATTAAGGACACCCACGACTGAAGGATCATAAAAATAATACTGGAATAATAATAAAATACAAACTGTGTGACTGAAAGTCACTGTATTAACTCACACATGATTGTATTTTGAAGATTTCTTAACCCTGGACACAATATGATAGTACTGCTGTAATCACTCGCTCTCTCAAACTACACTCTCTGCTTGTCACTCCCCCCTTCTCTCCCCCCCCCNCTTATGCAATTCCTTTCCTGAGGGTGCCCATTTTGGCTCAAATTTCTGAATTATATTTCTTCAATATTCCGAAACATAAATGACTCAGTCTTCGTATGTCTTCACCCCATTCACTTTCAAAGTATTTTACTAATCTAAACATATTTGGTTTAACTTTTAAATATCCCCGGAGTAGTTTTTTTCCTAAATTCCTTAAACCGTGGACATACTATCAGACAATGGAACTCATCCCCTCTATCATTACATAAGCTACATTTTCTATTTATATGGTCTACTTTAGGTCTCTCCCACCTCCCCCTCTCCACTTTAAATACATGTGAGCTTAGTCTGATCTTAGTAAAAACCATTCTCATTGCTTTGCACTGATCTACGTTTGAGTAACTTTCATATTCCAGGTGTGATTTGATATGTTTATACAATCTATTATTACTACTGGCAGTCACTGCCTCCCTCCACTCCTGTCTATAACAGTCTGTTAAACGTGTTTTAAACTCAGATGAAATACGTTTTCAACATTCTGTTCCGTCCATACATAAGCGAAGCTATTACGGGATAAAAGGTCTTTAACCAGCGTTGCCCACGATACCATCTCTGGATCTGAAATTGACATTATATATAATTCTTTGTATACTTTTTTTCACTAGATTATTTTCATCAAAACTTTCCCGGATAATTTTTAACCAGTATTTTACGATTCGTACTTGTCTCTCGATGATCATGGGAAACACCCCCCAATTCTCCACATACGAAACAGTTAGGGGTGTTCCTCCTCACAGCAAGAACAGACTTCAAGAAATTCAAGTGAAAATTTTTCTATGGGGTCTGCTTTACAGAATCCCCAGACCTCCAAGCATAATTTAGACTACAGAACTGAACAGCTGGAGTTGGATATCCGGTGAAATTTCCGAATTTATTGCTATAAATGATGATAATCCAAATAATGCCTTCTGTGCCGAATCTACCAGTACCTTTATGCCTTGGGAGAAAGACACTGAGCTAGACAAGGTAAATCTTAAGTACCTGAAATAACTAACAGTTTCTAACTCTACGTCGTTATATTTCCAGATATCAGTTTTACACTTTCTCCCACCCTTCCTAAATACCACAACTTTAGTCTCCTTGGTATTAACTATCAGACCCCACTTTGAGCAATAATCTTTTAGCATATCGAGAGCTCGTTGTAATCCTTCCCCAGTCTCACTTACCAGCGCCATATCGTCTGCAAACAGTTTCACCATACATTCTGTCAGTTTAATTCCAAATTCATCGTTACTGTCTATTTTTTTCCAAATCATTTACAAATAAAGCGACAAGGAACGGCGAGGTACTCTCTCCCTGTAATAGGCCAGTCCTGGACACAAAAAAGCCCTCTTCCTCCTGTATATCATAACAATCTACCTCCTCCTTACCGCCAGCTTGTCCTGTTCCTCCCACCCACAGTTTGATTTTAGAATACATATTCTGTAGAAGTCTTATAATTTTTTAGCTAACCCCCTGCTCCGCTATCTTGTACTACATTGCCGCCCTCTCTAAGTAATCGTACGCCTTCTCGTAATCGAGAAAGGCGCAAAATATTGATTTCCTCTTAGACATCAAAGCTTAGATTACTCCATGAAGAATAACTATACAATCGATAGTATCCCTCTGTTTTCTAAACCCATATGTAGAAGAAACAACAACTCCAGGTTGGTTCATGCAGCCTTGTATGATGGCACTCTTATTCCGAGACTCCTCGCAACTACTTGAATGTGATCGAAACTAAGACTAATTCTTCCTATCCTATTCTCTAGTAAAGAATACCCCAAGACGCATTCACAGTTGGCAGATATTGATAAGCTTATGTGAGGCTTGGTGAACAGAAGGAATCACTCCAGATTGGTCCCCTGAATTTGTTGAGTAAAAGACTGGCGGGAAATGCATTTCTGTCAGTGGTACAGTTATATATTCCACAGAACAGTCCCGCCCCTGAAAATGCAGCATCTGGAGTGGCTAGACACTACATTAGCCCGTGTGGCTGGACACGACATTGGCTCGTACGGCTGAACACACTGTCGGTGTTAGCACCTCCTACCTGCACTGACAACTGTCGGTGTTAGCACCTACTACCTGCACTGACAACTGTCGGTGTTAGCACCTCCTACCTGCACTGACAACTGTCGGTGTTAGCACCTACTACCTGCACTGACATTCCAACCATCATCTGGTGCAGATAACACTGAAAGGTCGCAATGAAAGACTGGCTGTCCTGCAAAGGCGGCTGTCCCTTCTTCATATGAATGGGAAATGTTTTCAAGATCAACATAGAACTTGTCTCTCATGGGATCACCACAGAAAATGAATCAAACTGCCAGTTCGAAAGCCGATTTTTATTCTTTCACTTTTCATTTGTAGTTAGATTGACATCTTGGCTATCTTGACTGAGCATGTTTGAATTAAATTCTTCTAGAATACTGGTCCAGAGTCAACTGAATTTCATCACCTGCACTGAAAACCCACTTCTGTAACGTTACTATAAAGAGACCCTACAAAGTAAAATATACTTATTGTTAAAAAACATTGTTGTGCATTGTAGACTGGTTGATAGGATTAATTAAGACATTTGATTTGATTATCATAAATGTCGTGAGAAATATATGGTATAAACATAACAAAAATGTCCTGACCTGACTTTCCTAATACTGTAATACTGTTAACTTTTAACAATTTGTACAGAAAAGTGTCGGACACTGATATAAATTACAAGATGTTTGTAAAAATAATTATGGTAACAAGAACATAATTTAGCACAACTTGCTTTGTTACAGACGTAAATATTACAGAAGTGAGTGACCTGTTACATGAGTGAGTGACATGTTATAAGAGTGAAGAATGCTCCCTGGAAATAAACTGTAGGATTTTATTTCCAATAAAATGTATAAATTGGAAAGGAATTACCAAAATGTTAGCTTGAAACTTGCCCCAAATTATCAAAATGTTTTTCTCACTGAATATTCTCCCCCTTGTAACATGCTATTCATAGTGACTGTTGTACAAGTGACAATCAACATAGTCTATTCACTGAGAATTACACACGTTCAGATTTCCACTGAGACCAGTCAACTTGTCACGGGAAGCCATGATATCATGCAAACAGAGATGTGTAAAAAGATTTCACAGCCTGTTATCATATACTATATATGAGATAATAAACTCTCCCTCCCTACACAAGTTGCAGTCGCAAATTATCGCAAATTTCCGCGTTTTTTGAGGTTTTGCTGCACTTTTGATGCACTTTTTCTGCAAATTTAGACATTTTTCAGAAAATTTGGCGCAAATTTTGCCGACTCGGTCTCAACACTGCACTTTTAGTGTCACGGTGCCAGTAGTGCCAGTAGTTCCTGTACTGCGTGTCGTGAACATATTAGAAAGTGTATTCTATTTCTATAGTTTTGCAACGGTACGGGAGGAAACAAAGCGACATGGTGATAAATTTAACAAAGTTACGAAGCTATTTTTGCAACATTTTTGCAGATTTTGGGGCAAATTTGACCACTTTTTGCACGCAAATTTTCCAAATCTTTTGCAAATGTCGGGGGGTTCAAAATGCAATGTTCTGCAGAGACAGTGCAGGTATTACAGGAGTGAGCCATACGTCAGCTCCCGGATCCCCATCATTGTGAAGAGCAGAGTCCCATTTTATATGGCAACATGTGAGGACATTTTCACAGTATGTCAGCCATGCTGTGACAAGATGGGAGCACTTTTTGGAACTAAAATCAAGTACTGAAGTAATCAACGGTACAGTCAGCTCTTGCAAAATAAGAATTTCATTACTGTCGTTACAGGAGAAAGTCGCGACAAAGGAACAGACATTCATTTCAGCACTGCTCCAAAGGAAATGTATCCGAGTGCACAAAGGTATCACAGAAACAAATTAATCATTCAAATCTTTTGAAAATGGTGAAAATATTGATTTATTTTGCATGTGCGGAACAAGCGGTTTTCTCACCCCCCCCCCCCCCCCCCCCCCNCCTTGATATTCTCTCAGTAAAGAAACCCGTGAAATCTTGAATAATCTGGCAATTCGAGCTCCTAGGATGAGTGCAGATGTCAACTACCAGATATAAACCCAGACAATACACAATGAAATTCAGACTCAAAAAGACGTGAGACACACATTTGCTGGAAAACTGTAAAAGTCCCGAATAAGTTATATTAAAATGTTCATGTAATTATATTTACTCAATTCCCCGTTCAGTTTACATTTATGAAAGTAATTCTACAGCTTACAACTTTTACAATTCTAGCTTCTCCTTGGTAAGCCCTGTCATTCTTGCTACAACCAGGAAGTCTTGCACTGCCCAGCAATGTAGGACAGGTTTACCGTATAATATATCAGTACATAATAATAATAATAATATGTGTCTACGTGACGCTTGTCTTCGTATGCTAAATTCTTAGCAAGAATTCACATGTTTCATTATGTTATGAACGGGGCCTCCAATTACCATAATAATGTTCTCCTTACATCAAGGCCAGGTTGTTGTAGATGGAAATATGTAACCCGATTGTACAGTAGACTGTAGGAGTTCTGTGGGAATCCTGCTGTGCCATAGAATTTGCCACGTGTGTTCCACATGACGAGAAAACAAGAACAGCCAGGTGAGGTAATTTGCATAATAGAACATGAAAGGAGTAAGTGCGTCATGTGATTAGAATGTGTATTATTGGTGGCATTGCATACCACAATGCTCAGTCTCACTGGTTACATCAGGGATATACAGGTTTCTGGGATCGAAGGGGAAGGGATGAGGGTGGAAGAAAAAAAAAAACNGGGGGGGGGGGGAGGTTGGAGTGAGTGATGTGAGTTTTTAAGTCTCACACAAGCTGTACAACAACTACAACAACAACTACTACTACTACAACTACTACTACTACTACTACTACTTCTACTACTACCCGATTCCACCTGAAGAAAGCATGTTTAATGTACCCTGAACCAAGAACGCACCGGCTCTGGAGTTCATTCGGGACCCACATGGGTTTCCCTTATGGGACGGAGAGTTAGCTGGAGTGGTGTCAGAAATTGCTCCCTCAGATTTGTGTTCCCTCGGGCAACATCAGAATATGTGATAATGA
>JAWQUT010000398.1:178517-206210 GCA_033807755.1 Ellobium chinense
TCCCTGTTTCCCACAACAAATTCAATTTTCATAAAGGTTGACGTTGCTCACAATGTTTGCGTTACACAGTGATTCCTACATCGTTTTTTCCAAACTTGATAGCCACCAGTTATGGACATGATGCTGCAGAAGTTTCCCACGAACCAACTTTCTGATTTACATTTTGTGTGTGTGTGTGTGTGTGTGTGTGTGTGTGTGTGTGTGTGTGTGTGTGTGTGTGTGTGTGTGTGTGTGTGTGTGTGTGTGTGTGTGTGTGTGTGTGTGTGAGAAATGTCTAGAGTGCCTACAGTTAGAACTATTATTTCACACTGGAACCAACAACGTTATTTATCTGGATGGAAAGATGAAAAGAGGAAAATGTTGATCTCTCCTGGCAGCAAATGAGAATATATTATGCAAACAGACGGTCAAACAGAGTGACAGAAAAACAGACTGATGCATAGGCAGAAAGACAGAGGGATAGACAAATACACGTAGAGACAAAAAAAAAACAGATCGAGAGACAGATAAGACTCATACAGACATATACAACAATCAGAAAGAGAGAGAGTGAGAGAGAGAAAGAGAGAGCGTGAGAGAGAGAAAGAGAGAGAGAGAGAGAGAAGAGAAATAAACGGAGAAGCTGGGTGACATAGCAAGCGACAGACAGACAGACAGACAAACAGATAGACACACAAACAACTAGAGACACAGTGAGACAAAAAGAACAACAAAGAAACAACAGAGACACACATACACCACAAACTGACTACACAACTCTCTCACATTCTACCTGGAAGGTTTGTGGAATATCGTCTGGCAAACCGACCACATGGAGGAGACAAAATCTCATAACGAGGGACAGAATTTCACTACCAGATTTTGTCTGGGGAACAGAATCTCACGGGGAACAAAATCTGACCTCACACCAGCAGTGTCGGCATGAAACGTCATGTTCTAAAATGAAACTTGGATCCGAGTTTGACATCATCACGTGAAGCCCATATGATATCCAGTTTCCCTATTATGGCCGGCTCATTTTGGAACTCATGGTTTGCCTTTAGGAAACCTAAATGTGGCGACTCGGGATGTAGAATATATGCCCGTATTGACAGGATAATGAGACGATTTGCTATCAGTTGCAGGTTATCCTCAGTACCATCCCCTGTCTCCCCGTATGTGGGCCCAGTCCAAACTACTGTCAGCGCTCACAGCCCCAATTACCTACAGCATCAACAAGGGGTTTCAAGTCCGTGGGACCCTGGGCCAAAAAAAGATATGGTGCCGCCTACATGAGAGACAGAGAGTGAGGGAGACAGACAGACAGAAAGACAGACAGAGAGAGAGACAAGAAAGAGAGACAAACAGGCAGATAGAAAAAGACGGAGAGTATTTCGATAAGAGAGAGACAAAGAGAGAGAGAAAGAGAGAGAGCAATAACTGTCCTTTAAGTATGCATATTTATATCGTAAACATCGCATTGATATTTTTCAGGAGGATTGGGGAGATGGAGTTACACATTCCGGAAGTTTGCCTTGTGTAGTACAGTCACAAGTCTCCTAGCAAAATGCTGGTAAATAGGCCTACAAGCCTGGGATTCCCAGCAAACACTTTGGGTGCGTACGGGATCCCCGAGAATGCGGGACCTGTGGCTTAATATTATGCTATTGTTGCTACCAGGTTAATCCGTAACTGGTTGGACCGTGAAACCAACACTAGCCAGACATACATGGTCAGTCTCACACCAGAGACTACACAGACTATGACGTCACAGTAAGAACGTATACATTCTCTCACATTATGACGTGGAACTGGTCAGTGTTGTGTGACCATCAACAGGACACAAGAACTGTGCATTTCTCGACATTCTACTCAGGTGCAATCGCAAAGGAGGTTTTTTTTTGTTCTCGTTTTTTTTAATGTGTCCCTTTGGATAATAACTATATTACATACCTGGATAATAACTAGATCACACACCTAATCGGAACGGAGAGAAAACAAAGAGGGGGGATTACTGCCGGGGGCGGACACCCACATCAGTAGGAGAACGTGAGGAATAACTGTTCTGGCGTCATCATAGGCTGTCATTTACCCATGAATTCATGCCATTTATCTGTATAATATATAATACTCCTTGTATTTTGGTTTCCCAGTAAGGTCAAAACATCCGTTTTGAAAGTTTTTTACTTAAGTCACAATACTCGTATTAATCCAGGAGATGTCATCGTCATATCAAAGTAATATATTAACTTTGTCTCCATCTATTTGAGTTACTAAACTGTATCACCTCTTGGTCTGCCCTTTAGCCACACATATATTTATGCTGTTTACATTTCCATAGTTTCAATCGGGTATTTTTACACCTAACTGATAAGATGGGGTAATTCACTAAATATGCCGCGCTTCTCAAAAAGTTCTTCGATGATGGGACTGACATGTTGGAATAGCGTTACTAGGCAATCGCCCTACTCCCTGTCTCTTNCAACCACACACACACACACACGCACACGTATCTCCTTTTCCCGACCTTTCACATCCTTAAAAAAAATCCCTTTGTACCTTTTCTCTCTCTCTGTGTCTCTGTCTCTCTCTCTCTGTGTGTGTGTGTGTGTGTGTGTGTGTGTGTGTGTGTGTGTGTGTGTGTGTGGTTTTGTTTTCTTTTTCTGCTGGAACTCGATCCCCATAAGCCCATTTCACCAAGAACGAACGCCTCACTGGGTTTATTCCGTAACAACAGTGTTATCCGAGTGGGTGCTGTAGCCTTGTATTGCTTGTATAAGGTCTGTGGTGGCTGTGCGGTACGCGGTATACAGACATACTCCATTCATACAGCCTAGTCTAGTCAGTCGACACTATCTGAGGCCAAGCCTTACTTTCACATCGTTCTCTCCCCGCCTACACTTCAGCACGTTTGTTGTCACTTTATGAGAAGGCCTCTGTCCGGAGACATCTGGGATTCCATGCAGTTTTATTTCAACAAATTACAGTCCATCAATTGTTCGTTATTTATTGCTCAAAACAGGCTGTCCATGACATACACTTGGGCCTGTTTGGAACTAAAACGATTTAATTCTAGACAGTGACAGCTGAGTTCTCGTGTGAAATGAGACAGTTAAGATGGATATCTTAGACAATACACGGCCTAAATACATTGTAATATCATGCAACATATCTAGTGAGATAAAGGGAGAAAATGACAAAATTGAAATGACAGAGATATAATAATAATAATAATAATAATAATAATAATGCAGACAAGAAAAATACTAGATCTAGTCTATACCAATAAAGCAAGCAGCGGAAGAAAGGGACAGGGTGTGAGAGTATGAGAACAGAAATATTTAATAGTCGATGTAATCAGGCGTATGCGCCAACAGATATAATGTAGTTTGCACCAAAAAGCATATTATTATGTAGACTGCACCACACATTTTGCAGCGTATTGCGTCAAAATATGTAGATTGCGCCAGGAAATGACCTGATGCTCTTTCTCCTATGGTTTACTGCATTTTTTTCTTTCAGTTTGCCGATTTTGAGAAGTAGTGCAATGTTGTGATCCTTTTTTTTTAAGACCAGTTAATTGTTCCTTGCTAGCATGTCAAAGGTTTTTTGGCAAATGTATCCTTGATAAACAGTTACGTGAATTTACTGTTCAGTTTTCATAACACTGTAATCTGACTAATATGCTATAGGCCTACTCACTGTTAGCGCAAAATAAGAGTTCTTAAGATATCACTGAAAATTCATTCAGTTAATCTGAAGCAAAGCAACAATGTCATATTATTGTATTCATTATTTCATGGTAATGACTCTGTTAATCAAGTGTTTGGAATACACAGAGCAAGATACTTACACAGATGCCAGTGAGACAGCAGAGTCTGATGACCAATTCTCAAACAAGCGACACCAAAACATACCCGTAGTGTAGCTACTGGGGGAGGGGTGGGGTGGGGAGNGAGGGACACGTTAGGGTAGTGGCAAATCTGTTGACAGACGGGAGATGGGAGGTAGGGAGCACATTGTGATTAAAATGAGTAACGAACCGCCTCCTGGGGCTCAGTGGAGAGAGGAGCATTCTGTGGACATCAGACTGATACATTTAGGGGCCTATGCCCCCTTTATGTATATTACTGAGTACACATACAGAATATGAAAGGTTTTCCTCACCTGAAGGATAAAATACACAGTGGTCTGTAGGACTTGTGGCTGTTGGCCTGATCCATGGGTGTCCCCCAAAAATCATTCCTGAACACATCGGACAGAGCGGACTTGCCCGTGACGTCAGAATTGTTCTGGATGGCAAACACATCATCGTGCACGAAATCACCCGTCAGACCATTCAAGTAACATATGGTGGCCAGAAGACATGGCAATCCGTAGACCAGACGTGAGTGAGTGGAAAGCACGTTCCCCAGGATCTGGTGACAACAGCCATTCTTCAAGTTTTTTGCACAGGTAGACTTCCGAATACTGTTGTCACATGAACCGTTTACCACTTTTGCGTGCATGATCAAGCTGGCAGGATTTCCCTTCTGCTTCTGGTTGGAGCTCACCTAGGCTAACCGTCAACGAAATACATGTATAAAATTATGCTGTAAGTAAACAAACCCTTATTTATATCTTTGCCGGATGTCCTCACAATGCACCTTTCGTCACACACCTGTGCACTAAGCTGACTTCTGGAATCTGGTTCCTGTTAAGTATGAAGACAATAGACTAACAGGTGTCCGTCCAAACTTGTGCAGGAACAAACGTCGAACTCCGAATCCTTGTGTCGGGCTTAATCAAAACTCTGTTTCCAAGTGTTGTAAAAGTACTTGTAGACCACCAATTTTATTAATAACAAAGTCGAAGATCATTAGATGCGAAGTGAAGATCATAGGGAACCAAATTTCTCTGGCAAGCATGTGTTGGGTGAGTATGGCTGTCCAGCCATAGCATGATAGCATGCGTGCACTCGTCTTGCCCTGCTTAAAATAACTGTTACAACTATATCTAATTCACATCCACATGAATAGGTGGACTCCACTTCATCTTCCGTCAATATGAACGCGTACATTTTGGCCCACAGCTTTTATCAGACATAGCACTCTGATCGTCTCGTCTGCTACCATGTGATCGGCTTCAAAAACGTCAACATGACAGGCTCCGCCTCTCGCCACAATCGCTTTTGGCTCCTCCCCCCTAACTCTTTTACGAGGATGCAACAAAGCTTCTAAACTTCCGGCCTCTCTTTGCTGAGCCTGGGCGAGACTCGGTTTTATGGATTCTCGCGAATCCGAGTACATAGTGACACGACACTACGATATTCGCGATTTCAATTTCCTTTTTTTTTAATTAAGGGGGAGGGGGTTACTTGCTAAACTTTGTTTTTCTCATTTTAAGCAGGGGAATAACAGCTCTTAATTGATAAGGAGGCAAGGGAGATAAGGGGGATGAAAAGGCTTTGTATTTCCTTCACACTTTCCTGCTTCCCCCCCCCCTTTCCGTGCACTGATTCATAGTGCTTCAGCTCTCCACCTGTGCTAGTGGGTCATACATGGGCAAGGAACAATACGACAAATTTCTACCTTCATCGGAATTTATAGTTCGGAGCATCATTTCTGATGGAAATGAGCTGTACACTGTTCCCAAGCTGGGCATGCCCTGTTGTTTGTATTGTGAACAAGTTGATCTTAAGTTGTTTTTCATTGCAATTATTATTGACTGGAATTTATCTGGGAGTAAAAGCTGCTGAATGTATGAAAATGTCTAGATAAGACAATGATTACAAATAACATTTCGTAGGTGCACAAAGATAAAAGATGTTTGATGAGTGCCAAACTTCAAACTCTGTAGCATGTTGGTAGTTGGTACTCCACACATTAGCAGATGTTTCAGTCCTGTATGTCGTTTGCCTCGCAGAAAGGAGTAGTGGTAAACAAATAGTAGAGAACTAGATTAATTACACGATGTCAAAATAGAGCAAGTGTGAATTGTTTTCTTATTAAAATATTTCACTAACAAGGTTTCACTCTTGTTGTGCTAGCCAGGTAGCTGTATGTGACAGTGACTCTTGTTAAAAACCACTGTTTGGCAAAGAAATCGAAGATGGTGAACTTAAACACTATAGTCAAGAGGGTTTTTTTTTTAAATGAATAATAGACTATAAGCCATGCTCTAAGTGATAATTTAATTGTCATGTGGCAATTAATCCTACTTGACATAGCAAATAGAGAATAGTGGGAGTGGTGGGAGAGAGGAGTGGTGAGGATGCCCCTCCAGACATTTCACTTAGTTTGCCCAGTCAGATGTCAGAGGCACAAGCTGCCCCTGGCTGGGCTATGACTGTTTTTCCCTTGGGGGAACGAAAGGGGCAGTCCTTTAATTCTGTAAGTAGTCTCTTGAAGATTCTAAGCAACAGAAGTATGAGTCTCCAATAAATGAAGATGGTTGCCACTGATGTGGAAGAGCTGGAAAAGAGTGCACCGAATTGCGAGTGGTGTTTGGTATACTTATATCCTTGCCTCATTTATTAGCATACATACTATGTCATCATTAATGCTGGCCATATCCTCCTCCAACACAATGACGTTCATGAAAATATGAAACCATAGATGGTGGTCGTAGTTGCTGGGCTATTACTTCCAGTGTAAATTTAAAAAAAAAAGAATTCCACATTTTCTTACTGACGTCAAAGCTTCGACCACCTCCCCGCGCCGCTAAAGCACGGGAGCAAAAAACATTAGCAACCGGTTCCAAGCGAAAAACTGGTTCTGTGAAATCGCTTTGTTAGGACTCACATTAACAGATTCCTGAACCAAATGTGCCCAGGCCCACTGTTGGCGTCTCTTCGCAACCGGAAGATGGCCGCGTCCATGGGGGTTGCAAGCGCTGCAGGGACAGGTGACGTTACGGTAAAGTTTGAGAGTGTAAATCTGTATTGGCAGAAAACAAAAAAAAAGGAAAAGGAACTAGAGTGGAAGTGTGGTTCCGTTTATTTTATCGATATAACAAGTATTGATACAGTAATATAGTCTGATGTGATACGCAACTTTAAAATTTAAAGGAAGACTCCACCGTCATACAGACCATATTGAATCATACGATACTCAATTATTCCAATAAAACAGTCATTCAAGTGTCTGTCATAATGATATGACGCCTCTGCTGGCCCCAGACAACCCACAAGGTTACATTATCGAAAGTCTGAATTGTTACAACTATTGCGCGTGTGGCGGCCACAAGCTTACATCAATTACGTTCTTGCCACATGGCCAAACTGTCTAGTCTAGCCAGTGCTCTGCGGACGGGTGATAGCATGTTGGTATGAATGTTTTAATTCCTCTGTGAACAGTAGATATGCCAAACAAAATCATGCTGAGAGTGAGGCAATAAAAGTGCAAAATACTTTTTCTGGCTTACACTGTCAAACTTCACGTTTGAATTTGGAATACCAGAACCTTAATTAAAAGCTAAATAATACATTGTCAGGTAGAGGTGTCTGTAGCTACTGGAGCGTAAGTGATGTCAACGTTTCTGCCAGACGCTTCTGCTGATCGGGGAAGGGGAATAATTCTGGATGCAAGGGCCAAACCCGATAACTCTAGCTCTCCTTATTGCGTCATATTACATCCGCACATGGTAACAGAACGATGCTCTTTCTTCACAAAATTGACTCAATGGGCACCATAGATAATTTTTAGGGAGAAAAAGTACTGAAAAACGGAAAATTATTTTTGATGCACGTGTCCTACATTAAGTATGATTAAATAAAGTATAGTTGGAGTATGGTCAGCTTAACTCTTAAACGTGGATCCATACGTCAAAAATAATTTTCAATTCCGAAAATTATTTACGGTACATACCAAAGCAATCTGGTGAAGAAAGAGCATCAATCTGTTACCGCATGCATGTGTAATATGACACTTGAAAGACTGTTTTATTGGAATAACAGGGTATCGTATGATTTAACATGGTCTGTAGGACGATGGAATTTTCCTTTAGATAAGCAATGAAAGGTAAAGGCAATTTCTGTGTCTTCTGTAATGAACATTCAGTGTAAAGTTGGATAGAGCATTCACTGGGATTTTTGTAAACAAGGCATAAAACATGAAAATCAAATATTTTGGTAAAGATATATCTGCACAAATGTCATGAAAAATAGAGTCTAGAACATTAAATAAAAACTGGAGAGCATTCTATTATATATTTGGCCATTGGGTAAGAGTTTTAAATATGTCTTTTTTTTAATGCAATATGATCTATTCCTTTTCCTCCTTCCTTCTTCATCCTTTCTATCTTATGGTTTATCTATCACTGCTGACTGACTGGTATCACTATTGTTTATATTTATATCAAAAAGTAATTGGGACCACACTTCCACATTAGTGCCAAAAGCATTCATCAGTCTAGACCTTAAGAATGGAAACACTACCACCCAAGCATTTTTGTTATAGTTGGCCATATATGTGTGTAATAAATGAACCAAGATTAGTAAGCCATGAGAAGAAACAAAACACCAATACCGTCAGTAAAGAAGTGATTATGGCCTCAATCTGTTTTTACATGGCAGTCACAGAAGAGCACTATTCAGTTTATTTGCAGGTCAAAGATTTTTATATGTAGAATTGTGGTTTTAGTACTGTCGGAAATGCATGGATGATGTGTTTCTTTAAAAGTCTTGAAAAAGTGTTTAACACGAAAGGTCAGCTATTTTTTTAATAAATTCATTATACATTTTTCTAAAAGTTTTGTGTCTTTAGGCAGAATCATTTAGTTTTGATGATTTTTTTTTGAAATCTCTTTGCTATGGTTCAACGGAACTGTAACAAAATTTGCACACATTTATTTCCATTTATCTTTCCCAAATCATATTTTTATTTGGATAAACCAGCAAATCAGTATTCAGACAGCAACTTCTCTGTCTGTGGCAAGGAACCCATTTTACAGATTGGTGGAGTGTGTAAAATATGAGTTAAATTACATGTTCATTTATTGCATGAAACCAGCAGGCACTTAACCATGACCTTTTGACCCTGAGTCTTATGTCATAATCATTCATCCCAGAACAAGAGATCATTACTCCATCTGGTGTTCAATGTGGAAATGCACGCCAAAAATAATTTTCTGTTTTCCAATACTTTTTCCCCTCTGAAAATTATCTAAGGTGCATACCAAGGCAATCTGGTGAAGCAAGAGCATCGGTCTTTCACCGCATACATGTGTAAAATGATGCAATAAAAAGAGCTGGAGTGACCAGGATTTGCCCTTGCATCTAGAGTTATTCCCCTTCCCCGAACAGCAGTGGCTTGTGGCAAAAATGATGACGTCACTGAAGTTCCAGCAACTGCAGACACTTCTATCTGACAGTGTATTACTCAGCTTTCAGTTAAGGTTTTCGTCATCCAATTTTAAAAGTTAAGTTTAACTAAGTAAGCCAGGTAAAGTATTCTGCATTTTTATTGCATCAGCATGATTTTGATTGACACAGTTTCCATTTACAGTAGAATTAAAAGAGTCATACAGACGTGTTATCACCCGTCCTCATAGCACTGACTAGACAGCTTGGCAGTGTAGGTAGAACATATTTAACATAAGCTTATGACCGCCGAGAGCGCAGTGGGTGTAAAAATTTAGACTTTGCATAACATAACCTTGTAGGTTGCCTGGAGCAGGCAGAGGCATTATATCATGTTGACAGACACTTGAAAGACCGTTTTATTGGAATAACAGAGTATCGTATGATTTAATATGATCTATAGGACGACGCAACTTTCCTTTCAGTTTGTTGACCTTGACTGGTGCATTTCTTCACTCACACAGGCTGTCAAAAAGCTCCTAGAAGCTGGAGAGGATGTCAACCAGAGGTCTCGAGATGGCATGACTCCATTGGCAGTTGCAGCGTTTTGGGGTTATGACAGTATAGTTCAGTTGCTCTTGCAGCATGGGTATGTTGGTGTAGATGTGTGCACATGTCAGTGTATGTGTGTGCATGTGTTGGTGTATGTGTTGGTGTATATCTGTGTATGTGTATACAGTTGACTTTGCCTAATTGCAACTCATCATGATCGTGAAAAAAGTTGCAGTAAAACAGAGTTTTGATTAAGCAGCATTGTTGTTTTTAATATCTCTTATTTGTGTGTGGTTGGGAGGGGGATCTCCTTCCTGAATTCTAATGGCTTTGAGATTTCACTAGCAGTGCCATACAGTTGATATAATAATGATCACTGATCCATCACTGAGATACAACACAGTTAATAAAGAAGTTTGATGTAATTAGCCAATTGCTGAACAGGTGTCATAAAATATGCTGTCAGAGCACTGCATTATATGGGAAGAGTCTTTAATATTTACAGTCTTTCTCATAGTCTGCATGCGAGATACCCGCGAAAATGTGGTATGTGATACATAACTGTGTCGGAGAGGGTGTGTGTGTGGGGGAGGGAAGGGGGGGGAGAGGTCCTATGAAGGGCCCGTCACATCTGTGAAAGCTGTATTGGTTGATAATTATGACTACACTGTCAGTCATGTCTGTCCTTGCCCTTTCCATAGATTCAGTGATCTGTCAGTTTCTTTGTAAACTTTAATCCTTTTAACACTGATCTCTGCATTTACAGTAACTGATGTGTTGTAGTCATCAGGAATAAGTTGGGATTATCTAGGGAATAAAAGTCTTTTATTTAGAAAAAAATGGTTTCCCAAAAAGTGTTACAATCAAACTGTGATTAAGTTGAAGGCAATTAAACAGAGTTGACTGAACATGTGTCAGTATGCATGCCTGTCTCTGGGAGCCTTCAAAAGGAGATAAGTAAATAAAGAAATGCAGCTGCTTGTAAGAACTACAGTATTTTGATGTGTACATCAATGGCAACTTGTGGTCCCAACTTCTTCCCTATTACACTACACTTGATGTAGAGATAGATCTCTAGTCCAGAACTAGGCAATAATAGCATCTAGCTTTGATTTGGTATAATTTATAGCTTTGGAAATGTATTCCTTACTTCAGTTGTTGTTTTTTTTTTAGCTAAATCATACCTGGTACTGCACAGGCTACACTTAATGATGAGCCGCCACAGGTGTTCCTGCATTTTAATACGCCTCAGTGAAATAATTAACAGACTATCATTGCATCACATTCTCCACACATAGCAACTTTCCTTTAGTCATATTTTGGCTTTCAGCTCTGTTAATTGTTATAAATGTTTAGTTTGCTCTTTTGCATTACCTATTGATGATAACACTTCATGACACTAAGTCCAGCCCAGCCATAATTCCTAGCTGAATCTTGAATTCAAACTGCCACTATTCGCAGGAAAGTGTGCAAAGAAATCTTCAGCCAAACTTTATTTATACAAACTGTGACAGTTTACATTACTGTATTAGTGTATATATCATTATATGTAACATATTGAGTTCTGACTGGCTTCTCTCACTCCCACAGGGCTGATGTGAATGCCACAAACAGTGGCACACTTTGGACACCTCTCCATTGTGCAGCATTTCAAGGTCATGGGAAGGTCATCATGATTCTTATGGAAAATGAGCCAGATCTCTATAAAGTGGATACTCAAGGGAGGTAAGTTTGCCAGTCATTGATGATGTGCCCTGTTAGTTTCACTGAACTCACTTCTGAACAGGTAACTGATGTCATGTTACTTATATGGTTTACAGCCACACACATCCACATCAGATACTTAAAGATGACCATTGTTTCTCTGGTGATAAGACAAAACTACAATATCTGTGCAACCAAGTCTCTTCTATACTTATTCAATTACTTATTGCAATCGCCACAGGCCACCCCGATAAGACTACACGCGTACTGACTGTCTTTTCTCGAGGAATACTGCAACAGACATAAATCTACACAATTATTACAAGGCTTTCCGTATGATCTGTTTTACTGTCAAGGGCTTTACCATGCCCTCGACTTATTATATGAAATCTTTATCATCACACTGACGAAGTGAAGTGACCATATCATACATTTTAATCCTATAAAATAAATAGATATGGATAAATAGATCTTGCCTGGCTGACAAGTGACAATTCAGTAATGCCACTCTGTATGCAAAACTTCTTCTCTCCCCCCCCAAAAAACTGCCTCATATCCTCTACCCAAACTTTTGTCTAGTCTAGAAGTAGATGTCTTCCAAAAGATCAGCCTTACTGGTAATTTGGTAAGTATATTATCTATCTTTTCTTTGATCAGGGCTGAACTTGACAAATTGTAATGTTAATTGCTAACAACGGGATTTCATGACACGTCTGCTACTCCTGGACAAGTCTAGTTACTTGTCTAATAAATGCTAGACTCATTTTTTTAATACTCATCTTCGCTCATTTGAAACGCCTTATTTTTCTCAGAGAAAATGTAAAAACTTCTCGTGAATTGCCACGTGATCTGTGTCCATTCATCTCTTTCAATCACATGATTCTGAGAACCAACAAGAAGTTTAATCACTGAAAAATGCCATTCAAACAACACCACCATTCATAACACCGTACAGGTGCGAAAGGAAAGCCACAGCAAGGCAGACAGTGCGGCGCCTACTCCTTGGTCTTTAACAGGGGCTATTTATTAGGGTGTTTTATGCATTTAGATATAATGTTACTGATATGAAATTGAGGGAGATTGATTGAGCTTTCCACGGATGCTAAATTTATGCAGATAGACCAAGCTGTCATTCAGTAATTGGTGTGTAAAGTTGGGTAAATTGGTCCGCGTGTCAAGTACGCCGGTCTAACCTATGCGCTAGTTACTCTCTCTATTCATAGGCTAATCATATCGACAGGGATTCCACTGATACGTTTTTTTGTAGTTCGAACAAATAAACAACAGTTCTGGGTCGAATTCTTCTTCTTCTTCCTTCCGACAAAAACTGTATCTCCGCCACCATGCGCCTGCAAGGCTGTGACTAGCTTGTGGCCTCTTGACATCACTCCTAAGGGCAGGCACAATCATACCTCAGAGGCTGAGCTAGATTACGCTACTGTCTAGGTCATTTAAGTGAGGTTACATTGGTGTAATGTACGGTGGGAGTGACAGATTCTTCATATTGCTGGTATCAAAGTATCACTGCAATAAAATTTGAAGATTCAATCTTAGTCTCACACTCTCTGCCCAGATTTGTCTCTGTGCTGAAAATTGCATTTGGTTCATACAGTACATTTCTTGATCTCACAGGACAGCAATAGATTTTGCCTCAGCACTTGATTCTGTCTGGCCCTTTTTTGCAGGTAAGACACTGAGACCTTGATAAAGATCAAATTGTAGACTAGTCAATAGAGTTAACATTGGGGTTCACTTTGGCCAAAAGCCTCCATCAGTATACATTGAACATCCAGCAAGAGCTGACATCTTACCTTTCCCGCCTCTGTTAGTCACTATTCAGATTGGCCAACAGCATAAACAACGGCATTATTAGATAAAACATACACTCAAACTGTTTTCATTATGGAGCATTTTCATCAACACAACATTAGTACAGTGGTGTGAAAACTGTAGGCAGCTACTCAGCCAGCAAAGCTATTCACTGATTATTTTATACTTGTATGTACAGGAAACCTTCTCAGGGATTTATCTTGCTTTTTATTTCTTTTTCAGCTGCAGGCTGCAAACGTACCTCAAAATCTGATCTAGTCAAAATGGACATTGTTCGAAAGGTGGGTGTTACAGCAGTGAAATGTTCAATGTCTATACTGAGCTTTTTCACTCAGCCTTTCAACTTTTCTCACTTACAACATCTGAAAGATTTTGTTCATATACAGTGTTTTCTGAGGGAGCTGAATTTGTAGGTTGCATCATTACTTTTAAATACTGTACTTTTAACAGAGCTCAGCTTTCAGTTAGAATAGAAACCTTTTAGTTAAACCACAGGGAGGATTTTTTTCTTCAGAGGAAGTATTCTATAGAATACTGTAATAAGATTCTGAGGGGAATAGACATTATCATCTCCGCATATAGTCTGCACCAGATGTATAACAGCAATGAACACATTGGATCATGAAGAGGAGAGTGAGAAGACACTTTCACGGGTGTAGAGCAGCACCTTCACTTCCCCCCCAATAAACTTGGTGAATGGAAAACAAATCTCCATCATTCAAAGCATTCCTATATTTTCCCACTCACAACCTGACCAGTCATAATTCCATTTTAACACCCAGCATGGCCTTCACACAGACTCACTACTGTGTTGTGTGCACAGGGAGGGAGAACTTTTGTTTCTTTTATACTGGAGATTGAGGGCACAATAATTATGGAGGGACGAGGAGGAGAGGGGAGAGAAAACGGCATAAAGGGCAGCTGGGAATTGTTGGTGGGACACAGACTTTGGAATGTAGGTGAGACACTGCACTCGTGGGAGATCCAGTTGAGGGGAAAGGGGGGGGGGAGAGGAAGAAGATTGGAAGGACCAACACTTGAATGTCTTTATTTGAGCAGCTGGTAAATGTGTTAGGGTAAACACTATGTTCACACGTCAAAGTTAGGGACTGATTCAGGAAGTCAATATTTAAGGATTAAATTGCTGTGAAATTAGTGTCCCTGTGGTGTAGTGGTAGCATGTTCAGACTTGCAGGTTTAGAGACCCTGGGTGTGACTCATGATAGGGGCATAAAATTTCCTAGTGGGGGTTTTTTCAGCCTATCTTTTCAAAATTGATTCTTCAGAGTAACTGGGTAAAATCCCTAGTGACACACTTCTCTGAAATATTATGCAACATCTGAAACATTATCAGACTGGGCTCACATTCCTCCCCCTTAATGAATACTAGGAGAATATAAGAAAACTGCCATGCCACCAGTTACCTTTAATATGTGTAGTTTATAGAATTTCCATAATATTCTTACTTGTTCTACTTTGTCCATTTGACTATTTCACTTGTCTTGAACATGAACATACAATAGTTGGTTGTCCAGGTCATTTGAGCTGACTCATCCCCTCTTGTCATAAAGTTGAGGGGGAAGATTTGTACATTTTTAGCTGGATTTAAAGTTTTTCTGTGGTAATGTAAATTTCGGAGTACAGGAAAGAAAGGGAGATTTTCATACCTTCACAGAATTTTTTGACGGGCCTTTGAGATTTAGAGACTGAATTCTGTGGTGTGGAGAAATCACTGATATGGCGTAGCTTTCTGAACACAACTATGGCTTTTTATGGCATTCCTATTCAAAAACATTTAAATCCCAGTTTTCATTGTTTGTGAAACATTCTATATTATATATAATCCCAGTGGTTCTCCTTGACTAATTTGATGTGAATGATGGGTGCATTGTCCAGGTTCCACAACACAGAACTTAAAACCTGTTCCCATGTAACACAAGGCTATTGTCTAGACTGCTAGACTGCATGTACTTGTAACTGTCATATTTTTTCATGACAGGTGTCAGCTGATGACCCAACCATGCAGAAAGCCGACATTTTAGATTTCTCCCGTCCAGGATCTGCCTACATATTTAATGACAACATTGGTACTGACAGACAAGAGGCAAATTTTGTAGGTTCCTCTCAACCATTTTTACAGTGTGTGTTCCGTTTTTGTTCCTTTCAATTGGAGAACTTAAGTGAGGAACTCAGTTCAGTGGATTCGTATCTTAGCACAGCCCAACAGTTCTGAATGTATGTAGTGATAAAAGAATGAGTCTGTCTGTCCTGTGTGAAGCAGATCAGATCTCCTGGACTTTTGTCACTGGATGTGGTGTAGACGAGTCCCACTGTCACACCAGGCCATTACAGTTCACAGTGAATAACCAAGTATTTGCTATAGCAACAGAAAGATTGAGATTGTCACATGCCACAGTGCACTTGTAGTGACCACTCATCTGTTTGTCACAGTTTTTTCATAGATTGAAAGTCACATGGGAATTGGCATAGTCTATTTATGCTTTTTGTAAAATACGCCCATCTGTTAACAACCAGTTGTAGGCAGTCAATATATTATTCATATTCATAGCTCTCATCCTCTAAGTTGCCCTGAAACACTCTCTCCCCTCCTCCTGTTACCTTCTTTAACCTGTCACCCATCTCTCCCCTCCTCCTGTTACCTTCTTTAACCCGTCACCCATCATAGAACCCTAGCATCAATACTAGCATCAACACTTTAATTCCTTATTTTCCAGTAAAATTGAGATAGGCCTACATCATTTTTTCTCCCCCCATGTAGACAGTACTGGTCACACAGAGCATACAAAGAGAGCCAACACTGTACTTTGCCTGACTTCCACTGTGTTGCTATCATTGTAGTAGGCACTGAGTCCTTGTGATCCAAAAGGTGGTTAATCTGAAACAATTTGCTTTACCCTTTCAGTTTCGGTTGAACTGACTTCCACTGAAGCTGTGATGTTCCCTGCAATTCTTTTTGATCTTCAGGCTTACAAACTTTTATTATTTTTAGTGATACCTTGTGGTCATTTGAGGCAACTTCAAGCAGTGTGATGTCAGAGATTGATAGTTAGAATGTAAATGTTAAAGTTCATATGATGTTACATGGTCAAGCAGGCTACTGGGTCAATGTTGTAGTTGAAATTAACAGTGTATTTGCAAGTCTCTGCCTCTTTGTTATACTGTAATTATGTAATGTTTTTGTGATCCTAACAGTTAGCGGCATCAGCCATGGGAGATGTACTGGCAGGCAGTGAAGATGAGAGAGAACAGGCAAATTGGCAACACAGAATGAACAACCCTTCATTAGCTGTTTGGAACAACTGAGCTGTATGATAGAAACATCTACTGTTTGGAATAACTGAGGCTTGTCATAGAAACATCTGCTATTGAAAGAGAAGCATGGAATAAAATGATTCATTGCTTGAGTGCAACTATCCTATAACTCACATAAACATAGAGGCAGTTGTAGGAATGTTGCAGCATATTGTCAAATTGTTCATTAATTGTGTGGAACATCTGAGGCATATGATAGAACAGTCTCTCACTAGCGGTTTGAAACAACCAAGACCTATGATCTAGAATATTTCTTCATTACCTGCTTGGAACAATTGCCTGAAGCATATGAATTCTCCATTACTTGTTTGGAACATCAGTTCCATCTGTTGAAAGTAGAAGAATCCCCAATTAGCTACATGATGAAAAGTGACCAGTGTGTGAACTGTGAATAATAGTGCTATTTTATGGATAGAAACTTGTGTCAGATTTTCATATGACCATAAAAAATATGAAAATAATTTGAGCAACAAACTCTTGGTGAACAAACTTTGGCTGAATGAAAGTACATGTAGATGTTTATGAAAGGTTAGTTTTCTCATCCCAGAAACCAGTCTTTGCTGCAGTGAAATCTGTCAGTGAAATGATAATGCAGTCATTCGTGTTGTGTTTGACTGTATGAACCAAGGCATGAGATGTTTAAAGGAAAGTTGAATCATCCTCCAGACTATATTAAATCATAATTATGATTCTCTATTATTCAAATAAAACAATCTTTCAGGTGTCTTTCAACTTTCAACATGATGTAACGTTCCAGCTTGCCTTGAATAGCCCACACAGTTACATTAACTCAAAGTCCAAGCTCTTACACCCTCTGCCACGTGGCGGCTGTCAAGCCAGGGTGCTGCAGATGGATGACAACGTGTCCGTAGGAGTCTTTGAATTCTACTGTAAGCAGAAGATATATCAAACAAATGTTGCTGAGGCAACAGAAATCAGAATGTCTTACGTGCCTTGCATGGTTGAACTTTTTTTTTTGGATGTCTAGAACCTAATTAAAAGCTAAATAAAATATTGACTGACAGACACGTCTGTAGCTGCTGGAACATAAGTAACGATATAAATATTATTCCCCACAAGTCTCTGCTTTTCAGGCTGCTGGAATAACTCTTGATGCAATGGCCAGATCCCAGTCACTGGAGCCCTCCTTATTGCATCAGAATACATCTACTGGTAACAGAATTATTCACTTTATTCATGAAATTGGTTTGAGGGGCACTATACTACATGTATAAATGTAATTCTGAAAGAGAAGAAATAGTAGCATACAGAAAACTATTTTGATATATGTTTTCACCTTTAATGATATCATGATGTCTTTGCTTTCATCCCTTACAACAATTTTAGGGCATGTAGTCAGTATGGTGGAACTCTGTAATTACGAGATGGTTGGGACTTCAAAATGTCACCACTTATGTTGTTAGTGTTGTTCCTGAACTGGCTATGGAGACAAAAATTAAATTACAGTTGATCCCGCTTAATTGTACTCCTTGGGATCACAAAAAAAGTTGCAATTATGCAGAACTGGTATTTTCGGCCATTTATTGCAAAAGGGGTGGGGGGAGGAGTAACCTTTTCCCTCNTAGCCTAAGAATGTTTGATCACTGAGACCTGTTTCATTGGCCATCTGGCAGTAGCCCGGCAGACTGTAAAGAGTAGGATGGTACATGTACAATTGAGGTTGACCATTTATCCATATGACATGTTCTGTGGTCTAAGCCGAATCCACTGAACAGGTCAGGGATTCAGTGCAATATGGTGTTTGTATTCTCTGCCTTTCAATGATGGAATGGTTTGGGAAGAAGGGGGTGGGGTCATGGTGAGGTGGAGTGGGCCCTACCATTCTATTGCTAGGCCCAGGAACATTATCGGGGATAGCCGAGCCAAGGAGAAGGTGGGGTGAAGAGGAGAGGCTTATCACAACTGTCATGGCATGGCAGCTGCCACTCAGTCAACCGGCCCACCCTCCCTTGCACAATTTCAGCTATCAGTGAATATCCGTATAAATGTTTATTTTGTAATCCTTCTACCGCTGATCTCTGATGTTTATGGCTGCTGAGGAGTTGCGACTATCCGGAGTAAATTGTGATTATCCAGTGGCTTTTATATTTAAAAGAAAAATTCAGTTCCCTGGGGAAAATTGTGAATACACAGAGTTGACTGTATATTGATATGGTTCGCTGATATGCAAACTTCACCTTTGAATTGCTAAATGGATTCAGTACTGATGTGACTCACATGATGTGATTCATGTTGCCAACCTGTATACAGTAAGTGAGACGATATTGACCTATATGTTGGATATCAGAAAAACTCATACAAGGATGAGCAGTTATGCCACAACAGCCAGGCTTTTCAGAAAAGTCCTAGAGTATGATAAGATTGTTTTAAAATAACAAATAAGAGGAAGAAATGAGGATTGAGATTAAATGCCTGATCTAACAGGGCTCCTGCTAAAGTTGTGCCTGTTATGAACAGATTCCACTGTACCAAGCAATGTCCCTTCCTTCTACAAGGACCTCATTAAGTCAAGAATGCATCTGAATGTTTGTCTGAACTAAGTCTGGAGGGAAACACTCCATAGTACGTATAGTATCATTGTTCTCAGAAATGTACATGTCTATTGTTCATGTATGTAGTCGGACTGCTGTGTGTGAAATTACATGTATGTAAGGATGCAGTGTCAAGTAGAAAGAAGGTATCATGTTTTCATTTATCACAGTATATCAGTGGATAATATACCATGGAACCTCAATACTAATAATGACTTTGTGGTGCATTTAAAATGTGTATTAAGTTTAAATTGAGATGTACTTATTAGCCAGGTGGACCTGAGTAATTAGGAGAATGGTGAATCTGTGCGTGTGAAATGCAAACTTAATAATTAGATCAGGGACGGGTACATTCATGAAAAATGGCGAATTGTGTTCTGTTCCGCATTCAGTGCCAAAGTGGCGAATCCATTTCCATTTCTCTCGCTGGCAAGAATCCACACACATGGACTGGAAAAATACATGTGCACATACATCCTTACTACAGTTTCAGATTGCACAGAACCAGCTCAGAAATTCGAGAGCATAATGTATTTTAGATAGTAAGGCAGACGCAAGTCACTATTTTGGACAAGAGTTGCTATTAAAGTGAATTCTGGCATCTATTGCTCTTAATGCATGATGTAGCACCTGTCTACTTAGTGCCCCTGTCTACTTAGTGCCAACCAGGTACAGTATTTTTTTTTTTTTAAAGGATCCTTAACAAATAATGTCTGATCCTGAATTACTAAGATACAATAACTTTCACTGTGGCTGAAAATTATTGCAAACTACAATTGCAGCAATGCTTTTTAGTGGAGAAGAATAATAGTTTTGTAGATCCCATGAAAGGGAAGTCATTCCAAGACAGTTCACGGTCTACCTAGACTTTTGCCTCCCTCTGCTCTCCCATTGTTCTCTAGTTCTTCCGCCCTTTTCACCTGTCCCTCTAGTCTATGTTATCCACTGAACCTTCACCTCACTTTTGATAATTACTTCTGGTTTTCAAGTTGCCATTTAGCTGTCAGTCATCACTCTAATACTGACCTCTGGATGAACATACACATTATGTTTTGTTGGAGACAGGTTTTAGGCAGTCAAGCCTTATGACACAGTCCTGGATATCAGGTGTCTTCACATCTTGATCAGAGGACACACTTCACCAGCAATTAAACACGACAAGCCAGTCTGTAATGCGGACCTGACTAGCAGCATTGTCTCAAAAAATGACTATATTTACCTATGTCATAAATGGGCAGGAGTGACAAATTGATATTGCTGATTTAAAGAATGACCATTGTAACTGACAGTTCAAACGTGGCTGGTGTCACAGTGTGGCAGGTAGTTACCAACAAAATGAAATACAGTAAAGAAAACCTGATTGCTGATTTGTGATTAGAATTTGACTGGACTTGATAAGGAACCAAGTTTCAATCCATTCACAAAAAACTACTAGTTCTGTTCACTACCAAGATCACACTGAAACAAATGAAATCCCTCCACTCTGATCACAAAATCAGTTCATATAATCGGAGCTCCCCCCCAACCCTGAACTAGTTTTACTTATATACAGTATGCAATAATACTGGTTCTGCTGTAAATTGCATCTTACACTCGGCATGATGTACATGGAGCTTTTCTTGGCTCTCAGTATTGTAATGACAGTCTCGGGATTGATGTGTGTATGTGTTCTACTATTTGAATGTTATCACAGCATTGTCTGCCTATGAGAATATTACCACAGCACGGTTTGCTTGTCAGAATATTAGCATTATTAGCATAGCATTTTCTATCTGTGAGAATGTTATCACAGGTTCGTCTGCCTGTTAGAAAATTACCACAGCATTGTCTGCCTGTTAACCCTCTAGTACCCAGCCCTATTTACAATGGCACAAAAAGTCCGAGCTCCAGTTTTTGGATCACTTCTGGATCCACTATGCTGGAACAAGCATCAAAATGATAATAAGAATAATAATAATAATGCGGTTTATAAGTCTCATATCCAGGCTAATGCCCGCTCATGCGACTTCACACTATTATGGTGGGGTGATGATCTTGGTTTGCTTTTTCTTTGTTCCACGAAATGTATCAGCTCTGATACGCTGGGCACTAGAGGGTTAAGATTGTTACCACAGCATTGTTTGCCTGTGAGAATGTTGCCATAGCATTGTCTGCCTGTGAGGATGTTCCCATTCTATGGTCGAATTGTGAAAACATTACCATAGCATTGTTAGCTTGTGAGAGTGTTACTATAGCATTATCTGCCTGTGATAATGTCATTATGTAAGATTGTGAGCACCTTGTTTTCTCAGTATCCTCAGAATCGTGTTTATTGTTATTGTCAGATCTTGTGTGTTATTGCACTGAATTTTAGACTAGTGTATTGTGAGAAGAATGTGACCTGGCAGTAGTGGGCCGTGTAGGCCGTGCAGGACATGTAGACAGTGACATGTGGTGAGATTATTTCAGTGTTTATGGGGATGTGCTACAGTCACAGGAAGTCAGTGCGGGTATTAATGTATGTTCGTGTAATGAAAGCAAGATGAGAGAGTGTATCCATGTTTAGACGTAACAGTGTGTTGCTAGTTATTAAATTTCATGTTGGAATCTGAATAAAACAAATCTTTA
This sequence comes from Ellobium chinense, assembly GCA_033807755.1. Taxonomy (NCBI): domain Eukaryota; kingdom Metazoa; phylum Mollusca; class Gastropoda; order Ellobiida; family Ellobiidae; genus Ellobium; species Ellobium chinense. The sequence goes on from JAWQUT010000398.1 coordinate 200,355, forward strand.
CACTGCTGGAAGAGTGTTATTTCAATTGACTGGTGATAAAACCATTCTACAACACTATGGGAACATCCATGTCAGACATGATAATGTATTGCTAAATTGGATTTTGTATGTTGGAACTTAAAATAAGACAATCTTTATGCAGCTCTTTGAGTATTATTTCCATGGACTGGTTACAAAATCATTATACAACACTGTCTACTTCCTCACGTTCTCCCATCCCTGCTCCATCAAACTTATTTTGGTCCACTTTGAATTTAAAGTTCCAGTGTATGTTTTTTATGTTCTATGTCTAAAGGTTGTAAAAAGGGGACTAAAAATTTTAATCTGTATTCAGAAGCAATGTGCATAATTGTGTGCAAACAGATGACATATGTTGTGTTTTGCCATTTACACTGTATATAGTAAAATTTACTGTAAAACAGCAACCAGATCAGTCTGCAGTGGAACATGCAGAGTTTTAAAAAAGGGAAGTACAGTCGAGCACGGAAAACTCGAATTTCTCCGGGATCGAAAAAAAAGTGTTCGATATTTCCGTAATTCGAGATTCCCGTGACAGCAATATTTTCACAATTACCATGGACTATAGGGACTGGTAAGGGGAGATAACCACAAGACACTAATCTGCTCTGATCTTTACATAATTAGAATTACCCCCCTTCCCCGTTTCCGACGTTTCACATTAAATTATGACAAACACTTTAACAGATATAATCCAAGTTATCTGAATTTAATGAACGGAAGGCGAAAATCACCCGATTTCGGTAGAGTAAATCGAACTTCGGTGCGTAAGTGTAATCATGATGTGTTCGACGTTATGCGAGGAAAAGAAAGAAATTAGGGGCGGCAGTCTGCTATTACCTATCGCCCCGCCACGTCACTATGTGCGCATCGCGTCATGTTCGACGCAATTTATCGCAGCGTGTATTGACCTAGTCCACCACCCGCCAGGTCGCTCTGCATGCTCAATCACTACACGACCCCCCTCCCGCTGATTCAATAGAGCCACACAAAGCATTGTCTTGATCCCTTGCCCATCACTACGGCACTCCCGCACACATTTCCCTTATCACCATCACTGGGACGAGCAACGCCAGACAAAGAAAGGCTTTGTCGGTCATTTCGCTGCTTTATGATCGGGTAGATGATGATGAAATCGTTCGAGAAATGCGTGTTGTGAGTTCGAGAAAATCGTGTTAATAATACAAAGAAAATAGAGGCATTTAAAAGGGGCCGATAACAGCGTTCGACATTTCCGTGAATTCGAGATTAGTGTGTTCGAGTTTTCTGTGCTCAACTGTATTGTTACTTCTTTTGCAATTTATGCCAAAAATATACTTAGTGTCCAAGCACTTACTGGATACTTATGAAAATGCTGGTTCACCAAATTCTGACTGGAGTATAAATGAATATGACCATACTAACTGGTTCCCAATCATTCCAACAGACATGTTCTGCTGCACTTGATCTCGCTTCTCACACTCAGTTCATGCCCTAGTTAGTCTCAACACCATTTTCCAGATGAAATTCCACAAGATTTCAGTATTTTTCCAGGGGAACAGCCCTGTACATCAGGATTAAGGTTAATTGCTATGTTGGCTGTGTCAGTCACAAAAACGTGCATTTCTCCCTAGCAATGATTTTCCAAGAGAAATTTCAGATTTAAGATTTCCCAGAGATTTTGCCCACAAACCAAATTCTAGGGGGTCTTCAAATTTCTGGAAGGCACACAAATCCTGCTTACATACTGACCATTCATCAACCATACAAAACAAAGTTCAAGTTAAAGTCTGATGACATTTATTGAACAAATGTCTCCAGTGAAAAGAGAGAAACTCTAGAAAATCTTCTCAGCGGGGCCCATGGTACTCTTGATATACAAGGCTCTGACATTCTGCCAGTTCTTCTTGAGTAGAGACACCAGGAAGTTGATGGCCAAGGTGATGTTCTGGTACAACTCCTCTTGGCTCATGTTCACATGACCCACACAGACAGCCAGGCACAGAACCTGAGGACAAATAGATGAACACAATGTGAACAACATACAAGAGACACGGTTTCCATGATTCTTGACACACACAGCCAGGCCCAGAACCTGAGGACAAATAGATGAATACCAGGATCGGGCACATTCATAAAAAATGGGAAACTGTGTTCAGTGCCAAAATGGAGAACTGCATTCTGTTCCTCGTTCTGCCAAGACTGTCAAATTTCAATGTCCGTTTAATCCATCCCACGTCTAAGGAGGTTTCGATTTCCATTCCGTTCCGTTCACTTTTCCCCGCCGAAAATGGCATGTGTTTCAAAGACAGCTGATTTTACAACGGGAAATGAGGATTTTGATGTTTGATGAATGTTATTTTTTGTGAGTTTTCCATGGAGAAGTTCATTTTCAGGGGCGCAATATTTTGCCACATATGTAACTGTTACTTAGTGATGAAGAACGTGGTACCTTTCATCCCTTCCTTAATAGTAAGACCAAAAAAAAAAAAAGTGCGCATCATAAAAGACAGAAATTTGGAGTCCCTCCTCCTTCCAGAATTCACTGCTAACAGAGAGAAACTGGAGAAATTACATACCCACATACAACCTTACGATTTCTTAAAAATCTGAGAAGTTTTTTATGACTACATGGAACCAGCTATAAAGAAAAAAAACTCAAGATCGTGATAAATTCGAAATTATAAGGCAGGCATTAGTCACAGATTTGGATAAGAGTCTCTATTAAAGTACAGTCGACTCCGCTTAATCGCCCTCCGCTTAATCGCCTCGTTTCATAGGGAACCGATTTTTTTCTATATAAAAGTCACTGGATAATCGCCTCTCACTCCGGATAATCGACCACTCTTCAGCGCCCATGAATTCAAAGATCAGCGGTTGGAGGGTTACAGTCGACAAACAAACAATGTACACAGACGGTTCAACTGCGCGACTGATGGCAGACTGGTTGACTGAGTGACAGCTGCCACCCCAAAATAGGTGTGATAAGCCTTTTCTCTCCACCTCCCCCTCCCCTTGTCCCCCGTCGTCCCACGCTACGCATCACCGCCTTCGCCCGTCCGATATGCTACAGCGCCGAAAGCCGTGGTATAGGCCAGTCAAACATGGCCGTGTCACTACACACTTTAGCCCCGCCCAGTAACTCACTGGAGGGCAGAAAGAGCGAGGCCATAGTGGTGGAAAGCGGTGGCTGCTAGTTTAGATCTAGACTAGTTTTGTTATGTTTATCAGCGGTTTAATATGTTTTTAATGTTTAGTTTTTACTGAACTTTTATCTAGTCTAGGTGTAGTTTGAGTGATCTGTGTTAGTGAACAAGTGCTGTTATTAGTTTGTGGATTATTTTTCGATAGTTCCTGTGATTCGTGATGCCATTGACACTCTATGCGCTGTAGATAGAGACTTGTATTTTATAGCTAAACTGATGTTTGATGACGGCAGCACATTTCCAGATCCATTTGACATTGATTTAGCATCCTGGGTTTGCAACCCGAAGAGCTGGCCCAGTCTGTCATATTTTGATATTATCCAATATTTTGTTTATGGAACAAACCTATATTCTCTGTGCCAAACAAAGGCATACATACTACTGAGGTGCCATTGAACAAATAGTCCAGTCTAGCCTAATTTTAATTTGTTCTTAAGACTAGTCCTAGAGGGCGGGGCACCTGCCCAGGGTTGTAAGTGCTTGTTACTGTTAGTGTACATCTGTCTAATCTAGTCTAGAGTTGTTTTTTTTTGTTTTTGTTTGTCTCTCATATCGATGGAAACTTAGATCTAGATTTAGTGAGGTGTGGGCTGGAAGTAAGAAGTTAAAATAATAGAAAAAAAAAAAGGACAGATAGACCTGGGTCTCGACTTTCGTTCGCTAGACCGGCAGGCGACTTAGACTAGACTAGATAGTTACTGACCAGTTTCAAAATGATGGTTGCAAACACGATCGTGCTTCGAGGGCTGCCAGAGCTTCAAAGACTTTGTTGCTGCTGCCCGATTGATAGCTGTTATCCATGTATTCTTTTTTTCAGTAGGTTTTGATGGTATTCGAAAAAATGACAACCCGCAGCCTGCTTTCACGCGATTAGCGCATCCTCTCACGCAACAAGACCTACCAAACCACCACTTTCTGCCTTCCCGGTTATTCTCAGGACCTTGACCTTGTCTAGGCTCCGCCCAGTTTGACTGGCCTATAGTCTCCTCCCCCCACGCCTTGATTGCGCCTGTCTGGTGGATTTCGGTTAGATCAGTGAACGTGTCATGTGGATGAACGGTCTATCCTGACCATGCCATTCTACTTCTTATTGTCTGCTGGGTTATTGCGAGGTGGCCAATGAGAGAGACCGCTGAGATCAAACATTTTGTGCGCTACAACACCGAGTTTGTCCTGAGTCTGGCGACAAGAAGGTGTCAATGCACGATATCAAACCACGACATCAAAGAAATGTAATCTTCGTACCAAAAATATGGCCGAAATTACTTCCTTCGCTTAATCGGCCACTTTCTCCGTGATCCCGACGATGGGCGATTAAGCGGAGTCGACTGTATATCTTTCCTTAAACTCATTCTTTTCTGTTGTGTGGTTCTGGTTGGTGCTAGATAGGTATTTTTTAAAGGATCCCTGACAAGCAACAATGTCTGAATCTGCATTACTAAGATACAAGAAACTTTAAGTATGGCTGAAAATTGTTGCAATTACAATTGCAGCAATGCTTTTAACCGTAAAGAACTGCTTTGCAGCCTCTATCAAAGGGATATCAATTCAAGGTGATGACGTCATGTGTATGAAAACCAATGTGCTTTCTACCTTACCCACTGCCGCCCTCTGCTTTTTCATGTGTATCATTTCCCACCCCTACCTGCCCCTCTACATTATCCAATGAGCCTTTATCTCGCTTTTGATAGTTATTTATGGCTTTCAAGTTGGTGTTCAGCTGTCAGTCACAACTCACGATACAGATCTCTTGATGGGCATAAGAGAGGGGTCAGGCCCCATGATGCAGCTCTGGATACCAGGTGTCATCATGTCATATCATTATCAATAAGGGGACATGCTTCCATTGAAATTAAAAGCAATATGCCAGGCCTTGTGTCATGCGGACAGCAACTGTAGCTTCATTCCAATGGCTTTATTTACACTGATCTTGCTGATTCGACGAATGGCCGTTAAAACCGACAGATTGAAGGTAGCTAGTGGTCACGGTGTGGCGAATACAGAAACTGAGTATTGGCAGACTTCCACTCTTCGAATGAGCGGCTGGCACTATCGGCAGGGAAAGTGCTGGTATCAACCCCCAAGTAGTTATGAGTTGTGACTAGCAGAGAATACATGAATGAGGAAATAGATTGTAAATGGACGCTTCCTGCACACATATCCTTTAGCAAACACTGTTAATAGGCCCATCCCTCATAATAACCACTCCCCATAAGAGGGAATTAATGATGACAAAACACATTTCATTTTCAGTTTACTCACTAGGACTGTCATTGAAGTAATCACTTCTGCTGTGTGCTGGACAGATACAGTCCTCATTTAGGTCAAATCCCCACTTAAACTTTATCATCATTTCTAAGCCTCACCTTCTTCATCTGGAACTTGATGGTTGCCTTGGTTTCCTCCACCTTGGCATTCAGACTGTCCGTGTGTGAGATGGGAGCTGGGAACTTGCCTGCCTTATTCAGTCCGGGGCCCAACACACGAGGAATCTGACGGATCAGGGACTCCGAAGCCAGGAAAGCATCATACTTCTTGGCTATGGGAGAGAAAAAAGTGTGCCCCTGAGAACCTAAACCCACTGCTGCTTGAAAGCGTAGTGTATTTAACCTTTCCTTTTCCGTGTACTGTATTTAAATGTCCAGCAGGGATT
>JAWQUT010000398.1:206290-218229 GCA_033807755.1 Ellobium chinense
GGGGCGGCAACCTCTGGTATGATGGCAAATGGAGTATTTGACAGTCGAGCCCTCTTTACTCAATCTCAGATTAATCAATTTGCTCTTTCTTCGACAGAAAACAAAAAGTTTTTTCTTCTTTCCTTAGGGTCCTACACCCTGGTTTTCTTTAATTCAAATAGACGAAATATCGCTTTCAATGTTCAAGTCTTGCATGATGCCCAACCATAATAAACAATGCCTTAGGCCCAATACAATGAAGTGTTTTGTTGGACTGTGAGCAGGGGCTAAGCCTAGGCCTAGGCATGGTTACAGCATGACTGAGAAGGCAGGGAAGGGAAGACAGAGGCGCATGAGAGCACAATGTCATACAATCAATAATCATGCACTCAATAAAACTATGCACCAATTATACTAATCTTGAAATAATACTTCAGGGATCATCGATCATGCTTGTTTGTTGACTGCATGAAGACCGTAACAGCCATACTTTGAAAAAAGACTATAAGGCAAAAACTTTAGTGACTAAGGCTAAACTGATGCTGCGTGAACAATTACACATCTGGCCATGTCTGTCTTGCTGCAGCCTTTCCTCAACTTTATATACCATCAAAAACATGTAGAGAGAAATGGAGCAATCTCAGGACAATGGTGTCACCACGATGGTGTATGGTAATACATGCCACTAACTTAACATCACTGATTGCTCCTCTACACAAGAAGGAAAGGCTGATTACAAGACTATTACTTACTGCCATGAACTCACATTTACAATATGAAAATGGCAGTCATGGAAGTGGTTTTTACTCATATTCTCCTTCACAAGCCACAATGCATGCCATGAGGTTGTCATCAACAAGCCACCTCACATTCAACGAATAAATCACCATTAAAGACACACTTCAAAGTTCAAAGATGCTTGCAAATAGGAAATTTTCTCCAAGAAAGAGCAAGCAAAAGATGATCAGAAGAAGAACCCTCATCAAACAAGTTTCAGCCCATCATTTTGTCACTGAAGGATAAGGCAACATAGATTTAGATACTACATGTTCTGTAGTGGTCACTGCATTCAGAGTCAGCTGACCTCTGAACGCCAACAGCCACCCACAATATTCTAATTTACAACTTACATGCCCACATGGGGGTTTCAACATTCATTCACTGTCTCAGTGTCTAAGGCTAGGACCCAGTCACTGGTGGAACTTTTCATATTTTTCAACAATGGGCCAGTCTATCACTATCAATACTGTACTAGAGTGGGGGCTATATAAAGGTAAAAGGTACTGTTTTTAGTACTGGCAATTTAAAGCCATTCCAAAAAAACAAAAAAAAAGGAAATGAAAAGTGGCCTGCATGTATTTCAAATTCTTAAAGTCGCCTCAGCCTAAATTAACAGTCTCCGTTCAGTAACCCATAAAACTTAATTCAACGTGATCTTACTAACACTTTTGAAATTGTAGATGTCCATGTACAATACACCTATTCTCACTTCACCTGTTTTCTTTGCCGTTTGCTTTGTTTGATATAAGACCTTAAAGTAGGACACGCACATCAAAAATAATTTTCCGTTTTTCAATACTTTTTCTCTCCAAAAATTATCTATGGCCCACCGAGTCAATTTTGCGAAGACAGAGCATCGTTCTGTTACCGTGCGCTCATGTAATATGATGCAACAAGGAGAGCTAGAGTTACCGGGTTTGGCCCTTGCGTCCAGAGTTATTCCCCTTCCCCGATCAGCAGAAGCCTGTGGCAAAAACGCTGACGTCACTTACGTTCCAGCAGGTACAGACACCTCTACCTGACAATGTATTATTCAGCTTTTATTTTTTAATTAAGGTTCTGGTATTCCAAATTCCAACGTAAAGTTTGATAGTGTAAGCCAGAAAAAGTATTCTGTATTTTTATTGCCTCAGCATGATTTTATTTGGCATGTCTACTGTTCACAGAGGAATTAAAACATTCATATCAACATGCTATCACCCGTCCGCAGAGCACTGGCTAGACAGCCTGGCCATGTGGCGAGGACATCTTTGACGTAAGCTTATGGCAGCCATGCGCGCAGTAGTTGTAACAATTCGGACTTTGGATAATGTAACCCTGTGGGTTGTCTGGGGCCAGCAGAGGCGTTATATCATTATGACAGACACTTGAAAGACTGTTTTATTGGAATAATAGGGTATCGTATGATTTAATATGGTCTGTAGATGGTGCAGTCTTCCTTTAATAGAGTTATTCCCAAGTCATGACAAGTTAGGTTAGGTATTTATGATCTTCTACTAATTTGTTAGCAGTAGCCAACAACAGATGATTAGACTTTGAGCAAAAATGTGCACTGTTTTCAAACTACAGGCTCTCACCTACTCACCTCCACAAAAACTTGATTTAACTTAAGACTAATCAAATTATAGCGCCTTGTGAACAGATGGAAAAAATTGTTCCTGAAAAATGGAGCATCTTTTTAATGAATTAAAGCTTAAAGGAAAGCTGCCTTGTCCTACAGATCACACGATATCCTGTTATTCCAATAACACAGTCTCTCAAGTGTTGTCAACATGATGAAATGTCTCTGCCTGGCTGACAACGCACAGGGTCACATTATGCGAAGTCTGAATTCTTGTACCTACTGTGCACGTGGCAGCAATAAGCTCATGTCAAATAGTTCTAGCCACAAGGCCAAGCTATCTAGCCAGTGCTCTGCGGACAGGTGGTAACATATCAGTTTAATTCTTTTAATTTTACTGTAAGTGGAAGCTGTGCCAAACTCTGCTGAGGCAATAAAAATGCTGAATACTTTACCTGGCTTGTACAGACAAATGTAACTTTTGAATTTGGGTGATCGAACCCTTAAAATAAAACACTGTCAGATAGATTAGAGGTGTCTGTAGTTGCTGCAACTTCAGTGACGCCACCTCTCTCACCAGTCTCCATGTCATCCTTTGCATACTGCCTGCTCCAAATTAGTTCCTCTAATATACCTAACTCACAGTGCCAGCCTTCTGAAAAACCTTATGTTTTGACTATACCGAAGAAGGCACATTTTTACTCAAGGGTGCTCTCAGTGGAGAATTATAAAGGACAGTGGAAAATATAGGATCCCTCCCTCGCCTGCCAGCCCCCTATCACCGTATTTGCTGTGCGTGCGCCACCATTTTCGTTTAGTATCTTTATAATATATTCACAGAACAATACCTGTTGACCCAAACACATACGATTTTACTAACAGCCAAAGAGGCGAAATTTCATCATTGGTGTCGTGTGGAGTTTTATAAGACAGTAGGAAATACAGGAGCTCTCTCTCACATCTGCCTTGCAACGCAGTCCTTGCACAAATAGTTTGCGAAGCCATCTGGTATGGCGCCCACTGTAGAACAACATGCGTCAGCCTAAATGAATTGAACTCTCTCTCATCCGCTGCCTACAGTTGATGAAAACATATGAGTTGGCCCTGCCCACATGGCACTATGGAGTTGTCACAACATTGTGATATCCCCGAAATTCATTACGAAATAAAAGTATATCGACTAAACAGGTGCTGTCATGTGCCAAAATCAAAGCCTGCGTCAGTAACAGAACAATCCTCTTCTTTTCACCAAATTGACTCAGTGGGCACCATGGATAATTTCAGAGAGAAAAAGGACTGGAAAACCTAAACTTATGGTTGACATGTGTGTCCACAATTAAGTTCTCAATAAAATGAAAAAGTCAAAGCAACACTCTCTCAACAAATTGCAATCTTATGTCAATGACTGAAACCAGAGAATCAAACTATGGTCATTCACCTTTCTGAACAAATTATTTATCTTTCAACCATTTGTACCTTGTGAACTAGTTGGAGTCAACTCCCAACAGCAATCTATTTCTGTAATCTTGTTTCAAATGCTGGTGACTAACATTCAGCCAATATAAGTATGCCAAAGTCTAAACATCTATAGCATTTCAGTGATGATCTAGGTTTAGCAAAAAAATCTTCTGGTGATGGTCCTGCTTTGAAGCATGTACACTGTGTTTCATTGCTAAAGGGCTAACTGAACCCAAAATAGAACACATATGTCAATCAAGTCAATATCATTCATTATTCATGTTATCTCATTCCTGAGAATCACTACTGTGTTTGCCTTACCCAACTTCTTGACCAGCTTCTTGTCCTTGTTCATCTTCTTGAGGGCCTCAATGTCCATGTGGGGCAGGTCGTTAGCTTTGGCCTGGTCACAGTGCACCTGGTCCCCCAGGACACACACTCGCATCTTGGGTTTAGGAATATTCTTCAACCTGACAAATTGACAGCAATTTCAACATTGCAGATAATCCTCTCATACATCAAAACATTCCAGCCACAGACTAGCTGTGCAACTCTGGAAAATATCTGCCTGAAATTCAAGCAAGGTATACATAATATGCCTATGCTACAATCATTCCCTTAAATCTGCTTCATAACAAGGCATTTCCAGCTTTTGTGCTGTAGAAAAAAGTTGGCTTCAATGTAGTTTTAAACAGCCATGCATTAATGGATCAAAAATGTGTTTAGATATGCAAGACTCATAATGCTCTACTTATTTAAATTGTCAGATGTGTTTAGCAGAAATAGCACTGCGATATGGTCAGTACGAAGGTTGATTTCAATACTCCTAGACTTTGCTGTAGTTGTTTCAGCTGCAAAGCACAGTAGTCAGAATCTGAATTGCTTACACACAAAGTTCAGTGCAATGTTTATGCTGTTTTAGTTATTTATATCAAATAACCCTGTAGTGCTGCAGTATGCCTATATGAAACAACACTGAAAAATATTATGCCAACACAAGATATCATCTAAAATCTCAGAACATCAAACTATGAACAGAAACTGTAATTATATAATGTCTTCTTACCCACTGTACCAGGTTTGTCATGCCTTGAAAAAAGTATGACAGTGCGGTAAGGAGAAAGGTGTCCAAACCTACCCAAGTTTTACAGACCCTGGGTCAGGTCCCGTTGACAGACAAAGTCCAATCAACTACCCAAACAAAAAAATATGTCCATACAAAAGCAACTTACTTTAATTACTTTGATGGTTTTTATAATTACAATCACAAAAAGATTTCGTGTCAAATGGACATATTCTTTAAATGGGTTAGTGTTTAAATTTTTCAAGGCATTACTTGATGGTTCCCGCAAAACGCTTGTCCTTCTGAGGGTCATAGTTCTTGAGGGCAATCTGCAGCTCAACAGACTCTGTAAACTTGCGTTTCTTGGTTTCATTGGCAAACTTCAGGATGTTATCAATGGACTCACGAAGTGAATCTCTGTTGATCTTACTGCAGATAGGACAAATGCAGAAAATGGTTTAATTCTTACAATCTAAATGACAAAAGGATTCCATATAAATCTATACTACTAGACTGACACTGGGCTTGTCATATAACAATCAGAGGGAGCATAACAAACTCATTTTCAGCTACAGCTCTCCAGACTTGCCAAACGCGCCGCATGCAACACCTTAACTTTAAACCTAACCCTAACCCTGACCCTAGGTTAGAGTTAGGGTTAGGGTATGTTGTTGGTTAGGTGTGTTGCATGCGGGAATCTGGCATTCTCTAACAACCACGCCGATTCATTCGATAGTATGTATCGATATTATTATAAGCGATATTCCTCGATATTTGTGTCCCAAGCGATATTCCTCGATATTTGTGGCCGATACGGCCTTCCCTACGAATAGCACCGATTTAGTCGATATATTTTCATTATACTATTATTAGTTATTCGATACTGGTTTCGATATTCCAATGTTGTGACTACTCCACAGCCCCCCGTAGGCGGGGCCAACTCGCATGTTTTCATCGATCGATGGCAGCGGGTGAGAGAGAGTTAAATTCATTTAGTCTGACGCATCGCCACGCCAGATGGCTTCGCGAGGAATGCACCGCGGTGCGGGTTTGAGAGCTCCCGTATTTTCCTAGTGTCTATTATATAGTAAACGGACAGCACCGGTGGTCATATTTTGTCTCTTTGTCTATAGGGGAAATAAAGGGTTTTTGGGTGAATCGGTGCTGTGCGTTTACTATATTNGAGGCCACCGCAGATGCGAAAATCGCAGAGCGGTGGTTAAATGTTTGATGAACAGAGAGAAAAAAACACAGCAGCACTGAAATCCCGCGCTGGCTGTCAATCAGAAACGGAGGCGGGCCGAATCTGGCCTATGAGCGTAGAGGCGGGGAGAGACCGTGGGAACGGCGCATTGGGTATCGAAAAGTATCGAAAATAGCTTGTATCGAATGATATCGACTGATATCGTTTATTGAGAAATCGAAGTTAATATCGAATGAATCGGTGCTATTCGTAGGGAAGGCCGCCGATACTTGTGCCCGTTCCCACCGCTTGAGACAGCAAATCGGCCCGCCTCCTTTAATGATAGACAGTCGCCCCCTTCGCTTGTTTCCAGACTGACCGTTTCTTTCTTTCCAACTTTCTCCACTACTGTCCACTTTGTTGTACTTGCTTAGGGTGGTTAGAGAGTAGGAGAAGGGCAATTTTTGAACTGTGGAGAGATATCTCCAAGACGTAATTGGACCAGCACATCAGAATGACCACCGCCCTGTGGATTTCGCATGTGCGGTCGCTCAGTCCTCCATCCGCTGGTCAAAAGTTTGATCACCGATTTGTGAATTTCACATCTACGATGATCTCCCAGCCGGTCAGGAGCTTGAACCCCTGACTTGCGAATTTCGCACCAAACTGGCATCGATAATCAAAGGGACCGATGATGGCCAATTGTAGAACTAGAAGCCATTGATTTTGCGTTCATTTCTATCCATCTTCTCTTACTGGAAACATCTGCAACTTCATGTTGGAACTAACTATGGTGACCGTGTGTTTTCTTATTCACTTCTATCATGCATCTCTGTTCTTCACGCATCTTTCCCAATAATGCAATTCATTTAGTCATCTGTCCCAGTCACCCTATATATTAGTGCTAGCTATCGGTGCCGTAGTTAGAGTAATATATTATTAGTCCAACGACAGCACCGCCAATCTTCACGCATCTTTACCTAAATTTTCCCCCAAAAAAAACCAAGCCCCTTTTTTTTATTATTGTTATCCCCAAAAGAAAAACCCTTTTCTCTATTTCAGACACTGCTCTTACCCGGGAATTTTTCATTTCGTCTCCCTATATATTACTCCAACGACAACACCGATCTCAGAAAAACAATGGCTTTTTCATAAGACAAAGAGAGCAAAATCTTGGCTATCGGTACTGTCATAATTAGAGTAATATATTATTAGTTCCAATGACAGCATCGCTGATCTTCACGCATCTTTACCTTAGCTTTGCCCCCCCAAAAAAACCAAGCCCTCTTTTTTTTATTGTTGTTGGCAAAAGAAAAACCCTTTTCTCTATTTCAGACACTACTCTTATACCCGGGAATATTTCATTTCCTCTCCCTATATATTACTCCAAGGACAGCACCGATCTCAGAAAAACAATGACTTTTTAACCCTTTCGCAGGCCTGCGCCGGTATACTGGCGCGACTGAAAAGCGTCCCAAATGTTCCGTGCGCCGGTATACCGGCGTGCGAGGAGATGTACGCTTCCCCATTTTTTTTTTTTGTGTAATGGAGGAACCCCTAAATGACTAACCACTCGTGTGTAGAGAAGTTACAGAAAGAAGGGAAAACTATTGAAACATCCGGTTTTTCAGTGTTTGGATTGGATATACCAATCGAGTCTGCTTAATCTCCAATTCGCTGGGACAACCCCAATGAGCGAGCAATCAGAATTCAACTCACGATTTCCAATGCGAGTCAACCGTATGCGAGCCAGCGAGCGAGCGAGCACTCGCGGGGGGTCACGAGGGCAGCCTCTTGTTTATACTTTTTATTTATTTACTAGATACGTACACATGTATACCGTTACAGTGCATTGGGCCAGATGCGTTACTGTACACACCAATCATCCAATGCTTGATTACTGATCGATTTTTCTAGCCCACGCGCAATCTCTTCCCCCCACTGTCTTATCAGCGGTGGTGTAACACACACGCCCTAAACGTCCCGTACACACACCTGTACTGCGGTTAGAGGCACTGGCAGTGTCCAGTTTTAACTTTTATTGCCTCTCTCTAATGTCTTTATCCGCGGTACTGTCTCGTTTATTTTTCAAGCCGTCGGCGCTGTTTGGCACCACGTGGGGAGGACGCCGGAAACAGGAAAATTTGGGGGGAGAACCTGTTTTCCATAATTCCGGTCTTGGATCATCCAATCCAGGTCCAGAATATGATTTTCCGTATTTTTCATTGCTTACCTGAGAGTGTGTCAGTATTATTCTCATGAACAAAACACGGCTACCTCCAACAACAGCACAGATTTAGTCGAAATATCGATCTAGACTAGTCCATGACTAAATGAACTGTATCATTATCGTTGCGATGCTGTACTTCAATAGTCTAGAGTCTAGGCCTAGACTACATCTTCAATTGCTAACGTCTCAAAAAAAAATAGGAACAAAATGCTCCGAGCTCTGAGAATCAAGAAACTCGTATCCTAGAGTATTATTGACATTATAGTGACGTGATATTCCAGGTAGCACAGTCAATAGTCCGAAGGATTAACAGTAAATACTGACTGTCAGAAATTCCTACAAAATGACGACAGATTGTCGCGAGCATGAATATACACACCTCATCTTGGCAGATTTCAGTCGTGGAAAGACAGAAACCGGAAAAGGAACTAGTTTTGTCAGTTTGCCAGGTAAGTGCAAAGTCATGCCATATCTGAACCGCCAAATCCACCATCACTCGCCAATACCACCGTCACATTAGACAGCTTCAGACATATTTATTAAAACGATGTAAATCTATTAGCCTAAATTTCCAACTACCAGTTTCATGTGCGACTGAATATGTTTAAGGCTAAGGAGTTGTCTGAGCGTAAGGAAATAATAATGCTTTAGCTTGATTAGAAAATACATTGAAATTGTGTAACAAAAAAATTCATTAAAGGGTTACTATCGCCAAACAGCAAATGCCCCTCAAATTATTGGTCGTGCCTTACTACATCTGATTGCAGTAATCAAAATTTCGGATGGCAACACTGAAATGCGTGCATACTGTCTAAACTAGCGATTTTGTGTCATTCTGCGAGGTCTGCGGAGAAAAAAATTTGAAATCCGAAACCGAGAGTAAACAGGAAGTGACGGATTTGTGGGAAGAGCCAAAATAATTGTTTTCTTCACCCCTTGAGTTGGCGGGTGTACGAAAGAAGAGCCCACAGCAATGTATAATTGAAATGGAAAATATTCTGACATAGTATTGGCTTCATATTGATTTAAAGCCATTTCTAAAGATATAATCACTATGCCACTTGGACATTTTAGAAAAACCTAAGTGTTCTATTGACTGTAACTTGCATACATTTGCCTAAAATATTGCTTCATCTTCAGAATTTATTTGAATAGATCGTGAGTATTGACTTAAAGGGATCAAATAATGAGTGTAAAAAAGAAAAATGTAAGGATTGATTTATTTTATTAGTGTAAATGAGTGGTCTATAATACGAATGTTCACGAGTGTTGAAAATGAAAGTCTGTCGCCTGAATCCGGCATGCGCGAGCATAGAGCACTGTGAGTAGTGGGGAGTGAAGTGGTACAGTAACAATAACAAGTTTGTATCTAGACGACAGGACACTTAGGTGAGTGAATCACTATTAGCATTTGAACGAATGCAAGAGGTTGACAGAATTAAGAAGTTAGGATTATAAGGAAGGGGTGTGATAGGGAAAACTCGCACGAACACCTTGGAGAGTCTTGGCCATTGCAACAACAATAAAGGGCTCTAACTCTGGCACACCCTTTGGAGAATATGGGTAAGGATCAAGTAGGTTGATGTGTATCTACTTATGCGAACATTTGATAAACGCAGCTTTGTATCAATTAACTTCTTCCTGTTCTAAGTGATTATTGACTGATGATAGGCGTACTTCGGAAATCAATCAAGGGAGATAAGATGCTTGAAAATTTGACTCGTCTAGAGTTATGCTCTCTGAGCTATCCACAATCCAGCATTGCAGACCTTATTCCGTAAGAGATTTGCGATAAAGTTGGCCGAGTCTGCTATACTGGGACATCTTTCCACCACTACTTTTCCAACAAACACAGATTTCGTAAAGTACATTATGTCATGATTTAAAATAATAATTTAAGGATTAGGCATTTCATAATAGTTTACAATAACTCTTAATCTATGATTTTATCAGTGTGTCAGAATATTGCCATTTACAAGTTTCAGTGATTTTGTAAAGTACAGTGTGTAACGATTTTTTTTTTCGAGGATTAGGCATTTCAAGAGTTTAGGATAACTCTTAATCTGTGATTTTACATTTTATGGTGTGTCAGAATGTTTACTGGGTGTTCCTCCCAACAGACACGCTGTAGCCGTTATTTATGATTTGATTAACATTGAATAAGAGAAAAAAAGTGTCTTTGTGGATAGGGTTATAAGGTTCTGTATTTTCCATATTTCGTCACGCTTCTGTGTCCACTGTGGCTCCACCCTTCCCCCTTCCCCTACCAAAAAAAAAAAAAAAACATGCATCGAACGATCATTTGTGCTAGACTAGGCCTTGACTTAGTCTAGTATCGCCTGCCCTAGGCAGAATACACCCTTTTTTTTTTTGGCCCTCGATACAATTTTACTTTTCAAATTTCTCACGTATATTAAACATCTTTACAGATCTGTACTCTGTACAAGACGTTGGGCCTAATTTTGATGTATAATGTGATTAAGTTTATGCGTCGAGCTGTACAATGTTTTACGTATTGGAATGTACGGTTACTGATATGAAACCAAGAGGAAACGATTGAGCTTGCAATTGATGCTAAATTTTTTGCGAATAAGCCGAGCGATCAATAAGTTAATGGCGTGTAAAAACGTGTAAACAGGTCCGTATGTCAAGTTCACCAGTCTATCTATGCGCTGGGTACCCATTCTACAACAGGCTTTCCTCGCATTGTGAACAACTCATGGTGCATGACTTTTTTTTTTAAAGGAGATACTTCCCGGAAATTTCCGGATAATATCTATTGTGAACATATTATCAACTGTGAAGGCTTGTGCTTGCACACGATTATTCTCTGGGGTATCATGAACAATTTTCTAACGCTTTCAAAGTGATGTTCATTAAACTATAACATGGGGAGTGTCTTGAAATTAACAAAGATAAAGAACAAAATATCCCATACGCAAGTTACCGTCGCCGGGGGTCATATTTATTGCTCTTTGCACTTACTAATTCAGGAGAGCTGAACTGCACTTCTCCGTCAGATATGGGGTGCTAATATTTGCAAGCCAGGGTTAATTACCTCAAGGACCCGTGGTGATGAATTTTGGTGGATGAAATTATGAAATACCGGTAGATATGTTACAAATGCTTTAAAATTACGACAGGGATAGAATGAAAAACGCGAAGCGCACCTAAACTTCTGGAGCGCTACTTAGCGAAGCAAGGGAGTGAGTCCGCTAAGAATCTTACAAATTTTAATCTTGTATTAAAAGAAAAAAAAAACTCACTCAATTTTTGAAGAAGCATAACTCGGCTATTTCTGTCCAGAATAGCATAAAATTTCGTATGCAAGTTCCTTTTGCCCCAGAGGCGGTCCTTTTTAAGGTTTTGTTACTCCAGCTGACCTCAAAGTATTTTTATTGTTGTTGTTGTGTGTGTGTCGTAAACACGGGGAAATTCCCCCACAGATGTGTTCCATTTTTTTTTATTATGGCTCTCGCTGTCCAGACAAATCTGAGAAGTATGGGGACGAGGATTGCCAGATTGGCTTCGGTGGTTCCAGACACAGGCCGCTGGCTGACTGTCTGCCTGATTTAAAAAAAAACAAAACCAAAGATCGCTATGCCTGATGCACATGGTAATGGATGATGATGATGGTGATGATTTCTTTAAAATGTGTTCCAAAAATGACGATGATGATAATTTT
>JAWQUT010000398.1:218235-280410 GCA_033807755.1 Ellobium chinense
TGGGGGGAGAGGGGGTTGGTTGGCGGTTGTGTAGCAGTAGAGTATGCGTGTTTGAATTAGTGATAGTAAAGAGTTCGTTTTCGTCTTGTAGAAAAGAAATTGGTGTATACTTGTTTAGTTCTGATCAGCTGTTCACCTTCATGGCTTGTGTACGCCTTTGTTCCGTTCCTTGTTGGATATTTGTGTGTCTTCAAGCTTTTTAATTTTCATTTCTTTCTTAGTTCATTGATTTTCTGCATCTGAAGAAGGATTTATGTATTAAATATGTTAAATTGTTATAGTTTTCTTTATTTACTCCTATACATCCCGTGCGGATAAGTGTTTTGCAAATACTGTATAGTCATAAGGACAGTGTTCATTATATACTGTACATTTACATAAAATAAGAATATAGTCTTAACGACAGTGTTCATAATGTACAGTAAGGAGGCTGAACATGTCATTGTATGGACTTGCTCTGAGTGCAAAGATTTCAGTTCGCTCCCCAAATGACCCCAAGCCACTTAACCACTAAGCTGAACAAGTTGGCTCACACACACAACACATACTCGGAGAAGAGAGTAGAATCAAGACCACACCGCCGTATTCGAAGCAAGGCTCTTGGACCACGCCGACGATACAAACTAATCTTAAAATAAATCTTGCAAACCAGAGGGCCAGATTATCCAGGTACCGTGTGGTCAAGCTTGAATTAAGAGCAGAAGCTCACCACGGTGAATGTCATGTACTTGAACTGCCCACCTTCTCGTAACACACCTGCCGTCTCTTACTCTCCACCAGCCAGTTCCAACTATATTATATTATACTCTCTAACTACATTTACCTCATGCACTTGAACGTCTCAGCTGAATCCTTGACATGCCAGTTTGTGTGTGAGTAAATACTGTAGCCACTTTCTACACACAGTATGTTACTAATGACGACATAGTGCCAAGGCCGTAAACAGCACCCCCGCAGTCCGTCCTAGAGAAGAGAAGAGAAGAAGAAGAAGACACGAGAGAGAGAGAGAGAGAGAGAGAGAGAGAAAGAGAGAGAGAGAGAGAAAGAGAGAGAGAGAGAGAGAGAGAGAAAGAGAGAGAAACAGACAGACAGACAGACAGACAGACAGACAGACAGACAGACAGACAGACAGACAGACAGACAGACAGACAGAGGAGGCGAGCGAAAAAAATACATTTCATGACACGGAGATGACCAACATAGCAGTAACCATCTAAGGCCAAATTTTTTTATTCATTTTATTTAATTCTATTATTTAACCTTTTTTATTATCTTGTGAATAAAGATAACACCTACCATTTTCTGATCACGCCGTTTTACAAGTAATGTCAATAAGGGCAGCTGGAAAAGTTTTTTTTTCTTTTTGTGACTGGGCCTCAGTCATTTTTCTAAAGGCTGATATATGGGGGTTGGGCAAGAAGGAGTGAAGGGGTCCCTCAGCGATGATTTCGCGGGAGAGGGGGCCGGACGAGGTAGTTACAGTCCTGGGGATGGGGTGTAGGAGTGGAGGAGCTCTCCTTAAATTAATGTAGACAGTTTAACTCTAATTTACTTCCACTTATTTGTGGCATAAAGTTCTAGGCCTACGTAATTGTTGTCGTTGTTGTCTTCGATGTAACGTCGTAGTGTTATTGTCGTTGTTGTCTTCGATGTAACTCTAGATAAATTCGAACTAATTTCTTCTTTCTCTTCTTTAATCGCTGAAGATTCAATGTTGACAATAGGATGCATTTATACAGTTACGAATCAAATTGCGTTTCCACGAACATAATGCTTAGAAAATTGCGTTTAGGCTTGTGTATCACTATCAAGACAAAATAAACCGCCATCTGTTATGAATGAGCTTTGAAGTTGTTTAAAACCTAACGGTTCACGTCAAATTGGCAATAGCGACCGTGCACACCGGAAGTTACCTGTGATTTATGCAAGATCTCCTTCTTTTCGAGAACACACGATATTTAGGAGCCATACTGTATGTGATACTGCGAGAAAACAAACCGAAAACTGAAGAGAACAGCGGAAAACTAATGATTGTGTCGGTTAGTATGTGAAAGACCCAGAGTGTCATATTAGGTATAGGTACAATAGCTCGTGAAACATACGATTAAGGTCAAGTTTACTGTAGCATTCCAGGAGACTCGATGACTTCGTGACTGCTCCAATGATCGTTTCCATGAATCACGAGCATGAAAATGGTAAGAGTGAAAGACTTGGAGAAGGTTAGAAGGGAGAATCTCCAGATTAAAGACAGTTGTCATTCCTGATTTCCAGTGAAGAGGATTTCCATACAGGTTCATGATGCTATGTTGAAAAGTAGATTTAGTCTAGACTAGCTAGACTCTTTTCTCACTTGCAAGATCTAGACTATCTAGTCTACATAGACTAGTCTAGTCTAGTTCGATAAAAAGTCCAAATCCTTCTATTGCATGAAAAGGGCTTGATGAGACGATGACATGACAACAATAGACTATTATTTTCTCTTGTATAATTATTTGTTATGAAGATTCAGCATTTTAATTTTTTTCTGGAAGGCATTATGTTATGCTTGAAAATAGGCTAATTTTTGTGATCACATACGCCTCCTGATTCTACAATTAAATAATGCAGTAAATTTCAGGAATTGGCTATTGGACAAGTTTATTATAAGGTATGGAAGGCTGTGATGACCCATTGATGACAATCCAATGGGGGTGCGACAGATCCCCGATTTATGATTACATAACACCATGCTATTATGTAATACTAATAACTTCTGAATATGTCAAATAAGTTATAAGTAAGTATAAGAAGAGGCAAAAAAATATGAGCTTCCTTGCTAACTGACATACATTCAAGCAAGACATCATTTTTTTGTTCCTCTTTTTTCACACCATGCATATAATTCAATATTATGGGTGGTGGGGGTACAAATTAAAGAAAGTTTAGAAAGTCAAATACCACACAGATTGGATGGAGGGGGTGAGCAGTCTTCAAAAAAATACATTTTAAACAATTCCACGGCCTTGGTTCTTAAAATATAACATCTGATCACAAGTAATCTAGTTTGCCTCTCACTGTGCAAAATTTGAATTTGTTGATCGTCATGAACTTAACTCCCTACTGGGTCGTGCCAGCATGTAATCATGATCAAAGTATTGACCCATTTTTATTTTACTACCAGGCTGAGGGGGTCAACTAATAGATATCATGATTTCAAATCATCATAAATGTCAAACACTAAACAAAAATGTTAAAAAATAACAAAATGTGAAAGTGTTAAAATAACAATTGGTTGGCAGCACTTTTGTGACATCTATAATATGCAGTGAAGAACCATAGTCACCTGCTGTCCTTTTGATTCCTGTAAGGTGATGGTCATCGCAGGTACCATGCCATTTTAGGAACGAGAAAAGGGTTGTTGGGAGAGGACGGATTCATCCCATTTTTTGATGTCATATAGATAAGAAGCTATGAATTAGTGCCCAGTTGTTTTCTTTCTTATGCAATCAAAAAACTTATATAAAATTTCAAACTTTGCCTGTTTTCAACTTAAAATCACTTCCAAACTATGGAGTCGAAGAAAACGAAAGTGGCACCATTTTGTGCGCCATTCTTTCCTGTGTTCAGCTATCAGTATCATGTCTTGTATCACGTGACTTAAGGCTTGTGCAGTGTGTTCGGTCTCTGTGGTCAAAACGAGTCCTGAATTCGATACCAAATTCGCTACTTTTTTATTGCTTTATTATATGAAGTAAGGTCGGACTGAAGTGAGTTTGTAATACTGGTATCAGTGTTGGCCTGTGGGCCTAATATTCACCCATACTTTCCTTTTTCCCGCTCATTCCATTACACCAAACCCTAGGCCTGTATAGTCCAGTCGATGACATGACAGCAGAGCTATGGTGTTTATATAACATGCATGATTAGATTTTATGTAAAATCTCAATCTTTGCTCACCTGACCATAATACTTTACTTGGGAAGGGAAATATCTGAGACTGCTGGCCCTCATGGACTGGGCCATCACATTGAGACATGTCTTGCTGAAAGATATTTGGACAGTGGCTGTAATATTACCTGTGACAGGTTCTTTATATCCTACCCACTTGCCCAGACCCTCTTGGCAAGAAAAACCATCCTTGCAGGGACTATGACATCAAATAAGCGCAGTATTCCTGTGGAACTGCTGGAAAAGAGAGGAAGGGAACCTGAATCATCCCTCTTTGCTATTCAGGACAAAATTACCCTTGGTATCTTACGTGCCCAAACAGAGGAAGAGTGTTGTACTGCTCTCAACTCAGCATACCACCCAAGATGTTGTGGCGAATTAAAAAAAAAAAGAACCAGATATAATCCTCTTTTACTGTATAATCAAACAAAAAGGGGTGCTGACACTGTTGACAGGATAACCAAAAAATACTTATGTAGAAGGAAGTTGAGGAGGTGGCCACAGGCATATTTCCTTAACCTCTTGGACATTTCTTTTCTTGCTGCTTATGTTCTGTGGAGTCTTTTATACCCTGAAGACAGAAATTATTCAAAAAAAGACCAGAGAAAGAACTTTCTGCGCGCCATCGCCATTTGTGAAGTGCTTATTCAGCCAGAGGTGGCAAGAAGAGCTGCATCTAGTAATCCAGGCATCAAAAGATTAGTCCAGACTGCTGGAATCACCCCTGCTGGCTCAGGCCAAGCCCATCCTGTTACTCTGAAAAGGCACTGCTGCTTCAAGTATCAGCAAACCAAGGATGGCAAATTCAAGACTGTTTGTCAAAATTGTCAACGCAACATATGCCCTGCTCGTACCACAGCATTGTGTGACAACTGTTACACAGCTAATCGTGACAGTAACTAGATCATTTGACCCATCAATCAGTTCAATAAATAGTTCTCAGTGTTCATCTGTTTTTCTGAACAGAATGTTTTTTCATCATAAAAGTTTATGTATTGTGAAGGTTTCATGTTAAGAGTGTGGGTGCAAGCTGTATCTGTGTATCTGCCCATGTCAGTCATCTCTCTCTCTCTCTCTCTCTTATAACCAAGTGCATCTGGGTTTTTCTTTCTTATTTAAAAGTCATCGGGGCCACACGGCCCAAGTTGGGCTTTCCTGTAACTTCCAAAGTCTGGGCTGCTACGGGTTAAAACTGACAGGTCAAACATAGCTGGTGATCGCAGTGCGGTGAGTGCAGTAATTGCCGACAGAATGAAAAAAAAAAAAAAAACCCTGATCGCTGATGTCTGAACAGAATTTGAATGGACTTGAAAAGGAACTAAGTTACGGTCTGTACATGAAAAATCATGAACTCCGTTCAGGATCACACTCACAATGAAACAGTGGAACTCTATTGAAATCAGATCTAATATATGAAATCAGTGAATTAAACATTTGCAAGTCTCAAAATTTTGTTATGAGTCTTTATACACATTATACAGACTGGTGTTTCACGAGTAGCATTTGTTGCACACAAATGGCCATTGATGTCAGAGAGCTACTTTTCCACATTATCATTTAAGCTTAAATCATCATTTCAGAGATCCAGCGTGGTAGCTGCGTCTCCAGTTGATGATGACAAGGTGCTGTGTATCATCCAAGATCTTGTGGACAGTCATGGCGGCAAGGCCAGCAAACAGACCTTGAATCTGCAGGCTTCAGTGCCGGCCCGTCAGGCAGCAGTGGATATAGCCCGGGCATGTGGCTACAAAGAGAACTCAGTCTCAGTTCATTATGAGCCCCAGCTGGGAGGAGACGGGGATGTAAGTCTGGACTCTGTGCTCTTGTTACAGTGGGTTAAATGGAAGTTATATAATCACTGTTAAAGAACTTGCTGTATTTACTTACTGAACTCACTGGCTACCAGGCCAAAGACATGTAGATTTCTGAAATCTTCTGGTACCCATTAAGGACAGAATGAAATATATTTTTGTCTAGGAGCTGTAGATGACATGATGATAACAATAGTTCCAAGCAAAATCAAAACATAAGAATAGGTCGAGGATATATTTCTGCATCTCAAGGTGATAAATATTTTCCTTCAGTATAAAAAATGAGAACTCAGAAAATGTAGTTTTCAAATATTGAATGATTCAAAAAAAAAAACAAAACATAAAAGTAAGCATGACAATCATGTGGTGGCACTTTGATTCTGAAAACTTCGATTTGTCAGATCGGAAATGATGTGGTAACATATTTTGCTGGGTTTACTGTACAAAAAGACTTATCAGCCAGACATTCAGTTCTTGTCTGATTTGCTATCTCCCATAGGTTAGAATTTTCTGCCTGATGATAGAATATCCACCACTTTTCCACCACTCAATAAAAATTGCCACCAAATGAACCTGTCATTATAGTGTCATGCCACTTGGCTCTTTTTTAGTTCTAACTTTAGGTCAAACTATACGGTCAAACCTCAATAATAAGTATATGCTTGTGCATAGATGTTTTATACTTAATATCGAGGTATAATTAATATCAAGGTTTGTACATTTTTACATGTTTCATCAGATAAATGCTGACTTAGCAGCAGCATACTGAGTTTTGTACCATCACCACAATCGAAAACACATGGTAAACACCATACACATGTATGGAAAAAGAATAACAAATGGATTTCACATTCCTGGAATGATTCCATAATGTATTAATTCAATTCAAACAAAAAATTCTAACAAGGCAAGACAATGTAGGAGCCCGTCAAAAGTTAAATGAAATGAGATAAGAATTTTATTTACTATAAAAACGGAACGAGAAATGATAAAAAGCCCAAATTTTCGGACAATAGTCCTTCGTCAGGGGCGAGAAGGGAGAAAAATGAAAATGTAAGACCAACTGGAAAAACACTGGAGCGCATTATATATAGGGGAGCAAGGACAGCCTGAGAGCAAGAGCAGCCTGGGAGCAAGAGATAAGGATTTGAAGAAAGATTTTGATGTGGTGTACACAAGGGTGAAGGGGGCATAAGGGAAAGGGATGGAGGGGGAGTGAAGAAACAGGGAAGGGGGCGGGGAAAATTACTGTTTTATATTAATACCACAGGGGGCATGGGTGCCAAAACGCTCAATGAAAAGGCTCTCGCTGGACAGTCTGTCCATGTGGTCGCCATGATTTTTCCAAAGAGCTCTGACACGCATGTCTCTCATGGAGTGCCCAGGGAGACAGAAATGTGAGACCAGCTGCAGCCTTGACATCGGCCAGGTGTTCCCTGAACCGGATGTCAAGGCTGCGGCTGGTCTCATCTATGTATAATTGACCGCAGTGGGTGTAGTCAATTACATATATTCTAATATCAGGCAGAACAGACTTGGTGGTGGCTCTGACAAGAGAAATGTCAGTTCTTTTCCGTTTGGTTTCCATGCAGAAAACGATAGGCCTACGGTTCTAAATCTTCTTCTAGTCACACTCGTCAATAGCCTACTGTAGATCTACACACTGCAGTAGTACTGTACCGAGTCAATAATCAAGGCCACATGAACAGAGCTTAGGCTGTGCAAGTACACCAATTAGTGCTGTGTCACCAAGTGCATGGACTGATCGATTTTTACCGCTGTGCTCCCGCTCGATACCCCCCGCTCCCCTCCTTAATGAGTGATGGAGTATTGCTGTACAATACACACCTGACCTACCTACCTACTCCAAAGTGAACTTGTGTCTGTGTGTTTAGTGAACTTGTGTCTGTGTGTTTAGTGAACTTGTGTCTCTGTGTTTAGGGCACTGAACAGCGCTGTGAGATAATGATGGCAGAAAGTTTTTATGAATTTGCGGCAAGGCTGCTTTCTGTGACTGCTACATAAAAGAGAGCTGTGTTAGAGAGCCTTCAGACTGTGCAATCTTCCGATTTACTTCTTAAATTCCAAAATCCCCCTCAAAAATCTATTGCACTTGCACCTAGCCCCTTTATTTATTGCGCAAAAAAACTGAAAAGAATTACAGAAAAAGTCAAAAAATTTACTCATCCGCCGCCCAAATTTTTGACGAAGGGGACATGTTGCCCTCATCAGTTGACGTGGAGAAAACGAGGTAGGTATGAGAGAGCTGTGTCACTTTCATTGTTAACATCCACTTCGTATTTGGACTACCAGTGATCCAATAAACATTTCAGTATAACTAGAGTTACATTCCTGCATTTATTCCTGATGACATTGTTACAGATACTGTTGGAGGAACAGGAGGCTGATGTCTCACTGGGAACAGTGTGCAGCACAGGAGCCAAAAGACACAAGTTCTCCATCCATGAACTGGAAGGAACAATGCCACAGAAGTTGGTGAGTTGTCCTCAGACTGCTGTCACTGTTACTCTGTTAGGGCTCTTATCCCAATCCCTTGCAGATCACAGGATCCTCAGAATTTTTCTCTTGACATCAAAATATCCATAACGTTTTGCTTTTGTTTCCTTAGATATTTCATGTAGTCAAAAATCTGTCCACAGTAATGAAATGTTTCCTGGCTCTGCAATAAAAAAAAATGTGGACTGCTACAAGAAAATGCACATGCTTGGCTGCCTGTGGCAGACCTAACAGTGTTATCATTGATCTAGAGAAACAAACAGTATTATGTTTGATCTGTCTTTGATCTAGAGAAACAGACTTAACTGTATTATCTTTGGTCTAGAGAAAGCTGATTTCTGAGCATTTCAGCCTTTTATTTTCAGTGAGATCACGAGCAAAGCATTGCAATAGGTCCTGCTGTACTGAAAATTTGAATGTTTAAATCATGTTATAATTTTCAGAAAAAAAAACTTCTTAAGATATCCGAGAAAACTGTCTCGGATCTTCTGACGGGTATAGGTTCTGTTGTTCTAAGAACCCTATACTTATTCAAGCTGGGACTGACAGGGAAGAAAAATGGGGAAGAATATAAACAAAGCTGTACAGTTGCACAGTTGTTGGTGTGGTTATAACTTGAAAACAAATGTTTGATTGTGACAGTAACGATTCATGTTATTGCAAAGACTCTGTATTGAAAATGCTTAGCTACATACTGCAACTATCACCTTGCAGGATGAGACGCAGGCTAGCAGTAGCAGCAGTAGTGAAGTGAAATGTTCTCCAAGTTTCTCTCTGGGCTCATACAGCTCAAGCCTGATCAAGTCAGAAACAGGTGAGCAGCTGGAGAGCACTAGCCTGGCTTTCTGTCACACGGTTCATTAGGTGTCGAGGGGGTGTTCATTATTGTAACTTCCACTTTGGAGAATTAGGCCAGAGGGAATGGTGGTCAGGTATAGAGGAAGATGGTTAGACAGAGTGCACAGGATAATAGAAATAATTCTTAGACTTCCATCATATATTTCAGCAGCTGTTTGATTGGATTACAATTTTATTTTCTGCAGACCTCATAATGTTCATAATGAAAAAACAAGAAATACCTCTATGGTGAACTGTGTGTGAAAGCAGCCATCAAACAAGTCAAGAAATTCTTTCTGACAGTGCACATTCCCTCGTTTTTAATCAGTTTGAAGTGGCAGACTTATGTCTCATTCCGATTGAATAGAGATAGACTAAAATTCTTTTTTGACCCATCCAGTGAGAGTGGTGCAAGATTCTTTGTCACAGTAACTAAAAAATGGTGTGTTACACCAACTGGAAATCCAGTGGGAAACATAGTGCACAGTGTGCTTTGTTCAGTGAGAAAGGCCAAGGTGACTGGGTGGGGCACTGGGTTGAGGTGAGTGGTTGCAGTGAGTGAATGGTTTTGTCTTGTGATGATGGCTGTGAACTTTTTTTCACATATTTTCTGGAATCTGGATGCATATGAAGAATGTTCCTGTCTTTTGTTCCTTTGGATCTCATATTAGTACTCTTATTATCATTACTTGTGTTTGTGTGTACTGCATTCAAGCCAATTTTCTTTCTTTCCATCTTATGGATAATAATGTTATTTTTTATCTTACCGCATGTTATCTCATTCTACCCTATCCTGTCCTTTCCGATCCTGTCCTGTCCTATCCTATTCTGTCCTACCAAATTCTGGGCATCCGTTAAGTCAGAAAGCGTTAAATTTCAGTATCACCTTCTGACTGTTTAATAAGTGTATTTAGAGACTGCTTGGTGCAATCAGTTTTGGAAGGACATATGTTTAGTTTAGTGTGGTTTAAACTTTTAATAAGAAGTGCAGTCAAACTTAAAAAATATGTTTGTACCCATGCAAAAAGTACTATGTCAAACATGATGTATGCCCTCTGTATTTCAGTGAGGCTGTGTTTCCTCTGTGTTGCAAGGATGATGTGTTCCTCTGTGTTTCTCAGTGACAGTGTGTTCCCTCTGTTTCTATAAAAGTGTGTTCCTTTAATGTTCCAATGATGATGTGTTTCCTTTATGTTTTTTCAGTGATGATGTGTTCCCTCAGTTTTTTAGTAGTAATGTGTTTCCTTTGTGTTTCAATTGTAATGTGTCCTGTCTGTGTGTGATTCCGGAGTGCTGATGTGTTCTCTATGTTTTTCAGGTTACTTGGGCCTGGTGAACCAAGCTATGACCTGTTATCTCAACAGTTTACTCCAGACCCTTTTCATGACCCCGGAGTTTCGCAATGCTCTCTACAGGTACACCTATGTAGGACTGTTGAAAATAAGGATAAGGATAAGGATAACCTTATTTGTCCATAAAGGGAAATTTGTATTGTTACAGTGACATATGCTCCTTCACAAGGGCATGGCAGCCTACTAGCCAATATACTTTGTTTTCACTGAGATGGGTTAAGGAAGAGAGAGTCCCTAGTCATATGATAAATCGTTTCTTTCAATTCCTTTGTGCAGACAATCAGTTGACTAGCTTAACTGTGATGTGATGATTGGAAAAGAGGCTGCTCTTAGCTTGGTTGTTGAGGGCTATTTATGTATCAGTTCATGCCATATTAGATCATCTGTAAAAGTGCTTTCTTGGCACATTATTGCTCATTGTTGTCCTGATGATCCCAGACTCATTATGTTGTAAACGACAGTTTAGTCCATGAGCTGCACAATAAAGATTGTTACGAGATTGACACAATTTTCAAGAAGAGGCTAGAACTGACAAGTGTTTTACTTTCAGAAAATTTGGGTGTTTGGAATACAGTTTACAGAGCAACAGTTTCTGTCATCGTCCTTCTTTAGCATTTCAGTGATACAATATTTATCATGTCTTTGTCAAGATAAAATATACACAAATTTAAAGCATGAACCAAACTGAGAGAAAATATCTTGGCTGTCGGGAAAATCTTTGAAAACTGGAAGAAAATGCATAGCACTTGTGCAAACTCTTAATGATTTCAGTTTATCAATTTTTGTATTTTTATCTGTCTGGTCATTATTTATTGTCCTGAGTTTGGTTTTGCTGTCTCCAGGTGGTCATTTGATGGCACCGAGGAGGAAAAGGTGAAGAGTATTCCTTATCAACTGCAGCGTTTGTTTCTACAACTGCAGGTGAGTTGTATGCTACTGTTGATGGTGATCTGCTAGATCTCCTCCTGCTGCAGGACATTAATTGATACTCTGTGCACAGTAGTCATGTGGAATTGGATTAAAACTACCAGAAGGGAAAACTGTCTAGAATCGCATTCAGGAACAGGGAGGTCTGTGATAACTTTTAGACTCTGGTGATGGAAAAACAGGTGGTGACTGCACAGCGTCTTTAGTGAATTATAAATACTTGCTAGGTGCCATGTACAGACTGCAGTCTCGAAATGTGATTGTTCTTCTCACTCTAGCTGAACACAGTTTTTGAGGTTTGA
This sequence comes from Ellobium chinense, assembly GCA_033807755.1. NCBI lineage: Eukaryota > Metazoa > Mollusca > Gastropoda > Ellobiida > Ellobiidae > Ellobium > Ellobium chinense. Next base: position 229,909 of record JAWQUT010000398.1, read on the forward strand.
TATTGCCATTTGTTAGCACAAGGCTTTTCCCATCTATCTCCACTAAGCTCAGTTATTGTCTAGTATCAAATTTGCCATTTGTCAGCAAAATTCTGGAGAAAATCGTGCTGCTTCAACTGAAAGAATGATTTAAATGAAAATTTTCAAATCTGTTTACTGCAAACATTTTAGCACAGAATCTGCTCTCCTGTGTATTTCAAGCGACCTGTTGAATGCCAGTGATGAAGGGAAGGTATCGTTTTTCTCGCATAGCTCAATCTATCCGCTGCATGCTATACTATCGATCATGATATCTGATGAAACGATTATCGGTTACATTTTGGCTTGAAGGCACAGTATTAAAATGGTTTCAGTCATATATCTCTGAACGTACTCAGGCAGTTACTATTGAAGGCAGGACAACTAAAATTGTAAAACTAAATTTCGGTGTGCCTCAAGGATCCATCCTTGGGCAGATTTTGTATACCATGTACACTTACCCTCTAGGTCCTTTAATAAAATCACATGGTGCAGGCTACCATATGTAAGCCGACGACACGCAGATCTATATGTCATCAGAACCGACAGACTGAGTAGCCTTACTAGGGCTGAAATTTGCATTGAAGCCATTAAGGACTGGATGACATTAAACAAATTAAAGATGAATGAGGACAAGACAGGAGTAATTTTATGCTCCACCGATGCAAAAATAAAATCTCTCAATGAATCATCCATCAATGTAGGCGGCAGTGAGGTAAATCTAAATGAAAAAGCTAAAAATCTTGGAGTGATCTTTGACAACACACTAATACTATCTATGTCATTTCATGTAAATCAACTTGTAAAATAACATGTATTTTGAACTCAGAAGAATTAGTGCCTTAAGACCATATATGACTGAAACAGCCGCAAAAACGTTGATAGCATCGTCTATTTTACCAAATACCAAGCTTGGATTGTTGTAATTCTCTCCTGGCCGGTGTAACCAAAGAGAAATTAGATGAATTGCAAAGGGTACAAAATAACGCAGCCCGTGTAATCCTTAAAAAACGAAGGCTCGAATGTAGTGAACCTCGTCTGAAAACCCTACATTGGTTACCAGTGAGAGCAAGAATAGAATACAAAATTCTTCTGCTTTGTTATAAGGCTCTGAATGGTATTCCCCTTCCTACCTATTAGAGTTATTGAAAAAACGCAAGCCAGTTAGATCCTTGCGTTCTGGAAATTCTTTTATTCTTTTAAAGCCTAGGACAAACGTGAAGAAATTAGGGGAACGAGCATTTAGTTTTAAAGACCCATCTCTGTATAATAACCTGCCCCGTAATATTTGAAATTCCGACTCATTGGCTGCATTCAGGGGGTTACTTAAAACACATCTATTCAGTAAACATTTTGGTTCTAGTTAAATATAGCTGACTGTGTCATAAACTAATTTTGAATATATCTATATTATTGTTTATGAATATGTGTGCGTAAGTGTATGTGTGTGTGTGTGCATGCACACATATGTATGTGCGTGCGTGTGTGTGTGTGTGTGTTTGTTTGTTTGTTTGTTTGTTAGTTTGTTTTTGTTTGTTTGTTTAGGTACAAGTGTTTTTTCACATTTATTGTACTGAAGTGAGCTTGCATGCATATCTGAGAGAATGTTAAAATGTCAAAGCTCCTAGAGCCCACCTCGGGGATTTGGCGCTATACAAATACAATTTATTATTACTATTTATTATTTATCAGTCTCTTTCTGAGGTTTGTTTTCATTGCCAACCTAACAAAATGGAACTTCATTAGAGAGTTCGGATGGCTCTTGTGGTTTGGCAGGGCAGAAATGTTTGCTAAAGAAAGATAGTAAGAGACAGTCAATAAGGAAAACCAGTAGTGCAGAGTTGTGTAGGCAAGACATTTGCCATTGTCAGACTGATGGAGTTAAAAGATGGAAATGAAATGTTGGCAATCTCCTCTAAGCTCAAGTCATGTACAAAAATCCATTGCCAGCATTAACACTGTTGCTGTTGATTGACAGTTTGATAACATCCCAACGCGGCAGATAAAGACAAAATAACCTTCTCAGGATCTTTCAATTTAAGAAACATGATGTTGCATTATATGGGGCTGACAGCCATAATAATTTTATCTTTCTATCTCAGACAAGCAAGAAACGAGCGGTGGAAACCACAGACTTGACTCGCAGCTTTGGCTGGGACAGCAGTGAAGGTAAGTCTCAGACTGATGGACATCACTTGCATGACAGACAAGTCCTCCTGCAGGATAGACAACACTTGCTGCATGACAGACAACTTCTCCTGCAGGACATACAACACATGCTGCATGACAGACAACTCCTCTTACAGGATAGACATGTTTTGTGGAAGGACAGAAGTCTTGCAGTTTGCAGTAGGACAAACTAATCTTGCTCTCTGTGACACATTTCTTGCCCTGCGACATACATCTTGCAGAATCACAGACAATTCCTTGGACATGATAGTTAAGCCTGACAAACTGACAGATGTCTTCTCTGGTATGTGTTTAGTGAGAACAGCTCACTGCTGAATACAGATATGTCAACAAGTGCTGGACTGGCAGTCCTGACCGATGAAAATTAACCAATTTGAACCAAAAACAAAATGCTAGACCAAATGTTGAACAGACCATCAGCTAAATATTATTGTTTATCAAGTTAACTTGTTTTTCATTTAGATCTGATTCGATTCAGAAAGTATATGGATGCTTGTCTAATGGAATGTCCTATAGCATGCCATTGATGTGACTGAATCCATTTTAAATTTAGCTGGATCTTATGCTCAGCTCGACTCCTTTCTTTAGTGTGAGAATGATGTTGACGGGTTCTCTGTTCTATGATAAAAGATTATTCTACAATGTTTTTGTACAGTGTGGCAGCAGCATGATGTGCAGGAGCTGTGTCGAGTCATGTTTGACGCTCTAGAGCAGAAATGGAAGAACACGGTGCAGGCTCATCTGATCAACCAACTGTATCAGGGCAAGATGAAAGATTACGTCAAATGTCTAGAGGTTAGTAGCTACGGCTCACATAATCTCTACTCTTAGCCACACACTACAATGTACTAGATTGGCAGGTTACTTCATTCCTCTCTCATCCCATTGCCCAGGTTCATGTTCAAAATATGACCAATGCATTTCAAACTGACTATCATTCAGTATTGCATTTAGTTGACAGCATAAGCAGACCAAATAACCCCAACATACAAAAAAAGAGGAATATCAATGGAGAAAAAGAAGAACTTGGGGCAGAAAAGAGGAATGTAGGTCTTAATACATATTCTCATAGATTTAATGGGTGTATTTTTCATAAATGTCATGATTATGGGTACCAAAATCCAGCTTCATTTCTCTTTGCTTTAAAAACAGTAAATCTAGATCTTGACAGTACATTCACTGGGTCCTTGAAAAACAGAGTTAAAAGTATCTGCAGTCTATCCACAGTCTATTTACATTTTCCCATCATGTAAAAGTGAAGTTTTTGGCTGATGTAAGAAGTCAAGTTGTTCCCTTGCCAGCACTGACGGCCACTTTTTGTACATCAGGACAGGACTTGAAAGTGAAGAAGTGTAATGCACTCTACAACTCCAGAAAACAAAAGAGAGACCAAATCTCATGACTAAAAGTAATTCTCTGGCTTGTGAGAGAGCGTGCTCGATTAATTTGGTATCTTTCATACATCAGTGTTTTCTTTCCATTACCGGTAAATTTATGGAAAATCAAAATTTTTTCACGAGCGGGATCATGGGATGGAAATGCAAAAAGTGGAGTAATTCTGCCAAAAGCAGAAGTATTGGCAGCTCTGCATAAGATGATTGAACCAGTGTTGGAACATAATGTTTGTGGAAAAACTAGAGGGAATATCGGAGTGAAAGTTTGGATTCCTGATTTTCAATAAGGGTTTACAAACTGAAATAAGTACATATTGGAAACAACAGAAAAATCCCAATATGTAGATGCTTTGCATAAGTGGCATACCTAGCATCTGTGTATTAGACTAAATGTTGCTAATGAGTCCAGTGAAAAGTTTTCTGTCAGGTACAAATGATCACACAGTGTGGTAACATTACAGTTCATTGCTCTGTTGTCTATTGTGGAATGTGTAGTAAAGATAATCCTGAAGCCAGTAAGATGCTGTGGATGCTGGCTAGAGAAAAGGAAACGTGTAGTAGTTTGCTGAGTGCAGACTGGTACACAGATGGGTTTGTGGCTGCACTTGTAAGGGAATATTTTAGTGTAAGAATGTGTTGTTCACCTGAAAGTCTGTGGGAATAAGTCGTGCCATGTTGTATTAGCCATACTGTACATTGATTTCATCTGTATCTTCCAGTGTGGTAATGAGAGTGCCCGTGTGGATGCATACCTGGACATCCCTCTAGTCATCCGCCCGTTTGGCTCTACTGAGGCCTATGGCACTGTAGTAAGTAGTTTTTCACTCTCAGTTGTTTTGGAAGGCTTGAACTTTGCTGCTGGCAGAGGATGCTACAGAACATGAACTTTTTATGTGGATGCAACTTTTCAGCACATGCCTGATTAGGTTTGTACAGCTGTCAAAGATATGAAGGTCTGAATTGAAAAGATCATATCTAGTAAGGTAAGCTAAAGATCTAATACAGTAAACTGTAAATATATTCACTGTTGTACGTAGACTATGTAAGAAGACAGAGCTTGTATTGTGTAGATGACACCGTGGCCAGACACCTGGCCAAACAGCTGTTTGGTTGCTCAGACAATTGGCCAAAGTTTATTTTGGTTTGTTTTTTTTTTGATCATTTGGTGGTGTGGGAATAGGGTGTTTACATTTTATTTTCACCAATGTTTACTACAGCATAATTCTTTATTGCAGTATGTACCAGATTATAAAAACATAGTATAATTAAATGGCTTCTGTTTTTTCATATCAAAGCAGTTATTGAGTACACATTTAGAAAACACTCCTACAGTAATTTATGCATTTCTTCATATTCATATTAGATCTTAGCACATTATTAATTAAATGTATTAAATGATTATGGCCTAACATATGTATATTCTTTCCTTATATAATTCTTTCAATTCACATTACATTAAATGATTATGGCCTAACATATGTATATTCTTTCCTTATATAATTCTTTCAATTCACATTACATCACTCTTCTTTATTACAAATTCATTAAATGGCTATTGGCATAATGTGTGCATATTCATATTTTCTATTTCATTGTGAATGTATAAATCAGATAGTTTCCAGGCTTGAGTATTGATCATATGAACTTGAATGATAACTTTTACACTTGGACAGCCTCTCAGGGAGAAATGAAAGTGCCAAGAAGAATGACTAGAAAAAATATCAGCCATATGTCCATTGCCAAGTGTCTGTTCGGCCAAATGTCCGTTTGGCGAAACATTCGTTCAGCCAAGTGTCCGGGAACCAGGAGACATATAATTTCCGGCTTTAGGCTCATTCCAACAGCAAATGTCTCTTTAGAGCAGGTGTTGTCAGGGATGCCACTCTTCCAAGAATTCTCGGAAATCCGAGAATATCAGCGGCTCCGAGAATGTCATCCGAGGTCCGTCCGAGAACCGGTGACGACTCTCGGAAGAAGTAAATTCCCGAGATCCGAATTTTTATAGGAAGTTTCGGTATGTCCCACGTGCGGATAGATCAGCATTCATTATAGACATAGGCATCTCAGTTTGGCTGGCGTATGGCTAGACAGAATAAAATTAATAAAAGGTCACCTCCGACCTCAGTAAACACATTTCGTAAATTCTGAATTATTGTGGAAGTGGTTAGTTTGGTTTTGAAAACTCATTTGCAGCATGGATGCCACACGGGATTTTTCATAGTTATATCCCCTTGACCGCCCCAGGACTTCTTTTGTTTCAACTGGAACTGAATAAGCTTTTGAATGATACCTGTGTTGAAGAAAACGAAACAGTGTCAGTTGGAGAAAGTGAAAGTACGCCGTTGACACCAATGCAAGATAAAGAGACAGCGTAATAAAATAATAGCTTCCAGGTTTTTTATCCTGACGACAGTGATAGCGACAAACCTATTGAAGTTCTATATTTGTGGAAAGTGCATGAATTTATCTAGTCTATGAATATACAGTATCTATCGAATGAGACAGAACTATGGACTTCATTGATTTTATTCTACATTTGGTGGAGCCCAAAGATGACAGAAAGGGAATATTGTTGGCCATTTTGAATTTTGAGAGGTCATGTGATTATATAAATGACTTGAAGGTCACCAAAAGTAAATTTTTAAATAGATCATCCCATTGCCTTTCTAAAAATATATACTTTTACACTAGTATAACTGATTGGCACATCATGTAGAACAAAATAAAAACATATATATCAAATTCAGCAAAATCCCCCTGGCCATTTGGACAATTGCACTGGGCGCTTATAGGGTTAAAGACACAGTTTTATTTCTTTATTGTCCAAGATAGATTGATTTAGAGATCAAACATGATTTGGCATTTTTGAAAGTAGAAGTTTCAGATTAGAGACACTAAGTCCACATGATTTTCCGCGAAGCCGCAAAAGTTTCAAAGAATTTTACGAAAAGTGATTGGCGTACCTGGTTGTCTAATGTTTCCATTTTGTTGTGTTAGCTAAGCCTAGCAGATTTCTTGCAGGAAACTGTAGTTGTGAGCCCAGCTCAAAAGTTTTTTTTTGTTTGTTTTCTCCCGTTCAGAGAGAGGCCATGAATGCCTTTGTTCAGCCAGAGATACTTGATGGTACTAACCAGTACTTCTGTGAGAAATGTAACAAGAAATGTAACGCTCACAAGGTGAGTCACCATCTCTTGATACTCTGCCTTTACACTGCACTGGAATATCTGTTATAACCATTTCTTGGTAGTAATCTTGTCTTTTTCCTCTTGTAAGAAACTGAAGTGCATTAGTATCAACTGTCCATTAGGCATGACACTCCTTTCTTTTTATCATACGGCACAATTTAATGGACTAGCGTTACACACACCTGGCTTTAACAGACTATGGTTGTTTTCATGTCAAGATGTTTCTATAAACTGTAGTTTAAATATCACCTTAACATTAAGACAGTGATAGCTGGAAACATGAACGTCATGATGTAGGTTTGGGGACAGATACTGATAAAGATATGACAATCTTCTGACAGACAAGGACCTGGTTAAGGCTCCCATATGTGATGATGCACTATGAGGGTGTTGTGATCTGTTGTACCAACTGTTCTGCCCTTTCCCCAGCCTGAAGCTTTTCTTGTGAATGTGAATGCACACCAGTTGACTTGTTTTAACTGTTCTTTCTTCAGGGATTGAAGTTTGTCACATTTCCTTACCTGCTTACCCTTCAGCTCAAGAGATTTGACTTTGACTACGCAACAATGCACAGGATCAAACTCAATGATAAGTGAGTCTCTCTACTTATCTCACTAGACTTGCTATGGAGATGTGGATTAGGTGACTAGTTGTTCTTGCTGGGAAGATATTCAAGATAGGGCTTTTTTTCTTGGCTTTTTCTTTATCACTTGTCACATTCTCACATCCAACAGTGTACTCTGTTTGCCTGAACACATGCAACAATGCTCAGTTACATCTGTTGCCTGTAAATGTCATCAGAAAAGTAAATAATCAGATTGTTTTCCCTTTAACATTGATTGTGGAGAATTGGATTGTGCATGTAGTTTGGCTGTAGGAGATGTCTTATATAAGGGGATACCTTGTGATGGGTAATCTGCATGGAGGGATGGGAGAAGTAATAATAATAATAAAAATAATAAATTGTATTTGTATAGCACCCAATCCCCGAGGTGGGCTCTAGGCGCTTTGACATTTTAACATTCTCTCTGATATGCACGCAAGCTCACTTCAGTACAATAAATATGAGAAAACACTCTTACCTGGACACACAAACACCCACACGCGTGCGCGCATGCATGCACGCACGCACACACACACACACACACACACACACACACACGCACGCTCCCACATATATATGCGTGCATGCACACACACACACATGCGCATACACACGCATGCATACCTACGCACATATATTCTGCAGGGTTGGGCACGTTCACGGAAAATCGGGAACTGCGTTCCGTTCTCCGTTCAGTGCCAAAATAGGGAACTGCGTTCCGTTCCCCGTTCAGCCGAGACTTTCGAATTCCGTTCCGTTCACCCGTTCCACGTCTGAGGAACTTAGTTCCGATCTCCGTTCCGTTCCGTTTACTTTTCCCGCCGAAAATAGCATGTATTTCCGACTGCTGATTTCACAAAGGGAAACGAGGATTTTGATGTTTAATGAATGTTACTCTGTGTGTGAGTATTTTCCATGGAGAAGTTCAGTTTCGGAGGCGCAAGATGTAACTGTTACTTGGTGATGAAGAACATGATACCATTCATCCCTTCCTTAAAGGACAAAAAAAAACAACAAAACATCCAGATTCATTTAATAACTCTGAGTAAGTGCAGTGTGCGCCACAAAAACAGAAAAAAATTTGAACCTAACCTCCTTCCAGAATTCACTGCAAGTGAGAGAATCTGGAGAAATTACATGTGCACATACCATACATACTTACAATTTCTTATAAATTTGAGGATTTATTTACGATTGCACGACCCCCCTCAAAAAAAAAATAGAGAGATTGAGATATATTCGAGATCATAAAGGCATGAGTCACAATTTTGGACAAAAGTCGCTATTACAGTAAAATCCTGGCATTTCTTGTTCTTAAAGTCGATGTAATCTGTTGCGTGGTTCTGGTTGGTTCTAAACAGGTATTTTTTAAAGGATCCTTGACAAGCAACGCTGCAATTACAATTGCCGACGTCATGTGTATGAAAACCAGTGGGCCGTCTTCCTAACCCACTGCCGCCCTCCGCTTTCTTCGTGTGTACTATATCCCGCCCCTAGTTCTCTAATCCTCCGCCCTTTTCACCTGCCCATCTACGTTACCCAATGAGCCTTTATTTCGCTTTCCATAATTATTTATGGCTTTCAAGTTGGTGTTCAACTGTCAGGCACCACTCACGGTCACGATACAGTCCTCTCGATGGGCGTAGCGTTGTTTCGCGAGAGACGGACTTGAGGCGGTCAAGCCTCCTGACGCAGTCCTGGATACCAGGTGTCATCACGTCTTTATCAGTAAGGAGACACGCTTCACTTGCGATTAAAAGTGATAAGCCAGTCCTTGTTGTGTAATGCGGACGGCAACAGCAGCTTCGTCTCGACGGTCTTATTTACCTGACGACATAAAAGAAGGGCAGGTGTGACAAACTGATCTTGCCGATTGGAAAAATGACCGTTATGAGGTCGAACGAAGCTGGTGATCCTAGTGCAGCGAGTGCAATAACTGCAGAAAAAATGAAAAAAAAACAACAAACCCTGGTCCTGATGTGTGAATGGAATTTGAACGGACTTGAAAATGAACTTAGTTCCGATCTGTTCCTGAAAAATCACGAACGGAGTTCCACCCAACCCTGATATTCTGATATATTCTCTTTCGCCTATTCTCTCTCTCTCTCATGGTTTTACCTTTTAACATAACCTGCCTCGAACCCCAGCCTTCTATTTTTGTATAGGAGTTGTGAATTGTTTTTGTAGGGCTTGAAAGTGTGTGAGGTTTGTTCGGTTCAGTACCTTGTCTGTTTAGTTAGTTGCAAATTTTCTCCTGAAGAAGCCCCAGGGGGCGAAAATTTGAGAATAAATTCAAGATTAACCTGTTCATGCGGTTGTAACTTTTCTTATGGATATTCATTTACAATAATATAGATCTATTCTAAATTTAGTTGTGACAGAGTCAGTTATGTTTAACTAAGAACCAAAATGTTTACTGAATAGATGTGTTTTAAGTAACCCTTTGAAAACTAAATGCTTGTTCCCCGAATTTCTTCAAGTTTGTCGTAGGCTTTAAAAGAATAAGAGAACTTTAAGAACATAAGGATCTAACTGGCTTGCGTTTTTCCAATAACTCTAATAGGTAGTGGATGAGGTTGCCTTGATTAAATTTACAAAGCTCAGTGTCCCTGTGATAATTGTTCATTATTACTGTTGACTACTATTACTATTGGTGTGTTGCACTGAAGGCAACTGTTGCACTGAAGGCAAACCAATATTGTGCTTCTGTCTGCAGAATGACTTTCCCAGAAGTGTTAGACCTGAATCCATTCGTCACCTCATATGATCACGCTGGCAAGGAAGAGGAGGAAGAAGAAGTTGAAGATGAGAAGACAGCTGTTCTCTCCAATGGGCAGGTGGACTCCAGTGATGAAGGTATGGTGTTGATTCTTGTGGATATCATCAGCAGGTCACTCCAGCAACCCCCTTTCTTCTTTTTTGGTTCCTAGTGATGTATGCTTTGCCATTACCATGTAAATCACTTTACAGATGAAATTCATAAGCACTCAGGCAGTTTGTTTTCTCAGTCCTCAAGAGTGGTATGGCCATATGGTGCAAAACTGGGACTCTCCACGGCTGTGCTTGGGTTAGTGATAGGAAGAGGGTTAGAGTAGGGGATACCGCATGCACAGGCTAGACTGGCCAACTTGACACGCGTGCTGCTTTCTCCGACTTCACACACCAATTACTCAATGACCGCTCGGCCTGTCTACAAAATTTAGCATCAATGAAAAGCCCNACACTAGACAGTCTCACTAGCGGTACTGCCGCCGTAATTAAAACAGAGGAAAAAACAACTGATCTCAGCAAGGCCGGCCGCTACTAACTCGTAACTGCAACATTCTCGAATCATGAAGGACCGGAGCCGCGTGCGGTCCAGGGCCGTATAATAGAGGAGGGGGGGGGGCGCACTAGCCTAAACAAACAACAAGCATCACAAATGTTACAGAGGGTTAGAGTAGGGGATACCCCATGCACAGGCTAGACTGGCCAACTTGACACGCGCGCTGCTTTCTCCGACTTCACACACCAATTACTCAATGACCGCTCGGCCTGTCTACAAAATTTAGCATCAATGAAAAGCCCAGTCTTTCCCTGTCAATTTCATATCAAGAACATTACATCTCAGTGCGTAAAACATCATAATAACCCCGATTAAGGACCAAAGGATGGGTGCCGGACTGTCTGCCTTGTCACGGCAGCCAAAAACCCGCTTGCATGTGCTGTGCTACGTATGGTGGCGTTGTTTGAATGGAATTTTCCAGTGTTTACACTCATTATTGGTTCCCAGAACCAGGTGACTTAGAGAGATGAATGGACAGAGATCACGTGGCAGTTTCCTCGATATTTCTACGTTGTCTATGAGAAAAGTTACGGCGTTTTAAAGTTTCTCTATTGTTTTTTTTTTTAATGTCATCAACAACCAGTTGCGCAGATGAGTCCCGTGAAATATAAAGTTTATCCATTTTCCTCAGTGATACTAATTTCATTAATGAGAATGCACAACGTTTTGTATGAGAAAACTTTAAATTTCCAACCCATGGTCGGCCTGATTTCGCTGATGAGCTCTCGCCATGTTCCCCTTGCCGCAGGTCAAGGGCAGATCACTCACGTTCATTGCAGCGTATTGAATGTACACAAAGCAAAGTAGTGACACGCAGGGGTGTTTATTTGCTTGCTCCATTCGATATTTGCATTAATTACGCCAAGAATGGCTTTGGAACTTTGCTATATTGAGATATTAATGAAACACACTTATAAAAATTGAGTTCGTAGACTTAACTTGTGACCCCAGTCTGGCCCATCTGGCGGTGCACAGTCAGTCGGGTCTGGCCACAATACAGTTGACTACGGGGTGGGGAGGCGGGCTGGAAGCAAGGGTTTAGGTTGTTTTTCTGAGGGCATTGTTGCTTTTTGTGGTTACAAACTGATGGTTTTTGATATATCATGGAATATCAGCTTTGAGGGCATCAGATTAATATGTTTAGTTCAGTTCTCAGGCACATAATGTAGAACTAAACCAAGTGCCATACACAATGACAGTGTGTAAACATCGTATCACGCTGCTGCACTGCTAGGCTAGCAATCTGCTAGTGCTAGTTAGGCGTTTGTAGGTCTAAATTGCATGCAGAGATAAACTCGGCTTTGTAGTTCACAATTTTTCTGACAAAAATATTCAGATGCTTTTATGATGCATTGGAGAACATGGATTTTTTACTTGTAAGAGTAGTGTCTGGTCTCTGCAACCTCTCATGTTTTACACCAGGTTTATTTCTTCACAATCTCAGTGTTTCTCCTCCAAAATGATTCTATGTAATACAGGCAATAATAAGCCTGAGTCAGAAAATATATAGTTTTGTATACTTATTATAATAAATGACGATGCAATTCAGCTTCTAAGTTGTCAAATCAGTCTTATCTGCCATCATGGCGGCCATATTGGATTATGTAATCTTGATTATTGTGTAACACAGTGTAATCTTACAGTTCAGAGTATACAGATTATAAAAATATATCGTTTTATAGTACCCAATGTTAGCGATATGGTTAGTATTTATTATTTATCCTATTCTGAAGCATCAATTTATCCTATTTCGGTGCCATTCTCTCTTCTATTAGTGTCTGTATTTTATGTTCACCAAAACCAGTGAAAATAAGTCAGCTAAAAAATTTATAACTCTGAAACTAACTATCCTATTTACAAACTTTTTTTTTTCATTGTTCTCAGCTGAATGAGCTCTAGACTATCTGTTTATCTTCATATAAGACTTCTGTGCTCAGTTGAATGATGTCTTAGACTGTTTATCTTCCAATAAGACCTCTGAGATCACGTTAAATTTTTTGACGGTACCCCCTACTTCAATTCCTGACATGTAGTCTGTGTCTGTAAGAAATCCTGCCCACGGCCACTCAGCCCCGCCAATGCAGACGTGAAATCTGACCGGAGCACAAAGCAGAAGTACAGCGATCAATGTCCCGACTGCTGCAGACACAAACACGTACCGGTACTTCACAAGGCCACTGTTTATTCCTAATATAACCTGACCCACGTCTAATAGGATCGCCAATTACCGTCAGAAAAATGATCCACATTGTCAACATTTACTTCCATATAGGCTTACAAACGGTCGTAGTGAAATATTTTCAGGACCTAATTTTAGGGTGAAACTTGAGAAAACATGAGACTCTGCNAATCTTAACCCTATTGAAGTGATTGAAATTTTGTGAGGTATTTGCAAGCAACGACTCCGTGGATTGGACTGCACAGCGGTGGAGAAGCTGACTCTGGCCCTGATTTAAGTATGGTACAGAGACCCAAAAATCCTCCAGAATTGTTCAAATTCAATGGATTTCATGCCAAAACGCATCCAAATGCTCCTCGAGAGTCGAGGAGGTCACATCAAGTACTAATATAAGTGAATAAATATTATTGATGTTATAATATAGAGTTAAACTGATTTTTCGTCGTTTTCACAGTTTGTTTCAATTAATTTGCACAAGGCTGTAGGTCTAAATTGCATGCAGAGATAAACTCAGCTTTGTAGTTCACAATTTTCCTGACAAAAATATTCAGATGCTTTTATGATGCATTGGAGAACATGGATATTTTACTTGTAACACTAACAGTAGTATCTGGTCTCTACAACCTCTCATGTTTTACATCAGGTTTATTTCTTCACAATCTCAGTGTTTCTACTCGAAAATGATTCTATGTAATATAGGTAATAATAAGTCTGAGTCAGAAAATATATAGTTTTGTATACTTATTATAATGAATAACGATGCAATTCAGCTTCTAAGTTGTCAAATCAGTCTTATCTGCCATCATGGCGGCCATATTGGATTATGTAATCTTGGTTATTGTGTAACACAGTGTAATCTTATAGCACAGAATATACAGATAGTACCTAATGTTAGCGATAGTGATAGTACCTAATGTTAGTAATAGTACCTAATGTTAGCAATAGTACCTAATGTTAGTGGTAAGGACCTAATGTTAGCGGTATGGTTAGTATTTATTATTTGTCCTATTCTGAAGAATTAATTTATCCTATTTTGGTGCCATTCTCTCTTCTATTAGTCTCTGTATTTTATGTTCACCAAAACCAGTGAAAATAAGTCAGCTAAAACATTCACAACTCTGAAACTAACCATCCGATTTACCAACCTTTTTTTTTTCATTGTTCTCAGCTGAATGAGCTCTATCTATTTATCTTCCAATAAGACTTCTGCGATCACGATAAATTTTTTGACAATACCCACTAGTTAGAGAAGAGAAAACACACTTAAGAGAGTATTTGAACAGTATTTAGGGTCTCGGTCTCTCTCTCTCTCTCTCTCTCTCTCTCTCTTTCTCTCTCTCTCTCCCTCCCCCCCTCCNNTCAGTGTCTCTCTCTCTCTCTCTCTCTCTCTCTCTCTCTCTCTCTCTCTCCCCCCTAACCTCAGTCCAAATCTTACCCCTGCCCATAAGCTAAATCCAACCATACTGTAGAGAATCCATTAACAGTATCCAGAGACTCTCTTTCATCCCTAACCTGGCTCTTCCTCAGTCCTTAACCATTTACCCCCTACAGTCGCCGCGGGTCGCCGCTATCGGTAAACCCCTACAGTCGCCGCGGGTCGCCGCTTTAGATTTGTTTCGTTACGGACGGCATTGCATGTTCTGAATGTCGCCAAACGGAAATAAAAATTGTGGAATCGGAAGCTGCGGAAAACGAACTTCCTTCCAGTGTTTGTTTGGAGAAAATCGGGCGAGTGGTTGCTTCTCTGTGATTTTTTGAAGTTGTCATAGATTTTTTGGCTTTTTTTGAGGTGATGGAGGATGCTTTACACCTCTATCATGAAGATTTATGATGGAAACATGTATGAGACAGTGAATGGGTGCAACCTGTGCCGGATTAGATTTTTTTAAATGAAATTTTTTTTTTAAAAAGTTATATTTTTTTTAGAGTCATCCCCCTTCTCTTAGGGATTGGGAATTCGTCTTGGGCAGGTGGCTTAGGGGGTAAATGGTTAATGTTATACCAGGCACAGTTTAGGGGAGCCCCAGGGCTACACCAAGTACACCATGTATTAACTGAAGTGACCAGTAGTTTTCAGCTGCTGCCTAAAGCAAGGGAAAGAGTGACTGAGTTCCAGCTCTATAACCTTTTGGCTCTGCTACACCATTTGAAAATCACCAGTTTCATCCTGGCTACATGCACAGAAGCATCTTATGTGTCCAATTGGAATTGTCTTGTTAAGGCAGCATATTTGTTTCCAACTATTCCCATGACCAGGCATTGATGAAGGCATAGATGTGGAAAATGGCTGTTCAGCTGCCTCCTCCAGTAGTGACTCCTCCAGCATCAGTAGTGACGCTGCTGCCAACAACTCACGAAACTCCTTCTACTCTGGAGGAAAGGTTGGTTGGTGATTTGTTACAACCTGTTGTAGTAGTTACTTTCTTTATAACGTGATCATCACCATGATGACCATGAATGCCACTCATCCAAGAAATCTTGGAAATCTGAGAATATCAGTGGCTCCGAGAATGCTATCCAAGGTCCATCCAAGAACCTGTAACGATTCTCAGAAAAAAGAAATTCCAGAGATCCAAACTTTTATAGAAAGTATTGGTACGGTCGTCGTACGGATAGATGAGCACTCACAACAAACATATACATTTCAGTATGGCTGACACATTAGCATTAATAAAAGGTCAATTTCGGTCTTAGTAAATTCGTTCCGCAAATTCCAAACTGTCATGGAAGCGGTTATTTTGGTTTGAAAACTCATTTGGAGAACAGAAACCACACGAGACACACTAATTCGGCATTACACTTTCCAGCACATGCCTTCTTCTGCAGAAATTGTCTTATAGGCCTATCTTAGGCAGCACTTGGACTGGCAAATCACCAGTCACTCATGCTTGTCTTCCTCGGGCAATATGAAGCTGGTCAACTTCGCAGAACATGTAGATTTACGTTAATTTGTGGAGATAGTCTGAATCATGATTTAAAGCAGGCAGCAAAATATTTTAAGGTTATCCTTTTTAGTCAGGGACTTTCCAAATGAAGCTTTTTCTTATCTTATCAAATCACAACATAAGCACTTGAAGAAACAAGATTTTGAAGCAGCTTGTCTAAGTCTTTGTGTTTACAGTCAATTTCTGATACTGACGAAGAATGTTTGAATGACTAATCAGAAGAATCAAAGTATGTGATGTTTTATTCAAACAGCCTTATTTGCTGCCAGATCCTTGATAACTAGGCGTTGGCAAGTCTGCTTTCGATTGCTGTTCTGTATAATTATATAGTAAATTTATGCGTCTTCATTTTTTAAAGAAATTGGTTCATTTTTTTAATTGTTTAAGATAGCTTTATTTAGAGATCACACATGATTTGGCTTTTTGAAAGTAGAGGTTTCAGATTAGAGACACCAAGTTCACATGAATTCCCGCAAAGTCTCGAAAATTTCAGAGAATGTTATGAAAAGTGAGTGATATCCCTGATGAGCTCCCTGGGCCCAGAAGTCGTAGATTTGAGGGTATTTCTATAGCCTTTAATGAGTTTTATTTTGCTAGTGTATAATATGAATTGTATGGAGTGTGTTTTTGGTTGAAGACAGTCCTAACAGTATCTAGTCACTTTAACTTGCTTTAAGCTAATGGAGAATCACTTTACCTTTGTGATCATTAAAAATTCCGTGCTTGACATTCTATCTGCTCTAAGCTCATTTGTCAGGTTCTTTTTCCAAAACTGTGCTTTTGTGCATGAATTGGCCATGAAGGCAGGTAGTCCATGAGTCAGACCTTGTCAGTGTGATCACCATCTGGGCTGGAGTTGTGAGGCAGTTAGAAACCACCATCTGAGATGGGATTGTTCTAGTTGTGTGTTCTTTTCTATTCCCAGGAACCATGTGAGTTGTTCTAGTTGTATGTTTCTGTCTGTACCAGAGGTTGTATGTCAATGAAATCTCCTTGTTGTCTGTCCCACTGTAACCCTAAGAACTGTATTTCTGTAGCTGTTCTAGTTGTATGTTCCTCTCTATCCTCAGGGGCCGTATGTCTATGAGTTATTCTCCATCATGATCCATTCTGGAAGTGCAGCAGGAGGACACTACTATGCTTACATCAAGTGAGTACTTTTGCATTGTGTGTTGCTGACTAAAGTACTGAAATCCTACTTTTGATCCGATCATGGGGTCTTGTGTCTTTGTTTGGATAAAGTGGATAATTTTATCATTTTTGTACTAGAAAAACCGTTATTTCATCTGTAAGATGTTAGGATAAGGAGGAGTGGGGGAATGGTGTATATAGCTAATACTTATCAGGACCTTATAGCATTTTTTGGCCAGTTGTATCTCATATATCTAGCTCCATTTTTGTCTTTCAAAAATGTGTTGTGAAATTGTCCCTAAGAAAAGTGATGAGTACTCTTTGAGTCATCCTGGTATTCCCCCTCTATTATCTCAGGTCTTTCAAGGATGGCCAGTGGTACAGTTTCAACGATCAACAAGTCACAAAGGTAAGAAGAAGCCTGGCTGAGAAACATTCACACAGATTACATGAGTCATTCTAGACGTTTCAAGTGCTGAGGCAACATTTATTACACACAAGATATTCTTTACCACTTATGATAGCCACTTACAAGTGGCGCCATGCCGTAACTCATAACTCATATCATATGCTGTGCAGATCTTGTATATTAGTGTTATAGATTAGAGACCACATGCTGCACATCTTTGAGGTTACATTTTATATCATGTTGCATTCTGTTTATAGGATCTTCTGTGAGATTCTAAACTCTACTTGAGGTAACTGATCCTGTTTATCGTGTCTTTATAACAAGTTTATTAGGAATAAGCCGAGACCACAGATGTGGTACATGCGCAAATACAATATGCAACGGACAGCATATGGACATTTTAAGCACTATGACTACTAACTTCTCACATGTTCACAATGTACTGGTACATTCACGTGCATTCACAACGTTCTCACCAGATAACATATGATGACATCAGGAAAACATATGGTGGTTCATCCCTTGGTCGAGGTTTCTATACATCTGCTTACACCAGGTGAGAGCTTATGTGCCAGTTCTAAACTGGCTGCCCATATTGATAGTAGTTGTCTCAAGATCTGTCTTGGAGTTTGATACCGTGCCAATCATGTATATCCAATTGCACTGTGCTGGTCATTATGTGTTCACTGTCCTCATAGGTACTGTGCCAGTGGTATGTGTTCACTGTCCTCATAGGTACCGTGCCAGTGGTATGTGTTCACTGTCCTCATTGATACCGTGCCAGTGGGGTGTGTTCACTGTCCTCATAGGTACCGTGCCAGTGGTATGTGTTCACTGTCCTCATAGGTACCGTGCCAGTGGTGTGTGTTCACTGTCCTCATTGATACCGTGCTGGCTTGTGTGTCAATGTGTCATCATGGCACTTACTGATTAACTGG
The DNA here is from genome assembly GCA_033807755.1 of Ellobium chinense. Taxonomy (NCBI): domain Eukaryota; kingdom Metazoa; phylum Mollusca; class Gastropoda; order Ellobiida; family Ellobiidae; genus Ellobium; species Ellobium chinense. Next base: position 248,227 of record JAWQUT010000398.1, read on the forward strand.
GTCCATCCTTGTGCATGAGAATGTATACTATCATTAACATGTCAATTTAATTACTTATATTTTGTCACATTCATTCCACATTTACCTCAGCCATGTTTTTGATGATTTATTTATATTGCTAGGATCTTCCACTTATCTTTTTGTTCCCATTAAAACAAATGTAGAATTTTGACTCATTATTATATCCCCAATTTTACAAGCTAACTCGCATCTGTCTCATTGTTTGCTTTGAACAACATGTTAAGATCACTCAATTTGTCAAAACCTCAAAAACTTACCTAGGCAGATGTGGAATAAGTGATGATATTTTTGTCAGTGTTTTTCCATAGCACTATAACAAATATTGGAAGTTATTGTCATGTGACTGATGAAAAATTGATCCTTGCACATGACAGGATTAGACTTAGCAGTAAAATTTGTATTTGAAGATTGCTGTAATATCAGACGGTGTTGATGTGTGACAGACCCACTGTTTCCCTCCTCTTACTGTGCTATATGTGTGTTTGTCCCCAGTTCCACCAGTGCTTACATGTTGATGTACCGTCAGATTGACAAGACTCTCAATGCAGGTCAGTGAAGACATCAGACTGCTTTCTACTCTTTAGTGGACTATGTTGTGGGCTTATACAAATATACTATCAATGTGGTCAGTTTAGGGATGAAGCATATCATATTGGAAGCAGTCTGCAGACATTGGAAACAGTCTGCAGACATTGGAAGCAGATATAAAGGGAAGTCATATGTGCATGTGTTTATTTGTGAAGTTGGTGGTAGAAAAGTTTGTGTACTCTGGAGGTTGTTGGTGTCAGAGAAATGTATGTGTAAAGTGAAGAATGAGCTGAGGTTAAGTGATGTTCATGCCAGAAACTGGGGGTCATTTTTTTTTCTCCCACAATGATTAACCACACATGGAGGTCAGGGAATCCCCTGTGAAGTTGATACCATTCAGCAGTCTGTGTTGATCTAGAGAGGAGAATGTGCAGTGCTGTTCACTTAGCTCCACTGCTAATCCAACTCTTTATATTCAGATGTGGACTGTGCAAGCTCTCGCCTATGGTAGCACACTATTATTTCAGTAAATCAGCTTTTCTTTCATGTGCATCATGTGACACATGGTTTAGACATGTTTTTTTCTGTTCAGACTTTATGCAGCCTGAGGATTTTCCTGAGTCCTTGAAGGAAGAACTGAGGCAGCAGAAAGAGAAGGAAGAGGCAGAGAGGAGGCAGAGAGAGATAGACAAATCTACTTGTAAGGTGAGCATGCCAGTCAGATAGTGCTGTGAAATCCTCTGATACTTATCTTACTCAATGACTGTGACTATCGTAGCAGTGAACGAAACTTTTAGTGTAACATTAGGCTTGTTATAAACCTAGCAACATGATCCTCAGCTTACCTGCTCATGCCAAGAAGTAATGCCAGTCTCATTGACCTGTTGTCATACTGGTCACATGTATAATCTCAAGTGAATGTATTATGCATATGGCCAACTTTCACTTGACGGACTCTTGCGTGAGTAATGGTGAGAACATAATATTAAAGTAGGACACGCACATCAAAAATAATTTTCCGCTTTTCAATACTTTTTCTCACTAAAAATTATCTATGGTGCCCACCGAGTTAATTTTGTGAAGAAAAAGCATCGTTCTGTTACCGTGTGTGTATGGAATATGACGCAATAAGGAAAGCTAGAGTTACCGGATATGGCCCTTGCATCCAGAATTATTCCCCTTCCCCGATCAGCAGAAGCCTGTGACAAAAATGCTGATGTCACTTACGTTCCAGCAGCTACAGTCACCTCTACCTGACAATGTATTATTTAGCTTTTAATTAAGGTTTAGGTATTCCAAATTCAAACGTAAAGTTTGATAGGGTAAGCCAGAAAAAGTATTCTGCATTTTTAATGCCTCATCATGATTTTGTTTGGCATATCTACTGTTCACAGAGGAATTAAAATATTCATACCAACATGCTATCACCCGTCCGCAGAGCACTGGCTAGACAGCTTGGCCATGTGGCAAGAACCTATTTGACGTAAGCTTATGGCCGCCATGCGCGTGGTGGTTGTAACAATTTGGACTTTGTACAATGTAACCCGGTGGGTTGTTTGGGGCCAGCAGAGGCGTTATATCATTATAACAGACACTTGAAAGACTGTTTTATTGGAATAATAGGGTATCGTATCATTAAATATACGCTGTAGGACTTTGCAGTCTTCCTTTAAGCATTATCATTTCTTTTTACTTCAGATCAAGCTGTATTGCTTTCATCCACAAGATCAACACAAGATGGATGTGCGGCTGGAAATTCACAAGGATAAAACTCTTGAAGAGGCCACTCAGATAGCTAGAGAGGTACTTGATGATTATAGCTAATTCCTAACACAACCATAATGTTGTTGAGTGTTTTAGTGTCTTTAGTGTTAACTTGGTGAAGCTTGCTGTAGCCTAGGGAGACCTGGTGTTGGCTTCTGTACACGTTCTATGGAGTGGCCAGGAAACAGTTCAGTCTTCAAGCCCAGAGAGAATATTTGGGAAATAGTGAAATCAGGCTATGGAAAAGCATCCCTTATGTGCTACTACCTATTGATATTCTATACAGAAAGTTGATTTGAAAGAAATCAATGGATAATGTGTCCCAAAGCTGTGTCACATTCAGGTTGTGAACAATGAAAGCGGTGATGTTTTCACTAGTTTGAAATAATGCCATGTTAACATGCTCTGTCATCATCATCCCTCTGGGACATAATGCACTTTAAATTTGTACCTAATTTTTTTTTCTTTTATAAATGCCAAATGACTTTTTAATTGTAAACTTTATTAGTTACTGTTCATGTCTCTTCCTGTCTCAGTTGCTGGGTCTGGAATCTGTGGTTCCCCTGGATTGCTGTCGCCTGGTCAAGTACGATGAGTATCAGGATTCTCTGGAGAAGTCGTTTGAGGGTGATGAGGCCACACCAATCTCAGTGGTGCTGGGAGGAGTCAAATCAAATTATACTTTTGATTTGTTGCTGGAAACCAAGAGGCCAGATCAAGTATTCCAAGAGTATAAGCCTGGAGGTGGGTCACTGACCGTGGCGTGTAGAAATGCACTGACCGTGGCTAGTAGAAATGCACTGACCATGGTTAGTAGAAATGCACTGACCGTGGCTAGTAGAAATGCAGTCCTAGGGACGAACAAATAACACAGTCAAGCACAGAATTTAACTGCATACTATTTAGGAAGCAGGTTACTTTGCCATTAGGCTAGGAACAAACAAGCTTCTTTAGCAACATCTTACATGTCAGTGTTTGCAAGAGTAGGTTTGCATAATGTAGATTTGAAACTGAAATCTTCACCATAGTTGTTATATGTGTGTGTTTCCCCAGGTGTGACTGTGAAGGTGTACAGGGTGGATATCCATCAAGGTGTGATCCACCCACCTGTTAGTGTGAGAGCCTATCATGTCCAGACTGTGGCAGAGTTCAAGAACATGTTACAGCAGGTGAGTACTATACATCACTGGCATGGGTTGGCTTTCACACTCCCTATTGTCTCAGACCAGATCTCAACTATCTCAGATGTATCAGTGGTGTTACTTGAGCAGTGCACTGGACTAGAATATTGGCTGTAAGTATCTCAAGATCAACAATCTTATGAAGGGCACTGCCTTGGCGGGCACCAGAGGTAGAGTATAGTATGAGGCAGGGAGACGCTTCTGAGTGACAACCAATGGACACAGAGATAATATACTATGCTAGACGTGTGAAGACACAGCGAGATGCTGTAACTACTGGAAACTGTTAGGAAAGCTGACTGCTTGCAGAAGGGGATTAAAATCACCTGAAAGGACAAATGACAAAAAAAACCAGTCGCAACTGATTTCCCGAAAAACATATTTGACTAAAATCTTGGCAGGAGCGTAATGTGCTTATTCAAATAGTGGCTGTTAAGCATTGCAAGATGAGAAACAGTGGTGCCGTAGTCCATCCTGTTAATCAAGAGGAGAATTTGTGCATGTGGGCAGGTCTGGACAGAAAGACCTTGTGAAGTCGGGTAGGTCTGGCCCGAAAGACCTTGTAAAGTAATCGTCCCACATTGAGCGAGGTATCTTTTAAACCCTACCACAACCCAAATAAAAGTTACAGTATGGGGTACTGAGATAGAAATCGTTTGAAGATATGCAGTTAATGTAGTTAGTGTATGAAAAGTGGCACATTTTGGAACATGTGACCTAGATATTGCCTCATAACTAAAAGGTCAGGGAGATTTTTGCCACCCAACTTACATCTAAAATTTTATGTCTTTATCCATCAAACAATTCATAAGTAAAATATCTGATTGATATCTGTTCCAGAGTAACCTACATGGCCTGAATATTAAGGAGAGGAAAACAAGCTGAATGGTAACTGAAAAAAAATTGCTGTGCTTTAATCAATAACCAGAGGAAGAGGTCAGGAGACTTGTTCAATGTTATGTTCTCGCTCCTTTACAGGTGTTGGGTTACCCAGCCAGCCACATGAGGTGTGTATTAGAGAGATTTCCTAATGACCTGAGACCTCTCCAGGAACCCCAGAGGACCTTGAAGGCAGAGGGATTCTACAAGTCTAACAAAGTGAGTCACAGCTTTAAGATTTTCAAACTTGGTCGCAGTTAATCAAATGTAACTCGGAATGGTCATTTTGGAAATGGTATGAGATGGTACATTGGACGTATTTTAGACCAAAACAATTTTTACATATTCATAATGACTCCATATCTGATGTTAGTGGATGTTTGTGGTGTGTTGTATATGCTAGTGTGATATATCAAAGTCTGTTATTGGCAGGTGTTTGTGGAATGTTCAGGGGATGAGGCAGACAACTCTGTGCCATACCCACAGTCCTGCTTGTGTCACCTGCTCGATCAGTACCAGCACACCATTCGTATCACATGCAGCCTTCCTAGTCAAAGTAAGTATCACATGCAGCCTTCCTAGTCAAAGTAAGTGTCACTTCTTTTTAAAGCAATTGTTACATGCAGCCATATAACTGTTGATATCATCAGCAGAGTCCCTAATGCAATGAAAGTCTAGCCCTTTAAACTCGTACCTACCAAACTGTCTCCCTCCTTCCATCCTATAGTTAAGAAAGGATATACTTGGCAAAGTCAGAGTTGAGCAGGTCACTGTGAAAGTTGGAAAGGGGAGTATTCAGAATGGCCAGAGGGAAAGTACAAAACACAAGGTGTGATGTATACCTAATGATTATTGCATAATAAAGTTTCATATTTGCATGAATAATGAAAGGAGTGAAATATGTACATAATATAAGCAAAGAAAGACAGATGGAAAGTAGATATTGAAAGGTGAAAGGAGCAGGCTTTAATAATTGTGAAGTTCATTGTAGTCATTCTGTTGTGCATTGTTGCATTGTCACAAAGATTGGCTGTGGTTTGCAGCATAGAGTTTGATTTTGTCACATATGATTGACCATTTATTTTCCTGTGGCACAGAACTGGTGCAAGAGTACAAATCCTCCCTCAAGGAACAGCAGAGCAGATCCTCCAATAGGGGAGTCCGTTCCAGCCTGCATCCCTACAGGAATGTTACCCCAGCATTGCCCAGTGAAGGAGGTGTAGTAGACTCAAGCCAGTTGGATGAGGGAATGAGTGAGAATGACTCGGCTTTCTACAGTGGTGGCACAAACTCTAAGCATTCTCTGTGTGGTGTAGAACATGGATCAAGTTTTTCCATTAGCAGTAGCACAACCACAGACACACGCTATGGGGCTGGCACGGCTACCAATTTGTCCCAGGCCGATGATGGTCCGGTCCCTGCAGCCTTGGAGGAAGATTTGGAGAGTGGTCTGGACAAGAGTGAAACTCCAAGACTGGTCAGTGAATGTGAAGAGTCACAGTCTAGCAGTGGGATAGGGGAGACAGCAACCAGGATGAGGGACCAGCCGTGGTCATCATCATCCCGTCCTCAGTTCTCTTCCCATGAGCACTTGGCAGTAGATGTGGCCAATCTGTGCTCCAGGCTCTCCTCAGCTGGTCTGACCAGTTCCCGCAGTGACCCGTCCATTTACCACACTTGTGCTGATCACAGTGATGACTCATTGCAGTGTCTTGGCTCAGGGCCTAGTACTGGTAGCCAGGAAGACACCAGTACAAGTGCAGAGTTTAACTTCAGCTGCTCCGGCCCAGACCCTGAACCCATCCTCTCATCACCAGAAGATGGCTATGGATTTGAAGATGACAACGATGATGACAAGGATGGGGAGAATCTGAGCTGTGGCGACATAACATCTATGAATCCTCGAACATCTGGCAGTGGGAGAAGAAGTGGCATTGTGATTCATGAATTAAACTTGGGACCTTTGACAGGTCCTTTCCACACCAACTACTCAGCTCAGTTTCCCATCGGCCATTTTGAACCTGAGGAGGACTGGGACAGGGAGATAGCGGACAGAGGACAGACTGGAAACCACAATCTTCACTCTTTCCCATCCTCCTCCTCTCTCCCCCACTCAGGTTGGGGCTTGCCTTCACCGGCAGGCCACGAGCTGACAGGCCACACTGGAGAAGGGGAGCCAACCTCACAGACATATTCCTCATCTGACAATCCACCACTAGCCCTTGAAGGGGATACAGACATTGACTTGAAACGGTCAAAGCACTGGCAGCCTCCACCACCACCTCCTCCACCGCCACCCCCACCACCACCACCACCCCATCTGTTTTCAAATGATCGTCAGTGCAAGGCCAGCACAGCCCATGCATCTGTCAGACTGAACAGCAATGAGGAGGAGGAGGAGGATGACAGGGGGGTAAAAAGATATTTTCATGCTGTGATGTCCAAGTTTTCGGAAGGAGACGAGAGAGGTAAGTGGCTTATGTGAAGTTAGTCTGAAAGATTTTCTAATGTCAGGATACATAGAGGGGATGGAGTAGATTTGGACAGTGTTGTTACCTATGTCCGTGGCATACACTTTCAAAATATCAAGATATTTAAATTCTGGTTGCATGTATGTTTCTTTCTCAGTCTTTCCCTCCATCTTTATCTCTCTCTCTCTTTCTCTTTTTTTCTCTCTCTCTTTCTCTCTCTCTCACACGTTTGCTCCCTTCCCTCCCCTCCCCCTTCTCCCCCTCTCTCTCTCTTTCACTCTCACACACTCTCTCTCTTTTTTTTCTCTTCTCTCTCTCTCTCTCTCTTTCTCTCTCTCATACGTTTGCTCCCTTCCCTCCTCTCCCTCTTCTCTCTCTCTCTCTCTCTCTCTCTCTCTCTCTCTCTCATTCATACATTTCACTTGAGACATGACATGAACATGTGATGTGAGTGTACCTGTGACAGTCTGTTTTAGAGCTGTGCTTTGTGCTAATTGGTCACAGTTACCATAAGATGGATATGGTGATGTGTGTTTAAGGAAACTGTATGAACCAGATAAAAGGAAGCTTCATAACAAAGGGAGTCCAGTGGCGTTGTATATTTTATGTTTTTTTTGTATCAACCCGTGCAGCAGTGATCGGGTCTTATACAACCTGGAGGCATCTTCAAATAAGTGTAATTCTGTTAAAAATCACTTCTCGGATCTGAAATTTCATGACTTTTCCTAAAAAGCATTTTCCTCCCTAGGTACCAAAAATTCAATCAGTTCCACGCATAAGCTAATGAGGGACCTCCACTTTCTGACCACAACCCCCCAATAATGATGGTCGGATCGTATAAGACCCGATCACAATTATAGAGACACTGATGATCGGGTCATATAAGACCCGATTCCTTTTAAGAGCAATTGATGGTTGGGATTTCCTTCTTGTTGCTGCTAAAGTCGTTTAATAGCAAATACAGAAAATTCCATACCTCAGATTATTATGAGCTGTAGGTAAGGACTTCCATTATTATTTTTACTTTAGGGGTACTAATATTATTGTGGCTTTCAATACGCATTGTTGATGTGCTACTTAACATCATCGGATTAGTGTCTGGATGCAGTACCCAAAAGTCTAAAAGGCTCGAAATAACTACAATGTGTGCTCAGCTTACAGTTTTGTAGACAAGACACTCGGATTTTATAAGACTCGATCACCGGGATAAGTAACTAAAGTCGATCACTGCCGCACGGGTTAATGGGTCATAAACTCACCTAGGCTACATGCTGTCACTGTATTGATAGAATGTGTAAATTTGAATGGAGAAACAAACCATGGACCTATCCACCTTAATGTAGGCCTACAATGTGATAAGTGATAAGTAATCTAAAGAGTACTCACCCCTCTTCCTCAAAAAAGGACAAAATGACATTCAACTTCGTAGCCTCGATGCAGCCATCTTTCTACACAGTCATCTAAAAGGTGCAAAATAACTAATATGGGTGCTCAGCTTAATGTTATGTAGGCAACATACTCACCATTTCCTCAAAAAAATTGTTGGGTCATATAAGACCTGATCTTCAGAGCATTTAACTAAAATTGATCATCGCCGCACGGGTTAATGGTTCCATCATGTGAATTTGAATGAAAGTCTGGTGGTGGTTGAATTCTTGTTGTGTGTAGAAACATGTAGAGAATCTTTTTATATTTTGTGAACAGATGGACAGCTTTAAAAATTGGATAGCAGTGATTATAGGTGACGGTTTATTTCTTGCTATCTCAACCATTTGTCAGCAATACTCTAGGACATTTCAAGCACAAATCTCAACAAAAAGTAAATTACCAATCATGAATCTATAATATGTGTATGATCAGCAGTGCCATTGCTGGTGTATTCAGCTTGGGGTTTTGATCTCATTTGATCCTGTCTGTTGGGCCAGTGGGAAAGGGTTTTAGGCTGAGTTGAACCACAATGTTGGCCAAGTGTGAGTGGGTTTTAGGCTGAGTTGAACCACTATGTTGGCCTAGAGGGAGTGGGTTTTAGACTGAGTTGAACCACTATGTTGGACTAGAGGGAGTGGGTTTTAGACTGAGTTGAACCACTATGTTGGCCTAGAGGGAGTGGGTTTTAGACTGAGTTGAACCACTTTGTTGGCCTTGTGTGAGTAGGCCATATATCACCCCACTACTTTACTACTGATCACTGCAATTGAACCCATCGATATCATTATGACCAATCTTTTCTCTTCTTCCAGTTTTACATGTTTCTGTTGACAAAAGAATTACCCTTGGGGCTTTCAAACGACAGCTGGAACCATATGTGGGAGTTGTCTCTAATCTTTTCAAGGTAAGTCATTTAGTCTGCACTAACATGGAAGGCTGCAGGGTTGGGCACGTTCACAAAAATTAGGGAACTGCGTTCCGTTCTCTGTTCAGTGCCAAAATATGGAACTGCGTTCTGTTCCCCGTTCAGCAGAGACTTTCAAATTTCGTTCCGTTCACCCGTTCCACATCTGAGGAACTTAGTTCCGATCTCCGTTCCGTTCCGTTTACTTTTCCCGCCGAAAATAGCAAGTGTTTCCGACTGCTGATTTCACAAAGGGAAACAAGGATTTTGATATTTAATGAATGTTACTTTATGTGTGAGTGTTTTCACGGAGAAGTTCAGTTTCAGAGGCGCAAGATTATGTCGCGTATGTAACTGTTATTTGGTAATGAAGAAAATTTGGACAAAAAAAAAAACTATCCAGATTTACTAGCATGGCCACAGAAGTTAATATTAACTGCCATCTGCCAATAATAACAGAATAAGTGCGGTGTGCTCCACAGATTTACTAGCATGGCCACAGAAGTTAATATTAACTGCCATCTGCCAATAATAACAGAATAAGTGCGGTGTGCTCCACAAAAACAGAAAATTTGGAGCCCCTCCTCCTTCCAGAATTCACTGCAAGTGAGAGAATCTGGAGAAATTACATGTGGACATACAAGCTTACGATTTCTTATAAATTTGAGAATTTATATACGATTGCACGAAACCCGCCCCCAAAAAATCGAGATCGTGATGTATTCGAGATCATAAAGCAGGCATGAGTCACAATTTTGGACAAGAGTCGCTATTAGAGTAAAATTTGGCATTTCTTGTTCTTAAAGTCGATGTATTCTGTTGCGTGGTTCTGGTTGGTTCTAGACAGGTATTTTTTAAAGGATCCTAGACAAGCAACGCTGCAATTACAATTGCCGACGTCATGTGTATGAAAAGCAGTGGGCCGTCTACCTAACCCACTACCGCCCTCTGCTTTCTTCGTGTGTACTAGACTATAATTATCCCACCCCTAGTTCTCATCTGCCCATCTACGTTACCCAATGAACCTTTTTTTCGCTTTCCAAAATTAAAATTATTTAGGCATTCAAGTTGGTGTTCAGCTGTCAGTCACCACCCACGATAGTAGACCTCTCGATGGGCGTAAAGCGTTGTTTGGTTAGAAACGGACTTGAGGCGGTCAAGCCTCGTGACGCAGTCCTGGATACCAGGTGTCATCACGTCTTTATCAGTAAGGGGACACGCTTCACTTGTGATTAAAAGTGATAAGCTAGTCCTTATTGTGTAATGTGGACGGCAACAGCAGCTTCGTCTCGAGGGTCTTTTTTACCTGACGCCATAAACGGGCAGGAGTGACAAACTAATCTTGCCGATTCGAAGAATGACTGTTATGAAATTGAACGAAGCTGGTGATCCTAGTGCAGCGAGTGCAGTAAATGCCGACAAAATGAGAAAAAAAAAACAACAAACCCTGGTCGCTGATGTGTGAACGGAATTTGAACGGACTTAAAAATGAACTTAGTTCCGATCCGTTCGAGAAAAATCACGAACTCCGTTCACGATCACGTTCACAATAAAACAACGAAACTCCGTTCGCTCCGTTCACGAAACTGGAACTAAGTTCCGGAACTTAGTTCACATGAACGGAGTTCCACCCAACCCTGGAAGGCTGCATGTGGAAATTAGGGCGACAGAAATCGATGTATAGTTGAGTCTACCTAATGTGAACCCAGATTAATAGAATTCCTCTTATATCGATGGGAAAAGAAGTTATAGATTTTTTTTTTTTCCCTTATGAATGGTAAAAGTATTCCTGTTAATCGAACTCGGCATTGTTGGTTTTTTTTTAAAATTCAAACAGGCCGAGGCCTTCACACTTGCAAATTTGCCTTCGCCTTTCTTCCGCATCATGCAAAATCACAGTAAATGGGCATGAAACAAAGAAGTTTAGTGCCTGAGAGGACAATGAATTGCACTCTGTTATTCCAAGACTGAATCAAGGGAATGTCGGGTGAGAGCGCAGGGGTAAAAAATCAGTGGATAATCACGCATTCATTTCAATGACACAGCATTATATGATATACCTGCACAAATTACTACTGCTGGCCGGTTGTCTACATGCGCTACTGTTAAAAGACAAAATTAAATGTTTTTTTTAGGCCTCGGCCTATAATCGCATCCTACTGAAAACGTGTTTTTGAGAAATTTTAAGAAGGTCACCCCTTCCAGCTTTGTTCTTTTTTTTTTTCTAATTTTGTGAGGCCTGAAAATGGCTGTTTGGGTCGAGTGTGTTTGAGTAGCGGTGAGAAGGTCTGTTAGTTAAAAAAAAAATGTCGCCGCATCATTTTTCCCTCTCTCGAGTAAACCCCCCCCCAATCCTGTGGTGCTGAGCTGAGTGTGAGCAGTATTCACTTTGTGGTGCCCGTAAGTCAGGGTGAGTTCAAACAAGAAGAAAAGTGCACACTTTTTTAGCAAAGACTTGTGTTGGTGGTTTACTGTTCTCTTTCTTTCTCAAATTTGATTACTCAGCTGCAGTTTATTCTTAGTCACAGAAAGTTTTCCTTGCTATTATTCTGCTATATGGCAAGATTAGTGTTGCTTGTGCTGTCTTTTTGTAATTTGCTAGCAACAAACAGGTTTTCATTTGTCTCAGACAGACGTTCTCTGTAGCGTGCGATCTAAGGCTGAGGCCTAGAAAACCATTTGTTTTTTAACAGTAGCACATATAGACAACTGGTAGTACTAATTTGTGCTGGTACATGATATAGTGCTGTGTCACTGAATGTGTGATTATCAAGCAATTTTTTTTTACCCCTGTGCTCCGGCCCGACAGACCCCTTAATCAGTCATGGAGTAATACTGTACAATACACATCCTTACCTACCTACCAATGCCTGCCCTCTCAGGCACTAACTCCTTTGTTCCTCGCCTGTTTACTGTTAAGTTGCACGGTGCGGAAGAACAATGAAGACAAATTTGCACTGTTGCAGATGTGCTGGCCTCAGTCAGTTCGAATTGAAGAAAACCCATGATGCTGAGTTCGAATATTGGGGACACTTTTACTGTATGCAAAAAAAAAAAAAGTATCATTTCCCATCGATTTAAGAGAAATTTGATTAATCTGAGTTGGAATTAGGTGGGCTCGGCTGTAAATGATTGGTAGGAAAATCAATTTTGAGGAAAAGAGTGAGAGCAGTAAACCATGCAAGCGAGTCTTTACTCGCACCGTTCTTCTTGTCAGAACTTGCCCCAACTTACCGGTGCCAGAAGGTAATTACTGTGCCAGAAGGTAATTACTGCTCATGCTCAGTTCAGCGGCACAGGATTTGGGGGAGTGGGGGGGGGGAGAGAAGATTACTGGAGAGAGAGAAAGATGAAGAGGCGACTTTTTTCCCTGACAGGCTCCTCATGGCTGCCCCTACTCCAGTTGATCCAGATGGTCTTTTTCAGGGCTTGCAAAATTAGGAAAGAAAAGAAAACAGGAGTGACCTTATTAAAATTTCTCCCTGCCATGGAGATGGAGATGGTTTAACCATAAATCAAAATACCAGGGCTGTATGAAGACTTACCTGCATAAAATGGTCAATTGAATTCTGGCCAAACCCTCTGTGATAGTCCCAGCGATTTCAACAAGTGAACTCTACTGTATGAGTCTGTGAGAAACTGATATAACATGAGTATGTGACAAGTTGATATTAGAATGTCACTCAAAAATTGATGTCTGTATTTTGATGTGACAGTTGTTTGTGTATGATTGTGTAATTTCATTGTTATGGAAACAGTTGTATGACTACATGGCAAAAATTAAATTACTGGTATATAAAAAGAATGGCACAAATTCTCATAGATTTATGATTGTGTGATGATGAATGTTTGAATGTGTGACAGACTTGATAGTCCGTGGTTAAAACACTCCTGGCCAAGGATACAGTCACTCAAGGACTGTGTTGTCATCTTGTACTAGGAAATGAGTGGGCGGGCGGGCGGTCACCAATAGATATGAGCTCATTCAGCTGTATAACAAAAAGACTAGCTTAAATGACATCTACAACTCTCAAAAGAAATCACACAACACAATCAAAAATTCTCAAAAGTCATGTTGTTATTTGTGTTTGTGCCTTTTGGGTGTCTGATGAGTGACTGAATGATGATTTAGAATTAAAAAGTGAAAGAAAGCAACAATAATTTGCCATGATTTTCCCCTCCTGTGTGACTGATGAGCACCTTAAAGCTGTGTTCAGCACCAATGCTAATGAGTAAACTGCAAGACAAAATCTTCAACTATGACTGTGGTTAAAGGTTTGGAATGGGAAGGTGGCGTCACCCTTTCATGAGTAGAGTGTTTTATTGTTAGATCTGATCTGTCAGGTACATGAATTTGTGAGTTTGCAATTTTGTCGGCCATGGTTACTTTCAAAGAACAAGGGTACATACTGATGATGAATACTGGGATAATGCTTGAAACACAATTGCCCAGGGAGAACAACAAGAGAAGAATGAAGCTTGGGTGAGTTTCAAACCCACAACCTGTTTCATTAACTATCCATTCTGGGTTGGGGTGTGTTGTCACTGTTTGACTGTGTTGTCTGTTGATCACTGTTCATGGTAGTGTCTCGTGGATTAGCTCTGTCTCTTGGCTGTTACTGCCCTCACTTAAAATTTTTTCTCCTTGCCTCAGGTGTATCGAGTCTATTCCAACAACCAGGAGTTTGAGAGCGTGCGCCTCTCAGACACCCTGTCTTTCTTTGAGGATGGAAAGTTCAACATCAAACTGGGTCGTGCCCTCTTGTCTGGGGAACACAGGGTCAAAGTCTTTCAGTTGTGTGTCAATGAACCAGAGGTCAGTAATAAAGATATTAAAGTTTTGTGATATATGGAGAACCGAAATGCATAATGTGGTACTTTATTACTAAACAACATTAAGCAGTAACTTTGAGGGATTGTCAAATTATTTTGTTATAAAGTTGATGAGATTAGTCCAGGAAAGTTTAACTTTGCTCTCAGAAGTCTGGAGATTTCACCAGTGTCACACATGTAAACCATACCACAGTACAGCTACAGTGTCATGGAAAGGATGGCAAGCCACCCTGAGTGGGAGAGTTTCTCTGGCTGGTCCTGTATATCTGACATGTGTGACATATATCAAGGGTCAGCCAGGAAAGTAACAATGAAGCTGCAGGCCATGCTGGTGTTTTAAGATTTCAGAGAGGGCTGGTTGAGAGTTGGAGGAAGGGGAATGATGTTAGTATTCAAACATCACATTACTGGTGAATTCCTTCGAAGGCTTTCTAAACTATCAAAACTAACACATGCTCAGGATGCTTTTTCATGCAGCCATGCAAGTTCCTGATTGAGACGATATTTGCCAAAGGCATGACAGTGTTGGAATCCAAACAGCTGATTGTGGATGAGCTCAAAGAACAGCATGGTATAGACATTCCATTGGACAGGTAATATATGTGCACAGCTGTCTGTACTTCCTCTTACTGTCAGTCTGGGCTGTGTTTATCAGCAAATATAACATGAGTGTTTAGCTACTTGCACAGGTCATGGAAATGCACTGTATATCCCATAAAGTAATGCTTATATTATTCTGTCAAAGTCCAAGATGCCCCTCAGTTCCATGATACAAAAATCAATATGCAGATGGGATAGTCAGTGTCATTGCAAGTTAAAATATTTTATTTTGTTTACTTGACTCATTGTTGGACAAAATATTACCAATAGTGGTACTTGAAACAGGTCAAGAAATGTTTTGAAATTGTTGACTAAGGCAGGAGTTGTGCAAGTTCTCAACATAAGTTATGTGTCTCCTAAAAATATGTGTATTCAAAAACTGTTTTGTATTCATGAAATGCCAATGTCCCATGAGGCCTGAACTGTCATATTCTGAAAAAAGGGAGGCAATCTGTTTCTACCAAGATCTTTGCGAATGGAGCCAGGTATTGGTTTCTGAACTTGCTCTATTCAATAGTTTGAAGAACTTGAAACAAGCCCTGCAAGATGCAGTTTGAAAGAGTAAAACATATTAGAATTTCTGACAGTCTCATGAACTAGAGTATTCTTGTATGATATGAGGCTTAGACATGAGCACCATTTCACTGTAGAGATACCTAGATGATAGTCCACATCAGTTTTCTGTTACAACATTGATTGATGTTCCAGGTGTCGTTTGAGGAAAAAGTCGTGGACAAATCCTGGCACAGTCTACCTGGACACTCATGTGTATGAAAATGAAATCCCCATCTACCCCAACTGGGAGATCTTTCTAGAGATTCTGGATGGTAGGTGTTGAGGTGTTGTAGTGGGAATGTAATTCTAGTACTTATTGTGGATGATTGGTGTTCTGGTGGAGACAGAATCGTAGTACTAACTATGGACAGCGATCAGAGACTTCCTGCTTGTACTGTCAACCGAATTATGTGGGCATCTTGATTATGTAGATGTCCCATCCTGAAATATGTTCTCAAAATTGGGTATATTTCATTCAAGCCATATTCTCACCAATTAGCTGGCTGAAAAGGAGCTCAGTTTGTTGAAATATTAAGATGAAACTGTCTGCTACTAATATTTTGTAGATTGTGGGGAGTGGTGGGATTGATGCCATCATCTTAACAATAAAGGAGGCACAAGACTAGGACAACACTGAGGGGTTGATCGCTGTTGTGTGAATGAACAGTAGTCCCAAGCAGACTGAGAACTGTATTATTAGTGTGTCCATCATTGGCTGTGAACTCATGACAAGTGATATTGCTGCGTAATGTCCTTCCATCCAACAGAGTTAAGATCACAAAAGTAAGACTTGAGACTTGGGGCTTGACAGGTTATCATAATGGTAGTGGCATAGCAGAATATCTACTCACACAGCCTCACTTATTACCCTAGCAGACTGAATCGGGCAGTCATTTTCCCGGCTTATCAGGAAGCATTTATTATCACTGTAATGCATTGTTATGATCCTATTCTGGTGGACAGGAGATGCTACCCATTTGGCTAGATGACTTTGTAATTGGCACAGCAGTATGTGGTGCAGAAAGGTTGAATGCCTTTTATCAGGAAGGTAAAGCAAAATTTAGAAAAGGGACAGGAGATCATCAAGAGCACATTCAGAGGACTCGTGACAATGACTGATTCAGTGATTCTAAGCCCTCCTCCTCCCTCCCAGCAATGTAGTTTTATGCCTGCCTTTCCTGATGTTGATTTTATGTGTGATTTGCCAGGTCCTGAGGAGCTGCAGGACACGTCCCACCTGGCAATTTATGTTCGTCACTGGCACCCATCCAGCCACCAGATTGACCCTTTCCGTGAAATTGTGCTCAAGCAACAGTCTGTGGAAGAACTGAAGGCCAAAGTGAGTGTAGCTCACACTATATGATCTGCACCCATCTCTGAGTTACATGCTCACACATACAGACCAGGGCAAACAGAGAAGAACATATCATATGAAGGGTTTTGCCACAAAACGCATTATACACAACTTTGTTGAATTAAGAAAAATAAGACAAACTGAAAGAGCACATGGATCAATCTCCAGGAAATTACTGTTCACATTTCTAAACAGTACAGAGAGCAGACACTTTACTGACAGAAGAAAGCAAAGCAGGATGCATTTTAAAGAACATGAAACCCAATTTTTATGTTTGTTTTTGTCACAAAACACCATATATGCAACAAAACAATTTTTCACAAAATGCCTTGTAATAATTTACACCTGAAATCATAATGAATCTCGCCATGACGACCACATGATTTCAACTTTGGATTCAAAACACGTTGTCTTTAACTACTTGGTACCATATTTCATGAGCTCAGGGTATGTAATGTCAAAGAAAAATCAATTAAAAAAATTTAAAAAATTCTAAACAATGGCTGAAATAAGAGGTAGTACAGCTTACGCAAAGTTTACTCATAACAATTTCTCATCTCTGTGACTTATCCTGGAACAAACACAGTTTATTATTTTACTGACACCAACTGTTGTCAGTAGGGGGTACCGTCAGAAAATTTAACATGATCTCAGAAGTCTTATATGAAGATAAATAGATAGAGCTCATTCAGCTGAGTACAATGGAAAAGAAAGTTTGTAAATCGGATGGTGAATTTCAGAGTTACGAATTTTTTAGCTGACTTATTTTCACTGGTTTTGGTGAACACAAAATAAAGACACTAATAGAAGAGAGAATGGCACCGAAACAGGATAAATTGATACTTTGATATAGGATAAATAATAAATACTAACCTTACCGCTAACATTAAGTACTATAAACTATATGTTTTTGTAATCTGTATATTCTGAACTATAAGATTGTGCTGTGTTACACAATAATCATGATTACATAATCCAATATGGCCGCCATGATGGCAGATAAGACTGATTTGGCAACTTAGAAGCTAAATCGCATCGTTATTTATTATAATAAGTATATAAAACTGTATAATCTGACTCAGACTTATTATTACCTGTATTACATAGAATCATTTTCGAGGAGAAACACTGAGATTGTGAAGAAATAAACCTGATGTAAAACATGAGAGGTTGCAGAGACCAGATACTACTGTTACAAGTAAAAAATCCATGTTCTCCAATGCATCATAAAAGCATCTGAATATTTTTATCAGGAAAACTGTGAACTACAAAGCTGAGTTTATCTCTGCATGCAATTTAGACCTACAAACATCTAACTAGCACTAGCAGATTGCTAGTCTAGCAGTATAGCAACTTGATACAGTGTTTACACACTGTGTAGGGCACTTGGTTTAGATCTAAATGTGCTTGAGAACAACTAAATGTATTAGTCTGGTGCTCTCAAAGCTGATATCCCTTATATCAAACATCATCAGTGTGTAACCACAAAAAGCAGCAATGCTTTTAGGAAATAACCTAAACCTTTGCTTCTACCCCACCTCCCCATCTGTTAGTCAACCCCGGCCAGACCCGGTTGACTGTGCACTCGTCCGCCAGGTGAGCCAGACTGGGGTCGCAAAGTTTTAAGTCTACAAACTCAATTTTTATAAGTGTGTTTCATTAATATTATAATATAGCAAAGTTCCAAAGCCATTCCTGGCGTAATCAATGCAAATATCGAATGCAGCGGACAAATAAAACCCCTGCCTGTCACTATCTCGCGTTGCGTACATTCGATGCGCTGCTAAACGGGAGTGACCTGCCCTTGAAGTGCGGCAAAGGGAACATGGCGAGAGCCGACCAGCGAAATCAGGTCGACCATGGGTTGGAAATTTAAAGTTTTCTCATACAAAACGTTGTGCAATCTCATTAATCAAATTAGTATCATTGAGGAAAATGGATGAACATTATATTTCACGGTCCTTATCGGCAAGTTGGTTGTTGATGACATTAAAAAATCGCTCCAAAAACTTTAAAACGCTGTAACTTTTCTCATAGACAATGTAGAAACTTTGAGCGAACTGCCACATGATCTCTGTCCATTCATCTCTCTAAGTCACATGGTTTTGGGAACCAGTAATGAGTTTCATCACTGGAAAATTCCATTCAAACAACGCCACCATACGTAACACAGTACACTCAAGTGTGATTTCGGGTGCCATGGGAGGCAGACAATCCGGTGCCTTCCCCTTGGTCCTCAGCCGGGTTTTTACGATGTTTTACGCAATGAGATGTAATGTTCTTGATATGAAGCGGATGGGGAAAGACTGAACTTTTCATTGATGCTAAATTTATGCAGATAGACCGAATGGTCATTGAGTAATTGGTGTGTGAAGTCGGAGAAAGTGGTGGGCGTGTCGAGTTCACCGGTCTAGCCTATGCGCGCGGAACCCCCTATTGTATGCGCGCAGTACCCCCAATTGTCAGGAAGCCCCAATAAAATTATAGAGATCAGGCAATTTTAAATGTGAAATGCACAAAGGAATACAGCAACCATTCATTCATTCTCTTCAAGCCGCAATATGCTTTGAAGTGACTAAACTCAAAAATGTTTGAAAATATCAAAATCAACACTCTGCTCTATTTTTGGTGGACTTGTACAGATGTAGGATGTTTGGTTCTGTCATGAAAGCAGATGTCAGAAAAGGTCAGTAGTGATGTCAGTAACTCTCAGTAATAAGGTTTTTGTTATTTCCATCATACTGGACTGTGAAACTGAACTGATATTTTACATTTCAGATTTCAGCCTTGAGTTCCATCCCTGTGGACTGTGTGGAGTTTGCCAAGGTGAGCAGAGTGGACCAGGGGATTCAGAGATAACTCAGGCTTCAATTTACAGGCTATCAAATCACTTTACAACACTTTGCAAAATACATTTCACAAACTTCATGGGGACACCTCACAACATTTCTTATTAAACACAGATTGTACTATTTATACGACTGACCTAAGCCAGCTATAACTGAAGGACTTAGAAAGGCTCTTAGAACAGTGCTAGTTTTGTGTAAATCATTTTGTTCGCAGTCTTGTTTGTTTCCACTTAACACAGCGTGGTGGACTGAGTCAGAAGTGACACTGATGGATGAGAGCTGAAGCCTACACATAATTATTTTTTAAGAAGACAAAAGCAAAAAAAAAAAACTATTTAGTGATCACATACCTTTTAGATTTTGCACCACCCAACAATTGCATTAGAGTCTGAAGTTTCAATTTCTTAAGGAAACACTAAGACAGCCACCAGATTACAGTGTTGAGCTGCAGGATTGAATTTCTCCCAGCATTGTTCTGTTCTAAACTCTTTGTGAAATAATGATAGAACCTACAAGGACAATAGAAGTATAAGGGTAAGGTTGTTTTGTAGCATCTGTGAAAGACTGTGATTTCTGTGAAGGGGACATTGTGGCTGAATGAGATAATTGTAATGTAAGCCATACTAAGCCATACTAAGCCATACTAAGCTATACTAAGCTATACTAACAAGTGCTAACTCAGTCATCAGAGTGACAGAAGAGCACATTGTGATCAACATACACATAGTTATATTGATATACACTCAGTTGGAAAGTCTTGTGGGTTATAAATAAGATTTGCTAATAATAGTAAGTAAAAAACAATGACAGGAATTTCCCAGATGTTCTGTCTTGAGAGCTATACAGAAGTCTATTGTAACTAGGCTGAACATCTGGTAATTACCAGTGCTAGAGTAGAGAATAAAACCATTCATGTGAGAGTTCGAAACAACAATTTCAAACCTAGTTGAAACAAAATTACAGTATTGTATACATGTAGTTCCATTAAGCGTTAGAACTAAGGCGACTGGTAGCCCAGCTTTCAGACAAACAACGATAAGCCAAAATTAAGAAATTCATAATTCATGTTAGTTTCTATGGTAACGTAATGCATGGATACAACTCATAATTTGTGCTCTTACTTTTCATACTCTTACATAGTCTACTCATTGCCAGCATTGGAACAAGAAATTCTGACAATTCTCTTAAAAATTGATTGCAGTTTGTCTTGAATATGGGCTTGGATAAAGTTCTTCTGTTGACCTTTTGCCAGTAAATTCCTCCTGTTTTACCTTCCCACGACTCATGTTGTTCTGAATGTGACAACTCCATGGCTTCTCTCCCTTCGTTGTCAGGGTAAGGGTACATTCCCTTGTGAGGTGTCAGTGCTGGAGATTCACACGGATCTTGAATGGAACCCACATGTGACCACACTGAACATGTGGCCACTCTACATCTGTGATGATGGCCATGTCATCTACTTCAGGTACTTCTCTAGGCCCTTACAGACATTCTACAAACTTTTCATGAATCTCTTAGAAACCCAAACTTTTGAGAACCCCTCTAATCCTCCAGGATTTGGTGTGATTGTGGCTCTGAGACGTCCTGTGCTGTGCTGTGTTGTGCTGTGTTTATATTGGGTTGTTATTGTGTTATGTTGTGCTGAAGGCAGAGTACAGATTGCCGATGGTTGGCCTGGGCTCAGATAATGCACATACATTAACTCTGACCCTGACACATATGCTGTGTTGCTGGGCGCCGACAGAGACTGGGCTGTGTCTGGAGACAGGCAGCAGCTTTTAAAGATGTCGGTCACAAACTTCCATCTGATAGGCATTGTCAGGGAGGGAGGCCTTACTGGATACACCACAGCCCACTCTTTGATGGGGGGGAGAAATAAACTTTTGTGTTCATTGTGTTTAATAAATTCAGGATCAAGCCATTTTTTTTTTTTTTTTAAATATGAAATGAATTTGATGATTACTGATGTGTTAATACACTGGTTTGTGGGATTGGAAGGGATTATGTGATAAGTTGGTCTGGGTTGAGGTTATGGGCCATGTGTCTCTCTCTGTGTCCTCTGATAGCTGTTTGCTGTATGGTGGTCACATGCTGTCTGTGTTTATCCNCTGGGCTGTGTCTGGAGACAGGCAGCAGCTTTTAAAGATGTCGGTCACAAACTTCCATCTGTTAGGCATTGTCAGGGAGGGAGGCCTTACTGGATACACCACAGCCCACTCTTTGATGGTGGGAGAAATAAACTTTTGTGTTCATTGTGTTTAATAAATTCAGGATCAAGCCTTTTTTTTTTTAAATATGAAATGAATTTGATGATTACTGATGTGTTAATACACTGGTTTGTGGGATTGGAAGGGATTATGTGATAAGTTGGTCTGGGTTGAGGTTATGGGCCAT
This sequence comes from Ellobium chinense, assembly GCA_033807755.1. NCBI lineage: Eukaryota > Metazoa > Mollusca > Gastropoda > Ellobiida > Ellobiidae > Ellobium > Ellobium chinense. Next base: position 269,988 of record JAWQUT010000398.1, read on the forward strand.
GTGTCTCTCTCTGTGTCCTCTGATAGCTGTTTGCTGTATGGTGGTCACATGCTGTCTGTGTTTATCCTCTGCATCTGTTTGCTGTACGGTACACCAAATATGATTGTGTTTGTGTATATTTCCTGTGCAGGGACAGTCGAGAAGAACTGGCCGAGTTGTCTGAGGAGAGGAAAAAAGAGATTCAGCAGAAGGAGAACAGGTAGGCTGTCATGTGATCGCTACAAGAGAATGAGAATGGTAGTTTCCCTTGTACATCAGTACATGGTGTTATGGATGACTCAGTTAACCAAACAGATGATGATGAGTTCCTATCCTTCCCTACCACCATGAGTATAGATGATCCTCACAGCTGTCCAGTATGTGTTGTGTGTTGGAGAGGATAAATTGTGGCTCTGCTACAATCAGAGCTGATGTTGTCATCATATGTTAATCCTTGATCCAAGCTGCTGGCTAGGAGTGGCCATACTTGTCAGTAAACAACCATCAGAGCATGCTATTATTATTATGTGTACCTAGGGTGATCATTAGTTTATTATCTAGTCTAGAGAATAGGGAGACACTGGTCTTCAAGTACTGAATAAAATTTGATGAAAGTATTGCTTGGATACTTCTAATCAGAGCTTAGAACCTGTGAACTGTCATCTACCAGTCAGTTGAGCACAAAGCACTTGATTTGATCTGCTAGCACTATTAGCTGTTGTGAGTAGCCACTGCTAGTTTATTGGTCTCTCAAAGGGCTGTATATTACAGTTGTAACTCAAATAGTTTTTCCCTTTCACTTGACAGAATTTCTCCCTTTCACTTAACAGAATATCTCGCCAAAGCCAGAGAATATCATGCTCACCCCGGAAAGAGAGAGCTCTGAAGATTTACACTGATGAAGACAGCAGCCAAACAGCCGCAGCGGCCAAAACTAGACTGGAACTCGACTGAACAAAGAATTGTCTTGCTCTATCCTAATATCCCTGGAATTTGTCTTGTGCTATTCTGTATGTAACATGACTCACTTCTCTGCTGCTGCAGAGGTCTCCTCTTATGAGCAACCATCCTCTCTGCTCTACAGTTCTAGTCTATACTGTGCATGTCAAACTCTTAAGGATCTGAAGAAAGGCTGAGACAGGCTGTGCCTGGTGTTTGTCAGTGACAGTTCTCTCATGCAGCATCACTAAGCCAAATTTGGTGTTTCTTTCTCAATATCCTGGCTACAACAACTTGATTAATTTCTGACTTATTGGTGGACCACACTGAATCACTTCGTGGGCCAAATCTGGCCCACAGCACAGATATTGTCTCTGCCTATGGTATGGTATCAGTGACAAACTCAAGACTTGCAAGGAAAGAAGTCAGCTATCACCAGATATTCCTTGCTGCCAGGGATTTCTTGTGCAGGAGACAATCAACACAGATTATTTATGAAAATGTTTGTAATAGAATTTGCCTGTTAAGAAAGGACAGACTGTGCTTGGCTGAAAAGAAGGTACATGGTAGAGTTTGATTTGGCCAGAAGATGTTGTTGAAAAGAGAGGATGTTCTATGTAGTTGGTCAGTAAGAGGTGACCACTGTTTGTACATGTCTAACAAGACTTATTTGTTCTGGCACCATAATCAAGTGCCATGTGCTAGCACCAGGTCATTGTACATGGAACACTTTGCTAAGTCTGGAGCAGTGTGGGTACCTGACTTGTAACTTCCTACATACCAACAGCCATGATTTTGTTAATTCTTGAAGAGCGTGCACTCACACTTCCTAAGATAGTTTCATCTTTCACTCACTGGGATCTTCTCTGAAAACCAGAATGATGTGAATTTGCAAGACTTTGTGGAATGAAAACAGCTGCCCTCTACCCTGTCAAATATAAGAATAAATTGTCATGCTGCTCAATCCAGTCCATTTCAAATAACTCAATGAGTGACAGGAATAATTGTGTGTTGTGTTTACAATGTTAAGGCTTGTGAAAAAAGGCATAAAAGTTTGTTCAGACCAGATTTGGAGTGTTCCATGTACAGCCGTGCCTGTCCTGCTGTTTTATCGAAGAAGATCTTGTGTTGTCGAACTAGATCATAGTTCTTTTCAGCATTTCTTCTCTCTTGTTTTGGTGATGAAAGTTTCATTTGCATGTGTTGGTAACTTTGGAATGGTAGACAACTGTGTAACTAACAATCTTGAGTGTGGATGTGATTTTGTCAAACCTACAAAGGACATGTGCAGTCTTCTTCCATAAAACATCAGTTTAATATCAGCAAGAACCATGTTTTCCCCAGTCAGCCCTGGTCTAGCAGCGGTGCCTAGACATGTGGTGTGATATTGCTTGTCTCTCCACTGACATCCAACCTGAGCCAACTGGTGAGGCATGGAACACTTGGAGGTTGTGAAACTTCCACAACAGTTCATGTTTCAAGTGTGGATCTCATGAGATGAGAAGAACTGTTGGCAGTCACCAATCAGTCATGTTCATGCAAACTGCAATTGACTTAATTTATTTTTGTTTGTGTTTTTGCTGGTGTTGATGACTTGATGAAACCTGGTTGTTTTACTAGTGCACTGTTGGAGTGTGGGAAACCAGGTGTGTTGTTACAACTATTCTCCGCTTCTGTTCTCTTAGTCCACACTAAGCCATTCTGTGCTGGCAAGGGGAGGTTGGCTGTTGGTGTCGCATGATCATGTGATAACATTTTTATTGCTGTTCTATTGGCTTTATAGATAGCTGATCCCAATGTGTGTAAATGTGGGGGAGGGGGGAGGAATGGGTGAATGAAAGAGGGAAAGAAAGAGAAATCAACTGATTGAAGGTGTATGGCTGAAGAAAGAAATAAATCATATCTTTAACAATGTCTGATTGTTGCTAACATTGTCTTTCTTTTATTCTTTACTTGTTTGTGCATAAACATAATGTTTTTTTTTAAAGATAAAAACTGGTAGATGTGTGTCGTATTGATTTGTCTACTAGTTAGATGTAGTGCACATACAAATTCCCTCACCAGTTCAAACAATCCCTCATGTCACCTCATAGGTGCTTCCAGCAATGGACGTGTATCAATCATGGGCCAAGGTGACAAGAAGCCAAGAGTGTCTGGTACACAGTGTATGTATTCTACATGCGCTGCATAAATATGTATATAACATTGGCGGCATGTCAAGACACCAACTACGGTCTAAGGCTGTGTTTATAGTGGTTGCGGGTTGCCGCCTCGTAGCCGAGTGAGAGTAAACCGCGCCCGAACACTCGCGCCGAATGATGGTGTACATAGTAAAGCGGTACCGTGGTATCGCTGCAACACAGACAATATGGCTTCCTTTGAAGAAGATTTTTTGTTGTTAGACAGCAGTTTAACAAGGTTTCTTTTATCGGGCATTGGAAGAAGAAGGACAAATAGCGTCTTTCTTTTGTCCCAAATGCAAGTTCTTTTCAAAACGGCAGCAATCAGTTTATCAACATCCATTGTTTTGTGTTTGTTCTTTTTGCTAGAGTTTACAATGACGCCTAGCTCAGCGTGACAGTGACACATACAGTGGGAAAAGGTGGAACTTACTACACACCACAGACACACTCCGGCGCGAGACACGTGTCAAGAATGAAAATTTGGTTCTAGTTATTTTTCCCGCCAGGCGGCAAATTAGCAGCGCCTCGCGACACGCCTTGACTATGTACACTTACAGAGAACAGTGTGTCACTTTACTCGCGCGGTCCCTCGCGGTTCCAGCCGGGCGTGTAATTTCCCATAACCCGCCGCCACTATAAACACAGGCTATTGTAGACAGGCAGGTCAGGCCTAATGATGACATTTTGTTTTCAACAATTGTGGTGAACAGAGTTTTAAACACCAACCATTGACCCCTCCTCTGGGCACTGCAACCTGCTGGATCATCTAATATAAAAGTTGGTGTCCCTCCTACAGTTTCTGAATCAAACCATTGGCTGCCTATGCACTAAATGGATACAAGACAAGATTGTCACTGTGTCTGGTGTTAGTGTTAGTGCACTCGTTTGTCTGTGGCTGGATGGAAAGTCTATCAGTTTCACAAGGAGATTTGGGAACACTCTACACCCTACAGCTAAACTGAAATATTCTGTACTTGTAAATCGTTACCTGGCTGTGAATGTGTTGAGAATATTTCAGATTTTAGATTTAAATTTTGGTGTAGGGGATGTGTGGGAGGCACTAATCTCACACTTCTTGGATTCCTTGTTGGAGAGAGAGAGCTACAGCCGCCGGATTGTCTTGTGAAGAAAAACACATCGACAAACACGGTGTCTCTATTAAACCAACCAAATGGCCAATGTATTTGAACCGAGTCTGTCATGTTGCAAGGTGGAGAAGAAAAGAAATCTGCCAAATCTTGTAGAAAACAGAATTTCCTGCCAGCCACAGACAGCAGAGTGCGACTAAGCTATGATTGGAAAATGAGAAGAAATACTGAAGACAATCCTAGACATTTCTGTGCAATCAACATATCATCAGTCATCAATCATATCATATCAACAGTCATCAATCACTTTGTATATCATAACAACAAATATAATCCTGGAAACGTGCAGTAACATTACAACAACAAATATATTAGTCATACATATTGCATGAAAACATTTTCAGTCACAATATTTACTGGGCACAGCATTCAAACTATACTGTAATATATTTCTTCACTCATCCTCCTTCTCTCACCATCCTACTCAAATTCCACAGTTTACATCCACCAGCCCCCGCTGCAGTGAACAATCTTTTACTTCACCAAACATCAGCAGTAAACAACTAAGCATCAGCAGTAAACAACTAAACAATTTGTTTTTGGTTTGTTTCCACAAGAATTACACATTACACTACAGAGAGTCACATTGAACAGTTTTCGTTAGTCAACAATTATGTCATTTGGCCGTGTAGTAACAAGACAGGGTCGACCAGTCACAAGCTGGCTCCAACTCTCGTCTTGGGAAGTGAGTGGGGTGGGGTAGGGGATGGGGAAAGCAATGTGTGATTTGGATTCGATGCAGACCACTTTTTTTTTCCCCAACCAACAGCACCATATCTTATCTTCGTACATAATAACATAGCAACATTCATTTTCACCTCAATCCTAGAGGGAATACAGTGACACTAGTTACATTCCAATACATTCATGTGCTGTCCACATAAATATCTCCTTCCACCTGGAGGGGAAAGAGAAAGAAGGGTTCTCAATATGCCATGAGTGAGATATAACTGGAAAAAAACTGACCTGCCATAGCATGTCATAACATTAACAATGTCTGAACACAGAGTAGGTAACATATGACTACAGTTTGATGAAGGTCAACTGTTGAGAAGGATGTGTACGCTCTCAGAACGGAGTGATGTGTACTGATGTTACAGAGAAGTCAAGAAAGACGTGAGAGCACAGGAGGAGCATAACTCGCCAAAGAGATTCTCTACCAACATACCATATGACCCAAGACAATGTTCCGGTGCGGGGAGGACCAGTGACTCCAAATCTACAGAACTAGAAGGGACGTCACTGACAGAAACCCAGGGCTACGACATTTGCCGCTGCGCATAAGCCACGCTGGGAAGTTTGTACAGCCTCTAGCTTTTTATCAGCGGTTTTGTGTCAGAGGAGGATGTGACAAGAATCTTGGTGGCGTGCATGTTTAATAAATGAAACGAAAATTTAAATGTAGCAAACACTACTGGCAAGTCAGTACACCTATTTCTAACTCTTCCGCATCAGTCGCAGCCATCTTGCCTTGCTTAGAGACTTCTTACTTCCTTTGATTAGAATCTCTGAGATCGCTCATGGAGTGAAATGACCACCTGATTTGTGCATCAAGAGATTCAGACAAAAATAGCCCAGGGTCCCACGTCCAGTGCATTGTAAAGATTCCAATTTTCCAATTAATTTCTAGAACTGTCGCAACAATCGCGCAGGAGCAAATACCCCCCCCCCCCNCCCCCCAGTCTATGACAGCAGTCTTTATTGACTACGTGTTATGTGCTAATTGCTGCGTTTTTAGAGGATAAGTTTACTGTCGTTGATAGCGTTTCGGGACAACCAGGAGTTAGCTATCAGTACTCCTGCATTTTGTGTGTATGGAGGGAGGAGATGGGGGAGGGAAGACATCACGTCTTGTCCACAGCCTGATGCATGATGTCAGTTTGTCCAGCTCCGCCCCCACCGTCAAGTGTCCAGTTAAATGTCGGATGGCTGTCATACTCATATCGAGGACTTAGATTCTAAACAGTCACCATACTACCGATATACTCAACATCCTGGTGTGGAGAAGTGACTGCTGACATAATGTTTAGTCCAGAGGTTTGTAAAATCTGTCACACACATCAGTTCCTCTTCACTGCAGGTTGTGAGGAGAAAGTGGAGTTCCTAATGAGGAGCTGACAGTGTCCACTCACCCTTGAGATGACTGATACAGTTCATCGCCGAGCGGGACTAGGTGTGACCAGTGACCAACATGCTATGACGTCCGAGATGATCATTTTATTGTTTCCATTAGCTGGATGACTGGACTCCTACAAGAAGCGAAGTGTTGTCTCCCCTAGAGCTCCAATATCGGATTTGTGTACACATTCCGTGACCCCTGAGACGGGAGAGTTCATCCCCTTGACGTCTGTCCGCCCCTCCTGACCACAATGACCCTTGAATGAACTTAGACGCAGCCATTGGCAAGATCTCTTACATTCCCCGGCCTCCGTGTTCTGGTCACGTGGGAAGCTCTCTTCAAAAGAACTCTTCCTACCAATCCTTGACTTCAGAGTTGTCTCTCCTGACCCGGGCACTGTTGGCAGGGGGAGACATGGTGGACTGGACTGACCAGAGGAGAATGTTGCCGCCATGACAGTTTGTGGGGATGGCGGGGGCGTGATGTTACCTTCTGGTTGTTGGTTGGAGGTCAAGGCCACCGTTTTACTTGATGTTTTGTAGACAGCGGTTGGCGTTGCTGGCACATCTGATGACTGTGTGATATCTGGGCTTGGACCATGTGACAGACTTTGACTCTTCAACATCTGCTGGTGTGCCAGTTCAAAGTAACACACCTGATCTTGTGCCCGAGCGGAAGTGGGCCAGCCTGGATCCTCAGCACACTTGGTTGGTTTATACCCGCCTGCCAGAGTCCAGGTCTTGGTGTCTTCCGATGTTCCCGGACTGGATTCAGCCACTTGGCTACTACTGTCGGAATTTGGGGTCAAGAGGTCATAGTGACGCCTTGGAGAACAAAGAGATGATGGTGTTATAGATAGGCTTGTCGTGGGCTGGCTTGTCGGTACTGGAGACGGTGCCATCCACATGTCTTCACTGGGTTTCACAAGGCCACTGGATTCGGTAAGGAAATGTTTCTCACTCTTGTTGTTGCTTTCCTCCTGTTTGACTGCCTGGACTTGCTGGCTAGGGACAGAGCTGGCACAGAAGGCCAGGTGGTCATTACAGGGAGGGCCAGTGTAGGCTGGGGACACGCTGGAATTGTGGTTGGAGGAAATATTGCTTGTCCTGCCTGCTTGTGCTGCCAGATCTGTGTGTGGATGTGTATGTAAATACTGATCTGGATGTCCAGCTGAATGCTGACCCAATAACTCAGCCAGCAGTGACGATGACTCGAAGCGGTTTCCTGACTGAGTTTGACCAAAATGTTTGAACTGCACGTGATCGTCAGTGCTCTCTTCCAAACTGCTGCCCGAGGTTATGTGATGATCTGCTCTTCTGCCACCAAACGTTTCTCTATAGCTCGGTAAGGACACGGACAAGCGGTTTGGCAATGTGTTGTCACTGTGAGGGTTGTGTGCCCTATCCTGTACTGGTGGCCGATGTTGCTGCATGTAATGCTCCAGGCTCGAGGCACGGTGATAGAATGAGTCCCCTTCGCCTCTTCTACCGTTACAGCCGTTCATATTATAAACATCAGTGTTCTGTGAGGGGCTACAGGTTGAAGGTGGCAACTGAGTCTGTTTGTCATGCTCTCCCAAAGTTTCTACGGCCTGCCTAGCGAATGTGCCCATATTCAACACTGAATTGTCACTCTCGCTTGATGACTGTGAGAGACGTTTGTGTCTGCAATGGTCAGGGTCTAGAGAGTTTGAAGGATGGCCTAGACTAACAGGTGGTGCAGGTGGAGATATGCCCAATGGTGGATCGCGTGAGTTTGGCAGGTCGTACTTGACAGCTCTGTCACACAGTGGATGTACATGAGAGCAGACCGAGTGACTGGCACTGAAGACACCCGTTGTGTCCTGCATGAGAGGATGGACCTGACCACTCCAAAACGGATGACCCTTCTTCAGGTCACGCAACTGACCAGAGGGAAGAAAATGATCAAACTGGTAATATTGATGAGGCTGTTGAAAGCGATGGTGCTGCCAGTGATCGAAGGCATCCATGGTGGTGCTGCTGGTGCTGCTGCTGCTGGTAAAGCCTAGATGATTTTGGTAGTGGAGATCATGGTCTACATTAAAATACAAGTCACTGAAGATGCCAGATCCAATGTGGTCTGTGCTGGCACTGTTGATACTATTTCCAGTGAAGGATGCTGTAGTTGGATGGTGATGCATGTTCATGGAGGGGCCACATCTGATGATCTTGGCCTGGTGGAATGCGGGAGTACATATGTCACCAGAGTTGGCCGCACTGCTACTGTCAACTTCTGGGCGAGATGTGAGGAGTTTGTCTGAGTGGGCTGGTGTCTGGCTGTAGCTGGCAAGACATTGAATGTTTTTGTTGTTGATGCTGGTGTTATTGTTGCTGTCACTTGGTAGTGTATGCGCCATCGGAGCCGCTGACCCAAAGTGACGTATCTCTAGCAATTGTCTTTCCTTGTGAGAGCCAGTCTGTCCGCAACCTTCATCTCTCAGAGTGGTAAGACAGACTGTTGACACAAGACATGGACATCATTAGTTACCAGTGTGACATGGAGCTGGTTGTCAATATTTATCTAACACATTGATACCAATTTGATGTCAGAGCCACACCGATGAAATAAGATATTTTCAGTTCCCTCATGCGAGCAGCCATGTACGAGAAGAGCATGTATGAATAGAACATGTATGAGCAGAGCATGTATGAGCAGAGCATGTATGAGCAGAGCATGTATGAGCAGCCATGTATGAAGAGAGCATGTATGAAGAGAGCATGTATGAAGAGAGCATGTATGAGCAGAGCATGTATGAGCAAAGCATGTATGAGCAGAGCATGTATGAGCAGAGCATGTATGAAAAGAGCATGTATGAGCAGAGCATGTATGAGCAAAGCATGTATGAGCAGAGCATGTATGAGCAGAACATGTATGAGCAAAGCATGTATGAGCAGAGCATGTATGAGCAGAGCATGTATAAGCAGAGCATGTATGAAGAGAGCATGTATGAGCACCCATGTATGAGCAGAACATGTATGAACAGAGCATGAATGAACAGAGCATGAATGAACAGAGCATGTATGAGCAGAGCATGAATGAGCAGAGCATGAATGAGCAGAGCATGAATGAACAGAGCATGTATGAGCAGAACATGTATGAGCAGAGCATGTATGAGCAGAGCATGAATGAGCAGAGCATGAATGAGCAGAGCATGAATGAACAGAGCATGAATGAACAGAGCATGAATGAACAGAGCATGAATGAGCAGAGCATGTATGAGCAGAGCATGTATGAGCAGAGCATGAATGAACAGAGCATGAATGAACAGAGCATGTATGAGCAGAGCATGTATGAGCAGGGCATGAATGAACAGAACATGTATGAGCAGGGCATGTATGAGCAGGGCATGTATCAGAGCATGTATGAGCAGAGCATGTATGAGCAGAGCATGTATGAGCAGGGCATGTATCAGAGCATGTATAAGCAGGGCATGTATCAGAGCATGTATGGGCAGGGCATGTATGAGCAGGGCATATATCAGAGCATGTATGAGCAGAGCATGTATGAGCAGGGCATGTATCAGAGCATGTATGAGCAGGGCATGTATCAGAGCATGTATGAGCAGAGCATGTATCAGAGCATGTATGAGCAGACAATGTATGAAGAGAGCATGTATGAGCAGAACATGTATGAGCAAAGCTTGTATGAGCAGAACTAGTATGAGCAGGGCATGTATCAGAGCATGTATGAGCAGAGCATGTATGAGCAGAAAATGTGTGAACAGAGCATGTATGAGCAGAAAATGTGTGAACAGAGCATGTAAACAAACAAAAGTGAGAGTGACAATCCTTCGGTCATTTGAGGGAACCAAAAAAAAAACAAAACTAACTGATACCAGTTTGAAAGTCAAGCCCCTATTTGGTGTAGACTATGCCCTTTGTACACGTAAGTTCCCCATCCCTTCTTTCCTCAGCCTCTTATGTCTTATGCCCCCCCCCCNCCCCCCTTTTCCACCCATTGACTCTTATGGCTTAACATACAAGTATCTTGCTTCAAGTCTGACAGCCCCAACCAGTCCCAGCTCTCCTCCCTCC
>JAWQUT010000398.1:314990-325478 GCA_033807755.1 Ellobium chinense
CCCCTCTTCTGGGGATTCAATATTGAAAGAATGTACGATAAAAAATGTTCATAAAACGACTTTTGTCAATAATTAATGATGACGTCAGCTGAAGGGATTTAAAAAGATCAGGCTAGAAAAGATATGAAATATAGGCCTTCGGTAAACACACGAACATTGTTAACAACTGTATCTGATGATAATTTCACAAAGAGGCGAAACTGTTAACAGCTAAAAGAAAACTTGACTGAGACTCAAAAACTGACACTGGATTTCCACATGAATATCGAACTGAAGAAGCGAAAATGAACTCCTCTACATATAAGAGAGACGGAAGGAACACATAACGACATGATTTTTGTGTGTCTGTATGTGTGTGCGTGTGNTGTGTGTGTGTGTGTGTGTGTGTGTGTGTGTGTGTGTGTGTGTGTGTGTGTGTGTGTGTGTGTGTGTGTTCACGAGCACCTTATTTTCTCTAGTCCCGGTAAAACTGGGCATGTCGTGGCACTACATCGCTAACTGGCAACCCCTTTTAATAATATTAATATATCCACAGGAATTTGAGATTCACCAGAAAAGTATTTAAACCAATCTGTATTACAAGAAATAGCGGCTTTGCAATGTAGGTCGATTTTATCAAAGAATCAAAATATTAATGTTAATTTTGGAAAGTTCAAGTTATTTTGCCCTACAATCCTTTATGCCTCCCCTGTCTAGGGGAATACTAGCGAGCGCGGACTCAAAACCTTTCCAATTAATATCAGTTCGCAAAAAGTGTCTTAAGATGTAAACTGAATATTATTTCTAGAAAAGCTATTCTTGAAGAAATTGGATGGGAGGATATGACGGAAACAATAGCGAAAGTCAGGAGGATCAAGTACTTGATGTGAGTGATTTCAGACTGACAAAGATGTTGCTCTATAAGCTTTACAGAATCCCCACCCATGTCTGTTCTTGGCGATTTTGCAAAAGTGTCAAAATATCCATTGTATCACACGGATCTAGACTGATTGTATACTGTGGAGGGAGGGAAGGATGTTAATAAATCCTTTTTAAACGTGACTATGGACAAGAAGAATTAAGATACTAAAGACAAGAATGTTGACATGAAATCATGCCTGAGCCTGAGAGACCCGAATGGCTTTGTTTTATGTCAAATTAAATTTAATACACGCACAGGGATTTTAGGTCTGAATGCTGATCTTAAAAGACTGAACATGAGAGAAAATGATGAATGCCAGAGTTGTGACTGGGATATGAAAGAAGATATTGTACATAAGCTATTTAAATGTAAGGACATAAGAAGAAATTTTCATCAAGAACGACAACTTTATGTATATTATATGAATGTGAGATATCGAGAGAGTATTTAACGAACTTTTACACTTGTCCAATTTTACTAAAACCATCTTCTTATTAGATAGACAGTTTAAAGAGTTGAATTATATCGCATGTTGGACGTTTCACCCGGTTGTAAAATTATTATAATCTTTATTATTACTACTGACTTGAACTTCATACTGGTAGAAAAACATATTATAATCGATACGGTCCAAATATGAACGAGTAATAACTTGCATCTGCGTTTCCCTCATTGACTGGAACTAGCAGCACGCTGGCAGCGCGGTGGAATGAAACTTTCCGGTTGTTTTTTTCGCGGGAAAGCAATTTTAGCGAGTAAAACTCAGCTCGCAAACTTTGCGAAATTTAGATCCTCGAATAAAACAATAAAAAATGTCTACATAAAACTTGATCTAAATCTGCGTCTCTTCGTTCTTAACATTGAACACTGACGCCATCTCTGATGTTCACTATCAATATTTTATGTACTTATTAACTTAATTATAATGTTTTACCATTCATAATATAACGCTGGTCCAGAAGAACTCACTATTTAGTTCGGTCTATTATTCCATATGTTATCTTCGTTATGAAGGAAAACTGTCAAACGCACAGGCTCAGATTTCCGACAAAATTTCATTGCGAACATAAAAATCAAATTAAAGTCAGAATTGCATGTGAAAGATTATAACTGGTGAAGCAGATCATAATATGCTGATTTTTATTGTTTTATTTCAGAATTTTTGGGCCAGTTGTGATGAACGTTTGGGAACTGGAAGAGCGTAGATATAATTTTCAGGCAGGAGCAGTTCTAAGAGTAGAAATGCCAGTGAAATTGTTGTAGGTCCTGATATTTCTCTACTGACTACATGAATTATGTGTGGACCATGACTGGACCCTGGTCGGCCCGGCTGGACAATGTGTAGCACTGAGTTGACACGGGTTGGATGTAGAGTAGAAATTAATTGGTTTCACACAGACTGCACTGACAAACAAAGACAGGGATAAATAATATCAGGGAAAGAAGGAAGAAAAGACTGAAAGAAATCTAAAGCAGTCAGAAGGAAGAGGAAACACACAAGAAAAATTTTGATCTTATGACAACTTTCTAAAACACGGAGTTGAAATTAATAATTTTTATGACAATTTTAATAATGTTTAAAAATATAATCTACACTAGAGGATAAGTGAATGTCAAATACATTAAATAGAGAAAAACATTTAGGAACAGACAGACAGACAGACAGACAGACAGACAGACAGACAGACACACACACACACACACACACACACACACACACACACACACACACACACACATACGAGCTGAGTGTCTGGTATTTTTGAAGCGGGTGTGAAAGGAAAAAAAATTGGTGGACATTTTACTCACCCACAGAAACTCACTCACTTGCACAAGACGGTCAGAAATGTGTAGATAAAACACGTGTATAACAGCGTATACGAGTATATAAGTCAGTAATGTTTTCTTCTATAAGTATAATAGTATGTAATTAAAGTATTGGGGTGGCTCTGGCCTCGGGCACACTCTACACACAAACACTGAACCTCGGATAACAATCACTGCCACTTCGGACAGCGGGCCAACACAAATGCACTTTAATTCAACTTTGAATTATTCGCCTCTCATGTTATGTGCAATTTTACACGTTCGCAGTAGGTAAAAACCTTCGCCGACATCCGTGAACCCTCGGGCTTTTCCGCCTGGCCGTTATTTCTGCACAGACCATTCGTCTCATAACCCCACGTAATGTGGCAATCAAGTGCAGGTCAACGGGGGTCAAGTTCGAGGGGGTTCGAGGTCACCGGGAAACCCCCCTCGTCCCAGTGATTCACCGCGCCTCGAGCTGGCCTCGCGCAGGGATCGCGTGCAGCCGAGAAAAGCATGCGGAAGGTCATGTCATATATCAGGCCTGAATTTACGTCAAGTCTTTTCATGGGCGGCCCCTCCTGTATTCTCGGGCCAGGCAGATATTCACAGACTCACAGAGTACGTCAGAAACTTGTCTATCTTTCCACATGGGCTGTACACAGTATTAAATCAGTCTGAGCTGTCACCGCTATGTAGATCTCAGATCCTCAACAAGGACAAAACTTCTCAAAGCTGACTGTGGAATATAAAATATGTACATTTGTAAATATATGTACTGCAAAAAGAAAAAGACCAAAGTTTGTGACACCAACACATAAAAAATGCTTGGAACAACAGATGGAGACTCATGGAATAGTCAAAATGTACTCGCGGGCTGGTCAATTATGTTTTTGTGGACCGAGCAACATGTTTTTGCGGGCTAATCGATGAATTCTTGTGGGCCACTCTACATATGCTTGCGGGCCGGTCAACACATACCCATGAGCCAGTGAAAACATGCTTGCGGGCCGGTCAACACATACTAATGAGCCAGTGAAAACATATCTGCGGACCGGTCAACATATACCCATGAGCCAGTCAAAACATGTTTGCGGGCCGGTCAACACATACCCATGAGCCAGTCAAAACATGTTTGCGGGCCGGTCAACACATACCCATGAGCCAGTGAAAACATATCTGCGGACCGGTCAACATGATAATGTGTACTCTTGAGCCGGTTACCACATATCCACGAATCGTGGGGCGGTCAACATATATCCTAGAGTCGGTAACAGATGATTGCGGGCCGGTCAGTATGTCCTGGAGAGCGACTCGACACATATCCGCACGTCGGATAATACAGTAAATGCTTGCGGGCCTGTCTACACATGCTTGTAAGCCAGTCACCAAATGCTAGCGGGCCGATGCTGGAGATTTTTAGAACTGTGATTAGGTTGAGTAGAAACGGTGATTAAGTTGGTAGAAGCCCAGTGGCAGCACGCCTCTGATACGGGTGAAGAAGTTGACTGGAAGACAACAAAACCTTGGCTCAGCCCACGAGTGTAGCAATGTGGAGATCCGCACGTAGAGCCGATCTGGGGGCGAGAGTACCAACTAGCACAAAGACAGCATGACAGAATCATGGAGGTGAATGAGCGACAGAAAGAAAAGCAAAAGAAGAACGGATGGAAAAAAAGAAGAAACAAACAGAGCGGAATGAAAGAAATTACAACAAAAGAAAAAAAAGACAGAGGATTGAATGTAAAGAGAAGCAAAGAAACCAGAGAAAAGAAGCGAAAATAAAAGAAAGAGAAGAAAAGAAGAAATAAGTGAAGAGAGAAAGAAAGAACAACAAGGAGAGACAGAGACTTTCTGGCGAATCCCCCAATAGAACAGAAGACATGGATTCAAAGATGCACGTCACCCACCGCCAGAAATACATGCACAGCTGCAGTCATTCATTCCCCACTTGTTCTCTCCCCACCCACCTCATTTTAGCTAAACATACGAGAATAGATTTATCTATAGATATAGTTTTCACATGCCTGCACATACCACCTCCACCGCCACCACCATAGCATTAAATACTGCCGTCGCAACATCACCATCCACCTCGGCATCATCACATTCACTACCACATTCACATGCACCACAATACCACTACCGCATCCACCACCAGACATCTACCATCGCTGCTACCACTACCACTGGACAACCAAGATATGCATGGTATCAACAGCCAGCGTCCGTGCAGTTTTTACTCTAAGACCCGGTGGTCACCAGTAGCTGGTCAATATAATGAAGGTGATACCTCCGAGATGTGGCCGTAACCCAAAGTCCGAGTTCAAAAGTGACCACATGTTGGACACGTGACTACAGTTTGAGCTGGCTCCGCGGTTCTCTCCTCTTGATGACATATCAGAGTGTGTCTAGTGACAGAATGCCAAATCCTTGCATTAATGACCATAGTATGTTCCCCACAGAGAACAGCGTATCTAATGTTCTGGCAGTTTTTCGGGGATGCCGCGTCAATTAACGTAAAGATTATATTATTATATTATACGGCCACGGCTGGGCGAAATCTCACGTCTAGTTTCTTTTTCACGTCGCCAGTTGTACTGTTTAGTGTCCGCAATGGCTGTACACCAGTTCACACTTGATGGTGATAGGTCAGCTACTTGTGCTGTAGAGTGGACCGACTCTCTCATCCCCTTCTCACTGACTGGCTCAAGGGTTTTTGGTCCGATAAGGATGTAAAGGAAAGCAAACGCCTTGCGGATAAAATAGACAGGGAGCTTTATCCCATTGGGAAAGTCCTCAAAGACGTCATTAAAAAAATACATCCTGGTTTTTTAAAACCTTTTTTGCGCTAAAAAAACCAAAACACTTTCATGTTTGGAAAGATTAGTCTAGTCGGGAAAAAAAAGTCAATCTAACGAGAGTGGATTTTGTCGAGTCATAACTCCCCATCCCAGCCCCGTTTCAGTCTTGGAGAGTATATGGTGGTCAGTATGTGGTGGTCAGTATGTGGTGGTCAGTATGTGGTGGTCAGTGTTCCTGGAGTGGATCGAGTAGTAGTACAGACAGAAGTAGATGTTCCTGATTGCCGTCTTCAGCGAAGACCAAGGAAGGAGCTCGTGTCGAACGTCATGAATGAACGGCCGTGGTTCCCACCAAGAGCAAACAGACGCCATGCTCGGAGAAAGAACCACCAGTAAACGGGGCGGAGATCTGACTGCTAGCACGGGTCCAATATATCAGCAGGTGTGGAGAGCGGGCGGTGATCAGTAGTGTAGATATACACCTGATAGTAGACACGTACATAGAACAGACTGACTTTACACCCTGGCCATACATTTCTTCACTCACGGGACCTCAGCCAGGGGACGTCAGTTTGTACCTGACTACACTACACTTGTCAGGTAGACCATCGTCACTAGCACCACATGTACGCTTGAAATGTCGCGTACGACTGACTGGAGGAATCTACAATGTTTTGTGTACTCAGATCTTTAGATAAATACTTGTATTCTATCTGGCACTGATCTTTGTGTGGCGCGGAATTTAATATTTACCCGCCTACGAGGTCACGTTTCCATCAAAATATCTTTGTTGATTTGCTGATTGATTTTGTCACTGAGGCTGGCCGAGAAGTGACAGACCAGTACACTAGTGAAATATAATTTGGTGCAACTGGCGCCTGGTTGGAGACAGAAACTCATATTGTTTTCGTGCGGATAGGAATGAAGGGTCGAATGCAAGAATTTGGTTTTCTCAGCTCACATTCCGCTAATACTGCACGTTTTATTTCTCACTGACCCAGTGTGAGTACTATGAAAAGCACACATTCAGCACTGGTACGTGTTTCTGGGAATACTAGTCTGTATACACTAATGCATTTTCAGAGCAAAACCAAATCTCAAGGACTGTTCGCCCGTGGCAGGAATAGCCTCTCTACAAAGCGCCTACTAATGTTCCTTTAACCAGTGTGCTCGTTTTCGCCGTAATTCAACCCTTTCCCTAACCCCCTTTCTTTGTTAAACAATGACAAATGCTCACTCATTTACGGCGAAATCAAGTTCGTCCCCTTTAACAAAACACTCGAGCACGATCATTTCAGTTCGCTTTAAATGGTTTCATATTAAACATATTTCGCAATATCCATTACACTGATCGAAGCCACTAGTACTTTGAGTGGATGATAAAAAGAATTTGTGAGATCGCTCAGCCATAGAGGGCAACAAGTTCATTTCAGTGGACCGCCATTTAAATCCTGCGACCTTCAACATCTCACGTGAATCAAAGGAGTGAGTGCACTGTGTTCATAGGAACCACTCACATAATAATATGTATATATATGAACAGAGAATAACATTGTGATTGTTATTAGTTTATGTTATTGTTCATTGTTGATTATCTTGTCACCACATTGGATGCTCATCTCATAATTATTATGTCCTTGTGACATGAGTCAGATCAAGTTTCTTCAGTCTTCAGTCTTGAGTCTTCAGTCTTTAGTCGTGAGTGGTGAGTCGTGAGTGTTGAGTTGAAGCTAAGTACAATATGATTACTGAGATGAGGAGGCACTAGACAGGAGATGACGACTCTCATCATGTTATGAACGATATGACTCAGTTTACCACAAAGTCACTTGAATCATCTATTCATACATGCAGTGTACACTGACAGACTTTCCCTGGACGTTCAACCAGGCTAAACAGAGAGAGAGAGAGAGAGAGAGAGAGAGAGAGAGAGAGAGAGAGAGAGAGAGAGACAGAGAGAGAGAGAGAGAATGAGAGTGAGAGTGAGAGAGTGAGAGAAAGAGAATGAGAGTGAGAGTGAGTGAGAGAGAGTAGGTGAGAGATAGTTTGAAAGAGAGAGTGAGAGAGTAAAAGAGAAAATGAGAGAAAGAAAGTGAAAGAGAGAGTGAGTGAGAGTGAGAGAGGGAAAGAGAGAATGAGAGTAGGAGAAAGTAAGTGAGAGAGAGAGAGAGAGAAAGTGAAAGAGTGTGAGACAGAGTGTGAAAGTGTGTGTGAAAGAGAATGAGAGAGAGAGTAAGAGAGAGATAGTTTGAAAGAGAGTGAGAAAGAGAATGAAAGAAAGAGTGAAAGAGAGATTGAGAGAGAGAGAGTGAAAGGAGAGAAAGACAGAGGAAGTGAAAGATAGTGAGAGAGAGAGCGTGAGAGAAAGAGTGAAAGAGAGATTGAGAGAGGGTGAAAGAGAGTGAAAGAGAGCGAGTAAGAGAGAGCGAGTAAGAGAGCGAGTAAGAGAGAGTGAGAGAAAAAGTGAAAGATAATGAGAGAGAGTGCAAGAGGGTGAGAGAGAGAGAGTGAAGAGTGAGTCAGAGAGTGTGAGAGAGAGGGAGAGTGAAAGAGAGTGAGAGAGAAAGCAAAGAAAGAGAAAGAGGGAGAAAGAGAGGGGGGGGGGAGAGGGAGGGAGGGTGAGAGTCTATAATTTACTGAACATGTTGTAGTTCAGTTGCTCGATATGTCATGTCCCGATATCTGTACATGATCTATGATATATTGTGGCCCGTGTTGTTGTGTAGTGTATCTCAGTACTGTAAGACCACGATGACCTGCCGTCTCTCACTGTCTACGTGCTGTTGGACGCACACACGGCACGGGCCGCCAGTAAGGGCGGGGGTGAGGAAGGGGCGAGAAGTCGGCGATGAGATTACAGTTACTTATGAGCGGATGACTGGACAAAATGCTTCGTCATCTTCCTTTCCTTTATACAGCACAACAGCCTGCTCGAGTGGTTACAGCGTGGGACTCGGGCTTTAGAGGTTGCGGGTTCGATGCCTGACCATGGTCGCGTTGTAAATGCATATCATTCCCATTTCCCTCAGTCCATCCGTCTACGAAATGTGTACCAAGCTGTAGGCAGTAGAAGAGATTGTTCGACTGGTGATCAACGTCTGTAAGAGGACTGTAAGTAGCCACGGCACTCTGTGTTCCCCAGAAAGTCCTGGGACGATCAGATCTGCTGGGATGATGTGTTGTAGAAATCGCGTGGGCGAGCATTTGTCAGGATAAGAGACTTTTAAACAACATTATTATTATTATTATTATTGTTATCATAATATACAGCCATCATTGTCCTCATCATTGTCACCGTGAGTAAGGGAGGAAACTGTGAGCTCAGTGAACCTGTCTATAAGTGATGCAGTTCATTCAGTCTTATTCAAAGGGTTCACATCAAGAGACATTCTCATTACTGAGCGGGAGGTGGGGGAGAGGTAGGGGGGAAGACTTGAGGCACTCAGTGTATAATTATTAATATGCCATATCAGTAAGCGGAGGACATCACTGGGATTATGGGGATGGAGGGAGTGGGAGGGGGTGGAATGAAAGGATCACAAGTCCTCCCACATTCTCCCTCGGTGAGTTCTCAGTGTGGTGCATCACTCACTAGTAAGCCTCTTTCTCCCCTTCCCTCCCCCCACCCCCGCCCCGCTCCTAACCCCGTCTGTACTCTCTTACTTTCATGACAAATATGAGATTTCAGTCCAGTCCGTTCATTCACTCGGTCCCAGCACTGTCATACTCTATTGTTCTAGTGTTCCCAGCACTGTCATACTCTATTGTTCTAGTGTTCCCATCACTGTCATACTCTATTGTTCTAGTGTTCCCAGCACTGTCACACTCTATTGTTCTAGTGTTCCCTTCATTCACTAGTGTTCGCTCTTCCTCTGTTCCCACAGTTCACTAGTATTCAATGCTCTACTGTTCCCTCATTGTACTGGTGTTCATAGTTCTACAGTTCACTGATGTTCATTGTTCTACTGTTCCCTCGTGAAGGTCACCCATCAGCTGTTGGTAGCTGTCCTACTGTTCGAAATTAAAGAGGCCATTCCATGGAGGTTGTTGTGTCAGTCACTCCAAAAAGTATTTATACGTGACGTCCATTTTCCGCATGGATTTCTCGATGTTTCATCGCTGGCAGAATGGCTGAAAGACATGTAGATTATTATATATAAATCAGATTTTGTAAGGGGGTTCGAGCCCCACTTGAGGCAGATTTCTCATGTAGTATTTTTCGCGGTGTTTCAGTGGCTGCCATTAGTCAACAGCATGCCAGGCATTCAAGCCTCGTCTCCGAAATGTTGTCAAAAACAGGCGTTAAAACATTACTTGAACTCTTACAGTAGGAAAAACATGGATGACAACCAGGCAATCTTGTTGTAAATAATGATGTTGTAACGTTCCTCTCAGCATGTTACATGGAAAGATCCTTCACAGAAAGAAAGATAGCACAGGACACATTAGCTCAAGGACATGACAGTCACAATAATATGTGTAATCGAGACAATCAAGGGAGAGAAGTCATCCAGGGTTAATTTACGTAACGAAGGTTAATCTGGATGAAATTATGTTCCAGCTAACAACAGTGTTGCCATTCCAAAAGATCTTCCCTTACGGTGGGTAAAATTACTGTAGAAAAAAACATTTTTACATACACAGGGAAAATCGCTTTTCGTATGCTGTAAAGGAAAATCGTGAAATGTTGGGTAAAGTGAATGAACTGCTTGATTTTCTTTTTTTTCTGCAACTGTAAAATTATAGGATTTCACCCCCTCCCTCCAACCCCCTAAATGTGCTCCAGCGTGAAGTGTAAGGAAATGTAGAGGAAAAAAAACCCTAGTCTCGATGTTGGGGAAAGGCAAATGATCAGAGTGGCAATACTGATTGGCAAGTTGACAAGTTCAATCCAGATATGATAGGAGTGACATGTATGTAGACACTCAGATTCTTTCAGGAACTGGCAAGTAGAAAACGGCCAGTCACATCTGGCGG
>JAWQUT010000398.1:339469-351869 GCA_033807755.1 Ellobium chinense
TTGGGGTGCAAATGCTCCCGCATCGTACTCGGAGGTAAGTTTTGTTATATCAAAAGTCGGGGTGCATACGCTCCCGTATCGTACTCGGAGGGTGGATTATTTTCTGCTATATAAAAAGTCGGGGTGCAGATGCTCCCGCATCGTACTCGGAGGGGTAGTAAAATTGCACGTGCTGTAGTGAGCACAGTGCTCATGTTTGCTCACTGCAAAATAACCTGCATGAAGATCTCATTGATTTTGAGGAATCCATGAAGTTTCAAGTTTCTAGCATAAAAAATAAAGGTTCTAGATGCATTCAAAGACCGTGCTGGGGTGTTTTTGCACCCCATCATACAGCGAGGGTTAAGAAGTTGTTATTGGTACAAAAAGATACAAGCAATCCTACAAATGCAATTACTGTAAATGCCAATAAAACAAATTACTGTATATACAAAAGCCAAAATCCCATGTAAAAACTGAAGTAAATTTCGCAAAGATAAGTAAAGCCCAGGACACCAAACAATTTAGTTCCATCTGAATAAAGCAATACAACATTTCAATTGTCACACAGGACACTTGGAGACACACAGACAGACTACGTGTCTTTACTGACCAGAAATAAGACAGACTAAACTATGATCTCAGGTAAATACACACACGTAACACCTGCAAATAGAAAACAGACCAGAAAACAACAGATTTAAAACAACAAGAAGAGGATTTGTGAAAGAAATCTAGACTAGAATGACAGTCATTGTGCAGAATGATAACAGACTCCAAATAAGAATATAAACAAATTACACATCACATGTGTGTGTGTGTGTGTGTGTGTGTGTGTGTGTGTGTGTGTGTGTGTGTGTGTGTGTGTGTGTGTGTGAGTGAGATAGATAGATAGCGAGAGAGAGAGAGAGAGAGAGAGAAAGAGAAAGAGAGAGAGAGAGAGAAAGAGAAAGAGAGAGAGAGAGCCAACTGAGAAACTGGCACATGAGTGAAAATGGAATGCGCGAAGAGTATGCGCCATTGCAATGTATTGTGCGTGATATTGTGAAATGCAATTACAATATTACAGTTAATATTACAATGCCTGGATCTAGTCAGAGTATTACGCGTGATATTGTGAACTAGGCCTGGATCAAGTCTGGTTTGGCTGAAGAATGTTGCAGTTACTGAAACATTGTCAGAAGTGATTGTTGTTAATGTTTGTATTGTCGATGTTTGGCTTGGAGCCTATCAATAAAGAAACTTCAAACTTGACCTAACATATTGTACTGTTAAATTATGACAGCTGGCCTACGGCCTAATACTTATAATACTGATTGATAGACTAGAATTTGAATAAAAGTAAAGTAATAATATCACCACCTTGTCATCATACTCTTCGTGACAACAAGCCAATTTACAACAATGATACTTATGAACTGGACAAACAAAAATGGAAACACTGGTAAAAGTGTACACAGTACACATTAGTACACACCTACACATTGATACACATTACACAGTGGCACAAAACAACAAGAACAAGATCAACAGCAGCAGCAGCAGCAGCAGCAACAACAACAACAACAACAACAACAACAATAACAACAACAACAACAACAAGAGCAATACTGACATCAACCATGTATAGCTAGTATAATATCCAGCCGGCGCGCTCATTTAACACTCATTACTGAGCAGATTCACAAGGATTGCAATGGAGTGTCTGACGTGGAAATGAAAACAAGCCTGAATTCCTGCTAAAGTCATGTACAACTGAATGGACGTGTAGCAGGAGAGGAAATGGAGACGGAGGGGACATACATGACATAGGACACGGTAGTTTATTAAAAACAGAAAGAAATGAATCATTATCATATCATCATAGACAAAAGGTAAAGACAAATTTCAAACGTGGACTGCACAGAACAAGTTTACATAGGCTATATATTATATATATGTGTAGTTGCAGTGGTGAGCGGCGGGGAGAAGGGTAATGGATCTTAGATCTCTGGGGAAAAAAACACCAACTGGAAATGTCTCTATCTCTCTTCAGCCTTGTCCAGGCTCACGTGGTTGTCCAGTGGACGGACATATGACTAGGACAAGAGATACATATCCAGTATAAACACAGCTCAGAGTCCAACATGGCCTGGGACAGCGTAGCTTACCACAAAACTCAAGGGTTGCAGACAGGAGCTCCAGAGAAGGGCGGACTTCCTGGCGGCAACACTCCTGACACTATGAATGGAGCACTGGCAGATAAACGCAGGGGAAAGACAAGAGATATACACGTCTATATGGCACATACAAGCAGTGCTTCAAAGAACAGCACAACCACCTGGAACTATCTGCATCTCCACCTGTTTGTCCAGACATCTATGAAATACCTAGTTTAGCCTCACAGTCGGACTGACGCCATAGCTCTGTCCGCTGCCAGCCTCTGTCTGTGTGAAAATGTCCTTCCTTCATTGACAGCAAGACACCAGCCCAGCCACTATGTACAAA
The DNA here is from genome assembly GCA_033807755.1 of Ellobium chinense. NCBI lineage: Eukaryota > Metazoa > Mollusca > Gastropoda > Ellobiida > Ellobiidae > Ellobium > Ellobium chinense. The sequence goes on from JAWQUT010000398.1 coordinate 341,936, forward strand.
CATTGTTCTGTCCACCACTCATCAGTCTCTTGTAGGCGCACACATTGATAGCACAACCAATTTGTTGTCAAGTCTCAATCACATCTTCTGTAAGTCACAATCACATCTTCTGTAAGTCACAATCACATCTTCTGTATCTCTTCAACCTCCAATTGCACAACATCCTAGTAACTTAAGATGTCCTTATGGCTTTGCAAACCGAGATAACCAGGATTCATTGTGTGTTCTTGTGTTCCAGAGTCCAATTCACGACTAAATAATATATTTCATAACGCTACTAGACTGTTTTCTTGAAGACGCTTGACAGTAACTGTGATGCCCCTTGTATAGTGTATTGTTGCTTGTGTATAGCAGCTGTGGTACTGTATGGGCTTGCACGAATAAACTTATTAAACTTGTTAAATTTTGATATCTGACATGGAGCGACAACAGTAAAATTCATTCCTGTTTGACTCCAGGTGCAACTTGAGAAGACGCTCCATGGAGAGATTGTTGTCCTTGGCATCTCAGACCGACACTCCTCCAACCTGTAGCCAGACTGACATCATGTCTCATACAGTTCCACATGGACTGGCTGCTTGGTCAGTTACAAGTCACTGTTGGATGAGCACTGGACAACGATTCCATTAACTCACTGACTGCCTTCACGCTTGCACTGGAAGACTCACGTCATCGCACATTCATACACTAGTAATACCATTAAAACTGCAGGATTCCTCAGACGTGACAACACTGGATAAGCAAATCAAAGGTTAGGCTCTTAATAAGTTAATGATGTTGAGGCTTTGATTTCATGGTTACTATTTGGGAAAGTTCCATGGAATGGTTGTGAGGCAAGTCCTACAGTAGACACTGCAGGACACACAGACAGATGAGGAAAAATGCCAGCACTGGACAGGACCTGTTGCCCGGGTTACCTTGTAAAGGTAAGGATATGGCATTAAAAGGGTCATAGGTTATGTGAGACTGGAGGTCACTGTAAATCCTGCTGACAGCGTCTTGGTTACACTGGTCTGATGGAGCCACAAACAGTCTGGTGCTGCCGAACACCCAGCACAAATATCGACCAATCACAGAAGACTTGGTGAGAATAGCCTTGACCCCATCCTCCAGGTCCATTGTGGCGAAACACGTGTGCGAGGTTTCGATGGGCATCCGAGTGTCGTTGCCACAGGTATTCAGGTCAAAGGTCACATTGAGAGTTTGACAGGTGCCCAAACACTCATGAACAGCCATCCGACAGCCGTCCAAGATAGTCGGGTAAGTTGACCGGATCTGATTACACGGTGTTTTTTTCAGCTTATTCAGGTTGACCATTGTCACAGCTTTCTCCGGGTCCACGGGCCAGATGTGACCTACTATGTCGTGAGTCTCACGGCACGACAGCACCGCCCCTGTATTGGGGTCACGGACGCTGGGGTAAAGCCTAAAGGTCAACATGCCTTGGGCAGGGCTATGAACCTGTGCGCATGCGTAATAGGGCATACAAGTGGACACAGCTCCTTCTTGCACTAGAGGATACGTGAAGTCTTCTAAACCCAACTCTGGTGGACTCCTACAACTAAACTCTCCAGAACTTGAAGTTTTAATTGTCTTTTTGTTAATGGTCACTTCCAAATCATATTTAGAATTCACCGTTTTCCACGTGCCTTGCATATCTGGGCTAAAGCTGCAGTTTAGAGTGACAAGCATTGGCTTACATCTCCCACAAATACTTGGACATTCAGTAGATTCGAAACACTTGCCTTCATCCGTCTTACAGTTCTGGAGATATGTCTTCTCCTTGCACTTGAGGTCACTGGCTGGCCGGTACGAGGCTAGGAAGCCGAACATGCTGGTGTTACGAGGAACGTCCTCATCGCCAAACGCTTGACTAGAACATCGGCCATCAACGGTCAGGAAAGTGGAGAGGAACTCTTCCTTCTCAGACGTGACAGCTCCAAGACGGGCGTTGTTGTCCTGGCGGTAGTGCAGACACCAGAAGGTATATGGCTGATCGCGCATGTGCAGAAGCACGGCTGTGAACCCGTCCTCTTCCCACGAACTGACACAACTTAAATGGGTCAAATGCCGCCCCCGCATTTTCTGAGCCACAGTCAAGGCTGGAGGTTCACACGCTCTGCCAAAATCAACCAGGACTTTGCCAGAGTCTTGTCTGTCACACTCAAACTGAATGCGCGGGTTGTAGGTCTGGGCGCTGTCCAAGCAGTGACCGGCCACGGCCATACCTTGGTGCATGATGAGCTGGTATCCGCCGGAGAGAGGGCAGGGTTGGGGCTGAACATCTTGGTATGCCACGATTACTGCCTCGTCCTCTGTATAGATGTCATCGATACAGTCCACCTGACCACGTGAGGCAACAACAGGAATAAGAATGTGATTCATACAACTTTCATCCTCACATCACCCTCTCACTCGACTTCAAGTGAATAATACCTTGGCAGACAGAACCACTCAGTAACTTTCTCAACGCCCAAAGGGACATCCAAAGCCAGTGTCAGCTCCCAGCACCGATCACGCTTCCATTCAAACAAACATTCTCACCATGCACAGCCAGCGGTTCATTTCACAGACGGGGAGTTCTGTTCCCCCAACCCAACCCTGTGTCGACCTAACTAGTAATACTCCCTACTCCTAAAGCTGACACTGACATTAAACATCTTTTCTTCTCGATGTCATCTTTCTAGATGATTCATAATTCTATCCTTTCTCCATTTCTTGTTTCACCGCCAACCTCTCTATCATGCTCACCCGTTTCCTTGACTGATGGGCTTTGGTCCGCCTCTGTCTGATCACCTGAGGTGTCAGAGGCGTAAACTGCAGACATTGGTATGTGCTGTCTTCATAATTCTCGTCTATTCTGACCAGATATCGGTGGTCACCGTAAGCTCTCATACACCGCACAGTCATCTGAAAGAACAGGCATTGTCACTTGAAAATATTTGGCACAACTGGGCCCTATACTCTGTATGGAATCTAAGCGAAAAGAAAGGGAAAGTCATAAAAAGTCGGAACAATATGTGCAACAAAATTTCATATTCTCATAATACTGTACATGTTTTCCTTTCTAAACTACCAGGTGGGAGAGTCACGTGATAGCTGCATACGACCTCCGATGTCAGCTCGAGTTTGGTGCGGTACCGTGTGCAAAAATTATCAGTTTGTGTGTGGATCAGTTGTTGTCCTATTTTGTGTGTTACTAAGCGCCAACACTTAAACCAGGGACTTGCATTCTGCTCCCTTCCTTCCAGCCAGATTTTTTCGAGGCTGTCAGCGCCGCAACAAGACCAACCCGGCAACCTGAGGTCAAGTTGAACGTGCCTCTTGAATCAAATGCCCTCGCGAATTTACTTTTTTATTAGTGTCGTATTTTTAGAATTACTCGGGAATGGCATGAGCTTTTGTATGTTTATATAGGTAGGAACAACGGCATGTATATCTTGGTGCTAAATTTCATGTCAATGCGTTCAACAGTTTTCAAGTCTGCAAGCAACGGAGGAGTTTTGTTATAGAGTTATGGTATAGAAAATAAACACACATGAAACATATAAAATGCAGTGCTATACCTTATGCATTAAGTTGTAATAACAAACACGTGGCAATGCCAAACAATGCAGTTTTCAAAGACCTTTTGACATTGTGCAGACTTTCAGCATAGCTAGTGGTTGAAGAAAACATACCTAGTAGGTAAAAAAAAATATTATCTGACAAATGACTGAAATGAAATGCACATTTTCTCTGCGACTCTTTAGAACCTGACTACTATACATAAACTATAAGAAAACGTTTCCTTTCTAGACCGTATTGAATATTTTATCTACAATCATGTGCAGTGATCTGACTGTGTACGTTAAAGAGGTCCTGACTGGATGAGAGTAACTACCGAGTCAAAGTTCCAGTCCTGCCAACACTCATGTCATCCAGCAGTGACAACATTTCATCCAAACATTGAAACTTCTAATCTTTCATATGAACCCTCTTTGATGCACCGTGTCTTGTTTGTCACATGAGTTTGAAGATCCCGAATTTATTAAGACAAACCATTAGTGTTTATATCTCTCCATAAAGAAGTAACGTGCAATTATCATGTGGTTTCTAGAATCACATACTGGTAAATGCTTTTAAAAGTAAGATGTTCAGATAAATAGCTGATCCAATTTACTCAATATATTAAACAAAAAGTTTGTATTTTTTTTTCAACTTTGGGTTTTGTAGGGTTAAAGGGTAAAAGAAACCAGAACGTGTAATAACAAAATGTATTCATCACCTACATTTATTCCATTCATTATTCAGTATTTCTTAGAGGCATTTAAAATAGAAACATTTCTTTAGTTCCTGCTAACTGTATAACTACAGAATTTTTCTAAAGACAACTTGAGGCAGCAAGCTATTCAGAAACATCCATCTGTTTAAAAAAAACAACAACAACAACAAACAAACAAATCTGTCAGCTGTGACGTCATGTCATGTGGAATTGTGTTGTACTGTAACGGCACTCAACTTACTGCTCTATTTTTAGCCAGGCCTTCCGTCTCCATGGTCATGACGTCATCTGCCTCCTGTCCAATCACAATGTAAATCCTACTCTGCAGTGACGTAGGCTGCAGCCAGAATGGGGTGAAAGAGAAGATATCTTCTACTGGGAAACACCCCCAGCTGTCACGTGGTGCTTGCGTCATCAAGGCTAAGACAACGTAAGATATCATTTTGACCTTGACACCAGACATGGCGGCGACAAACCTCCACAGCGACATGTCTGGTAAGAAAGGTAAATAAACAAACGAGTAATTAATGGGGTGAATAAATAAACAAATTAGTGCCAAGTTCAGAGAGTACAAATCATACAAGTTATTTCCCTTTGTTACTTGCTGGTTCGATTAAAGAGTTATCTTATGAAAAGGATTAACTCCCTTGTATGCATCTAACTTCTGGTAAGGACTAAGGTATGGTTGACAGTCTGCTTGCATAGTATAAATGGATCTGATATACACTGACCACGTAAATAACATACATGGATCACATGCCTAATACACACTGACCACAGATGTATAACCATATGTCTGTCATACAGATACCACACATCTGACATACACTAACCACAGACCTGATGGCCCGAAATGAAGAGGGAAAATCCACACAATAATGATATAATGAGTTCACGTTACAAGCAGTACGGACTGTCTGGTGGGGACTGGAGTGTTAGATGTGACTTCCAGCCTAGCGGCCATTTTCCTTTTATATTAACATTACATCCGGTCTTATCCTAGACATGCGCTCTTAAGACGTCGTGGAAAACATCCAATAATCAAGAGCAACCACGCACCAAATCAGAAACGGACAACCCATCCCCTACAGTGTAAACAAACTGAAACAATTCCCCGATAGTGACGGATGTTTGTAACAGCCTGCCTACCTTGCAGCAGACAGGTTTCCTAGAACGAAAACAATGGTGTAGTAAACGTAGTGACTACCTATGAGGAAAAGGAAAGAATACAATATGGACTCTATGATTCATGGCATGGCACTGTTAAACCTGCTGACAAAGACATTCAAACCCCGCTAAACATAGCCAAACCCAGACATACCCAGCCAAACCCAGCCATACCTAGCCAAAACCCGCAGAACCCGCCAAACCCAACCTCGCAGCGTGTCAGTAGTGAAGGAGTAAGTAGAGAGAATCGATACTTTTCTTGATTTCTGTACTAGTCCATAGTGCACTAACTTAGCAATATGAATATTTGCTACAAATATACATGTAGTTTGGTAGCTGAGCTCCAGCTATATAACAGTATATAGAAAATATAGATGAAAAGGTCTTTCTTAGTGTGTAGGGAGATAATTTATGGAGGGCAGACGTACAATAATTTCTAACATGTGGACATGAGCTGGTCAGAGACGTTTGGTCATGAAGAGACAGTACTGTATTTCGAAAAATGTTAAAAATGTAGCAACGTTACCACGCAGGCACACCTGTCTAATGTTGCTACCATCTGGCCATTATAGTCCAGCCAGCGGACCGGAATGACCAGACTTGTATAAACAACACACTCACTTGGGCTGAGCTGGAAAATCAGAGGAAAATAATCTTCTAATGTAAAATGCAATGGCAGTGAGGAGAGGTGGCACGTGAGAGGCGCAGTACTTGTTGGGGTGTGNGGGGGGGGGGGGGGGGGGGGTGCACCGATACAGTCCTTTTTGGCTATCATGACCTCTGCCCCCTCCTCCCCCCCCTCCCCCAAACACACACACATAAGTTATCTCGACCACCAGAAGAGGCCCAGGAAGGTATGCGCGATGAAAATGTGCATGTACAAGAAAATGGACATCTACCAAATTCCTCGGATGTTTCTGAGTCCACGATGGATGAGTTCACAGACAGGATCTGGATCTTGGATTTGGCCAGCCGGACACAACAGTTGTCTTTTCCAAGAACTCTTCTTGACTTCCTTTTCTCAAACACATCCACAGTGTGAGTTAAGAAACTAAACGCCATGGGACTTCTTTTGTCTCTCTCAAGATCTCGCCCAACATATTGATTGATTTATTGATTGATTTATTGATTGATTTGATGACTCAACAAAAAGGACAGACAAATGATAAAATTAATGGCGCTTTCATTTCTATTCATCAGCTACAATATACGTAACATTCTAATCTTCTCTGCCAGCACAGTGTATGATGTGGCCCATTGGATGTGGTGAGTAAGTAAAAGGTGAATGGGTGAAAATACTCGCATGACACCGGACAGTGGAACCTCACAGTGAAAGGAAGTTGACAGCACTTCATGCATCATAATATGTGATGTAGACACTACAGCTCATCCGACCGCCATCTTCCTGTTTCTACAACATTTTAAAATTATTTACTGCTAGTGTCCCAAGCATTCTTTTTAATTGTCTTGTGTCGTCAATATCCCACGTAACTTCTTTGTGTTAGTAATTTTCAACGCATGACCTAAACACTCTCAGGAGCCTCATGAATTTCTGTTGTCATTACCGGGCAGGTGTGACTGCGCAGTGGACTCCCTGACCTTATAGTTGATCACATGTTTGTTATGATATGACACAATACTACACATTCCCCACCTCTGGCATTATCCCATTTCCCAGAATGCACTGTGGCACACAGACAACAGGAACATCCTGATGGAAACACAATTCTTTTGAGACAGTCCAGGTTCCCGTATCATGTGCAGTCATTCTTGTTTACGTGACCAGATATCACGTTCGGGTCAGGTCACGTGTCTCTGTTTCGTGCATCAGTCTCAGTTTGTCATATTTCACACAACACAGTGACACAGACAGAACTTACACTCTCATCCCCCCCCCCCCCCCCNTCAAATCCCAAGCCTGCCTGTTATTTTCAAGCCTTGTGAAAGCAGCGTAAATCAAACTTGGTGAGTCTCCAGACAGCTCACATTCAGGTTGGTTCATTTGGAAAGCAAGACTTTGCCATCTATTTAGGAATGAAACATTTCTCTAAAAGCAGTTGCACCTTCCCGCCAGATTTATGCGTGAAAACCGGTGCCTGAACTTGAGTGCATTGTTGGCCTGAATGTGGTGAATGGAAATATTATTGTGTGGTGTGTTGATGATGTCAGAGTAAGTCTGTAAGTAACTAGGTATTATCGGTGCAAAGAGAATGTGATCCTGTAAGAACAAATCAGTACATGGATATCTCAGAGTGACCAAGAGGTTACATGGAGGTGGGCCAAATGCTACATACAGCCAGCCAGCCAGCCAGCCAGCCAGCCAGCCAGCCAGCCAGCCAGTGTGTTGGTCACATTGTACCGAATATTCAGTGTTTGTTAGCAGCGTGTGGAAAGAGAGGGTTGAAAGGGAAAAGGGAGTTTTTTTGGGGGGTGGTTAGGATGGTTAGGGGAATATGGAAATGGAACATAGTATAGTATGTTCCTCCTGACACTATGCTCCAGGCATACCCACCCCAGTCTGCTAAGCACCGGCTGCCTCCAATAAGGAATCAACGAGCACACTCCTCGATTATCGCTGTTCCCTAACAGCCCTCTCAGCCCACAAAGCAACTCTGTGCTACGCCTCTGGCTTTTGTTTATTCTACTAACGGATCGTGAGTCCGCATTCTTGTAACCTGAGTTGCCATTATTATTTCACCCACCAGCTACAGCAGTTTAGTGCCGCCTTTTTCTCAGACCTATCTCTCTCAGTGGTCTAGCTAGTGTGACGGACAACATACTTCACTGGACATTCATATACATGTCAATAAACTAAATATCTGAATAAACAATCTGCCTGCCTGCCTGCCTGCCTGCCTGCCTGCCTGCCTCTGTCTGTCTGTCTGTCTTTCCCTCTCTCCCTCTCCTTATACTGTTCATTCTTGCACCCACCCACCCTCCNTACTGTTCACTCTTGTATCCCCTCCCTCTCCTTATACTGTTCACTCTTGTATCCCCTCCCTCTCCTTATACTGTTCACTCTTGTATCCCCTCCCTCTCCTTATACTGTTCACTCTTGTATCCCCTCCCTCTCCTTATACTGTTCACGCTTGCACCCATCCTCCTTCCCTCCTTCCCTCCTTATATTGTTCAAGAAGGGTGAGGCCCAGGCCAAATAAGAAAGCGCTATAGAGGGCATACATTTTATAACCCCCCCCCCCCCCCCCCCCCCNTGGAGGAAACCAGGACTTAGAGGCCAGCCAGGGAACAAAACAGCCCCGAGGGCTCGGCTCGTTCCAGATACGGCTTAGCATGAAATCTGAAACTTAATCAGAACCTCCATTCCCTTTCACACTCCTAAAGTGTTGTGCAACCCTGCAAGGGCCATTCCACGTAAAACTGTCTTGTCGTTCTCTTATACAATCAGTTCAAGTGAAGTTGTGTCACACAAGCGCGTTATTGCTGGTCTGTTTGGCTTCTTTAGTATGGACTAAGATGGCAGTCCCAGTGGGCCATCACAAGCGCTCACATACGGACTTGTTGCGCTAACAAGACTAGACCTGGGTCTGGCACAGTTCCCGTGCCCATCAGAGCTGGAGAATATTATCCTCCATTCAATGATTCTGTTTCGTAAGAAACTTTCAAATGGCAAGGATGTCAAGCTAAGATCAAATATGTTTTATTTTCATTGCCATTTGTAATGTAGAAAGTATGTGAGAAACATACTCATGATACGGCATTTTATTGTAGACAGGACTGTTACATGGATTCAATCAATAAATATGAGGCAAACTGGCTCATCAAACTAAGCAGATTCCATGGAATAGTTCACAAGCAGACTGAAGGCCGCCCAGTGTCCAACAGCAGAGAGAAAGAGAAAGAGAGAGAGAGAGAGAGAGAGAGAGAGAGAGAGAGAGAGAGAGAGAGAGAGTGTTGTTCAGTATTCAGCGCTCGCCGGGCAGGTTTTTCCTCATGCTGATACAAGTGATAATGATACTCTACTCCTTATCATTTCCCACTTGATACAACCCAGACTCCCGCCGACTGGCTGCTGGCCCAGGTCGCTGCTAGACTGTCAGAGGCGTTACAGGATGTCAGTTTTTGTGGGGGCGGGAAAGGGAAGGGGTTAATTTGAAAGAAAATTGTTTTTCTTGGCAAGCACCGATCTTTAAAGGTTATCCGATCCTCAGACTGAAATTCTGCACGTTTAGTCTTCGTATTCAAGTGTACAAATCATACGTACTCTGGTGATCATCTGCCCATCGCATTCTCTCCCGGCGTCGACGCCCCTGACTTCCTTTCCTTTTCATTCTTCACCGTGGAAAATTAGTTTCACTCATAATAAATTACTAAAATGGACTGAATGGGTCAGCACAGACTAGAGTTTGAACTGGTCAGATCTGGGACTGTAATTTGTGGCTTCACACAGGAACTGTCACGTGGGGTTCCTGGGCCGGTGTTATATTATATTTATCCCACTCCGTCCAATATTGCAGTTGGACACCCCCCCAGACACCCCCCTCC
>JAWQUT010000398.1:363168-380956 GCA_033807755.1 Ellobium chinense
TCTAGAGCTGGATGTATCTCTCAGACTGTTTCCACGGTTGGTATGGCAACAAGTGCTGTAATGAAACAAAAGGAAGATAACTCTGTTGTTCTCAGGTTTGACTGGTTCGTGTTACTCACATGATTTTGGAGGAAATGGGAGGGAATATTGAGGTCATGTCAGGGTCATAACCTTGACCTGTGCAGGTGCTTTGGAGGTGGGGAGTGTGAGTACTGTAGACCAGGTCAGGTGAGATTATACTCACAATAGATACAGGGATCGGTTGCCTGTGGCATAGAGGAGGAAAGATGGGGGACAGGACAAGGCTGCGGTGGGGGTGGGGGGCGGGGTGAAGGACTCTTCCTAATCGTAAGCCAGTGAACTATGACACTATGTTTTAAGCTGAAAGATTTTGAGAGACAGAGATAGAGAGAGAGAGAGGTTGAGTGAGAGAGAGAGAGAGATCCAGAGAGAGAGAGAGCAGAAGGAAGAGAGAGAGAGAGAGAGAGAGAGAGAGAGAGAAACAGAGGAGAAGGAGGAGGATTGATTGAGTGTGAAGTGGCTCTCCGGTTGCTGACTCTTTCCGTTAACCCTCTGTCTTTGACATGACCACCTCCTCCAAGCAGCAACACAAATTATTGAGTGATTTTCTCAGCACTGTGGATATTCAGTGTTACTCCCAACCGCAATCGGTGATCAAAGTGTAGCAAGGGAAACTGCCTTCTAGTCAAACAGAAACATGTGGTGGGAGTTGGCAGTAAATAAAGTGATAATTTTGGCAGAGATAAGGGCTCCTTCGTCTAAATAAATCTTTCAACACATCGCCCTCTCTCTTACTTAACAAGAAACTTGTAAACATGGTTGAACTTTCAATCACAATATATGGTTTAGACAGACAGACAGACAGACAGACAGACAGACAGACAGACAGACAGACAGACAGACAGACTGACAGACTGACAGACAGACAGACGGACGGACGGACGGACGGACGGACGGACGGACGGACGGACGGACGGACGGACGGACGGCAGTAGCACCAAATTTTTGTTTCTCCAGGGCTTCTTCCCCAAATCAATAACACAATGCCAATATGATCACTTTTAGGTTTTAAATGTGTGGTTACAAGTAGATTTTATCATTAAGGGTTGCAAATATGGTCAAACTAAAACCTACCTGCTCATGCCATGGTGTTTATATGGAAACAATGACCAGCCAAGAGGGGGTCACTTTTCTCCTTTCCACCGAATCACTCCCAGGTCACTCCCCTCTGACTATTCCCTACTAGTTCCCCTTCAAATAGGCTACTATGGCTAAATTTTAGGGTTGAACTGTAGGTTCATGGGAGCTTTCAAAGTAGCATAGGGGATGTCATCAAGAGAACTGGCTATTTTGAGAGGTATCAAACTCTTAATTGGGCCATAGGAATGATCTAAGACAGATATTTTAGCAATATTGGCACCATTTGTAGGGAAATTAATGTGCTTGACAGCTGACAGTTGCATATTTCTCCAGGGAACTAACAAAGGCTACCAACACATCATCCAATTCATCTCAGTGAATGAGACTCTTGAACACTTTCTGTATCCCTCTGCAAATATACCTCACCACAGGAATATCATTCTCTGTCATTAAAGAAGCAAGAAAGAGACACTTCAACAGTACAGAATGCATCACTATTGACTACTCAAAACATATGTAGGAAAAAATTAAATCTGGGGAGGGGATAAGGTTTGTGACACGTATTAGAGGGGCAAATCACGCATTGTGTGTGTACAACCCAATTACTCCGCTAATATATATAATCCCGCTTTTTTGGGGCCCTGCCAGCCAGTGTTAGGGTGTAGAAATGTGTGAAATTACCTGTGATCTAAATAAAGCATCCACTTTTAAAGTTTCAGGTACAATCTGAGCCTTCTAGATTAAAAAAAATAAAATGTGTAGACCTATGTATTCGCACGCGGTCAAAACCAGCCAAATGAAAATTTGGGGACCAAATCAGAATTCCTTTTTTTTTCTTCCCGTTAAAAGATCGAGCAAAAGAAGTACTTTAACCTCAATGGAGGAAATTTCCCCAAATCACAGTGGTATATGTAGAATAACACAAAATGTTCATAGGCCAAAAGAAGAAAAAACAATAGGTGTCAAAGACCAATATTATACGTTTGTGGTCGAAGGGAAACAACCACAAATAAGAAATTGCAGTATTATTATAGTTGTTTCCCTCTAGTCATCAGCCTCCACCAAGGGAAGCAACTCAAACAGTTGTTTGTTTTTTGTTCACTGTACATTAGTAATTGGTTGGTGCGGTAATATTGGTAATGGTGGAATAATAAAGCTGAAACATTTTATTTCTTGAGACATGTGTGTAATGGAATAGGGAAAACATTAGAAATTAGTAGAGTGATAAGCAGAGTAGAATTAGGCGTTGATAAAAGTACCCACCAAAGGAATACGACATATAATTTTAAGTAGCTGTACCTCAAAACCATTTTATTCATCACTCACGATCTATTCAAATAACTTCGGTTATTTTAGCGTATTATTTGGAATCCTGAATTCACTCAGGAAGATGAGAAACTTTTCACTTCCCGTGTCGGTACGCCATCTTGGCCTACCCAGTCAATCGCGTTTAATGCTGTGTATTTCCTGAAATGACTCGTTCTAAATCTCCCCCTCGCGCAGCGATTGGTCACGTGATGCGGGAAGTCAGAATGTCAACAATGGTGGAACCGGCGTATGTTTCTATTCAGAGAGCACTAATGGTGCTGAAAAAAATTACCAATACGAGGATTTTGGAGTACACAGTCCTTAAATCATGATTGTGCCATCGACAATACCTACACCTCTAACACATATTAAAGAACATACATTAATTTACCCCATACGAGCTATGGTGCTATATTTCACTCAGAATTCGGAGTGCCCATACATTATGAAGATATGCCATAATAGAAACATAATTCCTCACAGAACCAACATACCATATAATGCCAGCTATCATCTCAGTGTATCCAATTATATCAATTTACTTATTATGTATAGAAAAATTGTTCATTGAACTTTAGGTCTCATCGTTTTAAACTATTTGAATTATCTGAGAATCGATTTTTTACATCTATAAGCTGCATAACCACACGGAAATTGTCTAAATGTGATGCTGTTTGGTATAAATACATAGATACAACGTTGTTGGTGATTTTCTTGAAAGGTGCATTTTTACATCACTGAAGACATTAGAATTTCAAAATCTCAAATACTATTGCCTCTACAGCCTTGAAATTTGGCATGGAATATAAGCTTTGATACTTCTAGGTAATAAGGTAGTTTATACTCCTAAATTAAGTATCATTTTATTTCTATGAAGGTTTTAATGTAATTTTGTGCGTAGAAATGTTATATTTTTAACTATCAAAATTTCAAACTCCTGAAAATCGATTGTTTTAAGGGAAAAACTTTAAATAAACTACTTTATTACCTAGAGTCACATCTAAATACTGTATGTAGTATCCACCATTATTTCACCAAAATTTTTCATATCTTTGGAAATTTTGAACCTTTTGATATATGGTTATTTTTCAATATNGGGGGGTGTGACAGAGCCGAATAAGATCATTAACAAGATTAGCATATTTTACAAAGTCCCTTTCCCCTCTTCACAACTTCTAGTATACATGCCACACAAGCTAGTCTGATAAGTTAATCTAGTCTTGTTACTGCATACCATCCTAGTATTTCAGGTCATGTTGCTATAATAACTGATGAAGTGGGAATCGGCTGGATATTTGTTGTTGTTTTTTTTTAATTCTTTGGTCATGCAAAATAACTCCAGCTTTCTTCTTGCCCCCCCCCCTCCCCCCATGTCTCTGTTATTACTTTATTACACCCACAAGCGACACACTAGTGATCCATTGTGTCTGTTTTCTTTCACTGACCAGTGCTCTCCACATGAAAACAAACGCTGCGACTTCCCGGATCACGTCGTGTCATGTGCTTTTCCTCCAGCGAGCTGGCAAGGACCCATTTCCACGCTCATCCCCCTTTGTTATGTACTTTTTGTTGTTTGTTTTGTTTTGACATTTGTAATTTTTTCTTTTAAACAAGGAAGAAAAGTAATCCAGCTCTTCGAACACGTAAACGATCAAATTTATTTAAATAGTGATTAACATAGTGATGTTAGATCCAATAGCAATTTTAACAATCATCATTGTCTTCTTTCTTTTGACGTAAGGTGCTCTTACCATCGTAACCTGAGACCGCAAAAGTTAACGGATGACGAAAACAGATCATGTCCCAGCTGTCTGTCTGTCTGTCTGTCTGTCTGTCTGTTCCCTGTAGTGTAGGAATCTAAAAATTTATCTCAAATAATGATGGACAAATCAAGTAAAAAACTTTAATAAACTGCAAGGCCTGCCTGCTTGTCCGTCGTTATGTCTGGTAGTGTGTCTACTGGATTAACCTATGTGATCCTGTGCCTCTGTCCACCTATCTTGCCAGTCGAGCAGTCAGTGCCAGTCAGGCGGCATCAAAGTTTTTGTTCTAAGGGAAACAACCGCAAAATATAAAATATGCATTATTGTTATAGTTGTTTCCCTTAGCTCTAAAAGTGTTTTAAGGGAAGTAACCCAAAAGGTTGTTTTTTTTTCTTGTTTTTGGTACACTACTAATAGATTGGTTTGGTAAAGTTTATGAGAGTGAAGCATAAAAGCTAAAAAATATTATTTTTTAAAGGATCTGTAATGAATTGGGTATACAATTGAAATTATTAGACTTACAGGCAAGTCAGAATAGGGCTTGGTAAAAATAAACACTAAAGCAAAACAAGTTCAAGTAGACTAATTGAATGCTGTAGTTTTCCACAGAATTAAATATGTTGTTTAACTCTTCTTTTTCTTTGGAATTCCTGAATTATTTCAGGTATACGGTACAAATTGAATCTGGGTGTTAATAGCTATAGTCAAATATCTATTGAGACGAGTCCTCACGGCTTGAAACTCGTAGGTACTACCTCGCGTCATGTGCTTTTCATCGAGCGAGCTGGCGAGGGCCCATTCCCACGCCCATCTACCATTGTTTATTTTGTTGTGACATTTGTATTTTTTTTTCTTTTAAACAAGGAAGACAAGTATTGAAGCTCTTCGAACACGTAAACAATCAAGTTTAGTTAAAAAGTGATTAATATATTTATTAAATGTTAGAGTTAGATCCAATAGCAATCATCATTGTCTTCTTTCTCTTGTCGTAAGGTGCTCTTACCATCGTAACCTGAGACAGCAAAAGGTAACGGATGAAGAAAATACAGTAGATCATGTCCATTTTAATTGTAGAAAGGCGTGATCATCTCTGTAAGACTAGTTCCCTGACCTTTGCAAACAGAGTGCTCTCAACAAGATGATGTTGCAGGAAGACAGAGATCCTTTTTGTGCCAGCCGCTCCTAATCTGACTGTGAAAATTATACTTTTTATTTCATAGTTATTTTCATCATTTTCCAAACATTGAATCAATTTATTTTCAGAGAGACTTACAAGTATTGACGCAAATTTTAATTTTAATTATTATTGTCTCAGTAAGTATCTACCAGTATCTATTAAGGAAAGAGCAAGTATCGGGTATTCGCGTCTGGAACCAAATATCTAAAGTACTCAGTATCGATATCTATTAAGGCCCATCTCTAGTACAAACATTTGAAGACGGTATCGAGTTCGAGTGATTACTAGACTATCTAAAATAGGGTATTTCATTTCAGAATACCGCTCGCTAAAACAGTCCCCCAAGCGATCTATTTTAAGCCGCCCATCTTGCCTGGGCGAAAGGTGATCGGTGCTGCCCTCGATGTTGACTAGGTTGTGAAGCGTAAATTTGAATGTTATAGGCATTCGCTCAACTAAAGTCTTGGAACAAGCACTGTGCTTAGTATACATGCCACTTTGACACAGGACAAAAACATCATCAAGATCTGAGAGAGGATGTTTCTTCCTTTCCCGAAACCTATCAAATATATTTCCGAAAAACGATTAATTTAAGATCATGCTGTCAAAAGGTTTTGGTAATTGTACTAAAAATCAACTTGCATTTCCCTTTCACACACACTATATAGTTTAAAACTGGAAGAAGGTTCATTTTACAGAATTCCTGCTGACAAAGGAAAAAAAAAATTGCCAAGATTTAGCCTACGATCAGTCATGTGATTGATGGCCGCAACAGCTAGAATTTATTCTGTGCGATGCAGCGCAACATCAGTGAAAAAGTAAATGAGTTGGGGGAAAACTTCAAAAGTTGTGCCGGATGTTCTTGCCTAAGCTAGACTGTAGACAAAGAGAATTATCAACATATATGTTGATAAAATTACTTAGAAATGCTACACACCTATACACATATACACCAATACACATGCAGAGACGCACACACAAACACACACACACACACACACACACACACACACACACACACACACACACACACACGTGCGCATGTACACTCCTGCATATGCCCAAATATATTACAGTAGAACTAAATATAAAATGTCCTTTTTATCGGAGTATTCTCGATATCGAACTCCGCCTCATCAATGAAAGGAGAGAATAATAATGAATCTGTGGATTGAAATCAATACTTAATAACAAGTTTTCTCTTTACTTATGAACTGAATATGTACTTAATATCGGGGTTACACTGAATGTATATTCATGGAGATGAAATCAATCTCTATTTACCGGTACTCTGAAGGGAATATGTTTTACAATGCTATGTCCAGCTGTTAGTATCAGTATTACCTACTATTTACTAATCAGCTACACGCGGAAGAGGAGGAAGGGGAAGTTAAGAGGGTCGTTTTACGTATGTTCTACTGTACAATAACACTTCGGTATTATGTTATTACTGTATATCAGTGAGTACTGTATACCTCATTTACTAGCTATGAATTTCACATGCACGTATTCGCAAGTCCGTCCGTGATAAGAACAATATATACTTTTTTTCATGCACCATGTCCATATAATTTGATACATAGACACCTCGATTTAAAATATACTCTTGGTGCATGGAAAAAATACACTTATTACTAAGGTATTCTTAATGTCAAGGTCCACCTCATGAATGGGAGAACAGTAATGAATCCGTGCATGTAAAATTTCATTTTAATAACAAAGTAGACTAGGCCTGAACATGGACTTCAGCTTCTAAGAATAAACAGATCTGTCCTCCCACTCCCTGAGCGAGTATGTCGGTATATTGAGATCTATGTGGATTCCATTAATTTCGTGAGATTACCCTACAGAAGCACAGTTTGATGAACTAGATCTAGATCATGAAAACAATTTTAGCCCTAAAGACGTCATTTTTTCCAAGCTCCACATAGAGCTAAATACTAGCCTCAGTCGATGTTATGCACCGATATGCACTGTGACCCTCCAGCCTCGCCAGGTGACCTCTGGTTGATGACTTAGATATTTATCGGACTCAGGCGCGCGTCGAGTTTCAGGAACAAGATCTGAAGAATCCTATTGGGTCTTAATCCAGTGGAAATAATTATATATAGTAGACGTAATAGAGGACGAAACATGCGGGAATTGTGCACTTGGTGATGAAAGCACCAAATTTACACAGTGGAAACAGCTTTCAATACGCTACAAAATGTGCTATAGAAGCACCCTGGGAGTTGCTTAGAAGCCGAGTAATTAGCAAAAACAATCGCCGTTAAATTAAAATAACCCTACAAGCAAATCTTACAAATCTTAAAATTGGCGACCAAATCAAAATTTGAGGTGACCATTTTCGAAAGAGATTTGTGACAAAATATGGGTGTTTACAGCCACTTTCTTTCCCCCCCCCTTCCCCCGCCCCCCTTTTTTTGTGTTTTTGTTTTCTTTCCCTTAAAAGATTGGACAAAAGAAGTATATATTTTAATCTCAATGGAAGAAATATCCCGAAATCACGGTGGTATTTGTAGAATAACACATAATGTAAATAGGGCCGAAAGAAGAAAAAACAATAGGGGCGAAGAACCCGAACGCGCGTTGTGGTCAAAGGGACATAACCGCAGAAATATTAAAGTAAAATTATTATCATGGTTACTTCCCTTCTACCGTAAATTTCTAATAAGGTTCTTAAAGCCTACCTTCTACAGTGTCACTACCTCAATACAGTGTCACTACCTCATACAGTGTCACTACATCATACAGTCTCACTACCTCATACAGTGTCACTACCTCATATAGTGTCACTACCTCATACAGTGTCACTACCTCATACAGTGTCACTACCTCATACAGTGTCACTACCTCATACAGTGTCACTACCTCATACAGTGTCACTACCTCATACAGTGTCACTACCTCATACAGTGTCACTACCTCATACAGTGTCACTACCTCATACAGTGTCACTACCTCATACAGTGTCACTACCTCATACAGTGTCACTACCTCATACAGTGTCACTACCTCATACAGTGTCACTACCTCATACAGTGTCACTACCTCATACAGTGTCACTACCTCATACAGTGTCACTACCTCATACAGTGTCACTACCTCATACAGTGTCACTACCTCATACAGTGTCACTACCTCATACAGTGTCACTACCTCATACAGTGTCACTACCTCATACAGTGTCACTACCTCATACAGTGTCACTACCTCATACAGTGTCACTACCTCATACAGTGTCACTACCTCATACAGTGTCACTACCTCATACAGTGTCACTACCTCATACAGTGTCACTACCTCATACAGTGTCACTACCTCATACAGTGTCACTACCTCATACAGTGTCACTACCTCATACAGTGTCACTACCTCATACAGTGTCACTACCTCATACAGTGTCACTACCTCATACAGTGTCACTACCTCATACAGTGTCACTACCTCATACAGTGTCACTACCTCATACAGTGTCACTACCTCATACAGTGTCACTACCTCATACAGTGTCACTACCTCATACAGTGTCACTACCTCATACAGTGTCACTACCTCATACAGTGTCACTACCTCATACAGTGTCACTACCTCATACAGTGTCACTACCTCATACAGTGTCACTACCTCATACAGTGTCACTACCTCATACAGTGTCACTACCTCATACAGTGTCACTACCTCATACAGTGTCACTACCTCATACAGTGTCACTACCTCATACAGTGTCACTACCTCATACAGTGTCACTACCTCATACAGTGTCACTACCTCATACAGTGTCACTACCTCATACAGTGTCACTACCTCATACAGTGTCACTACCTCATACAGTGTCACTACCTCATACAGTGTCACTACCTCATACAGTGTCACTACCTCATACAGTGTCACTACCTCATACAGTGTCACTACCTCATACAGTGTCACTACCTCATACAGTGTCACTACCTCATACAGTGTCACTACCTCATACAGTGTCACTACCTCATACAGTGTCACTACCTCATACAGTGTCACTACCTCATACAGTGTCACTACCTCATACAGTGTCACTACCTCATACAGTGATCGACTCTTCAATGAATCCTCTAATACAGTCACATGACGTCATCAACGTTCACAATCTCTATTCCCAGAGTGCCTCACCGCAGGAGGTGGAAGTAGATGGGGAGACACAGAATCTTTCATGCAATGGACTGGTATAGAGTAAACACAAACTCGAAGTTGAGTGTAGGGGCAGAGTGGGGTGGTTTGGGGTGAGGAGTGGGGTGGTTTGGGGTGAGGAGTGGGCTGAAGATGTCGCTTAAAGAATATAAAAGTGACTAAAGCGACAAACGTTCTATCCGAGTGCCCCATATCAACATTGACAACATGTTCCACATCTCAGCGACCTGCTCTGAGCAGAGAAATGGTTGGAATAATTACACAGGACACATGTGTTTTTTTGCTTGTTTGTTTGTTTTTTTTCTTTCTTTCTTTTTTCTTTCTTTCTTTATGTCAGACATTGGCTTAACCCTTCTGTAGATGTTTTATTTTGTGAGTGTCCCTCACCTCTCACAAACTGTCTGTCTCCCGGGTTGTCTTCACTGGGTTTCAGCTGATTAATCTCCCTTGGTATATGATCACCAAACATGACGTGCGTCTATGACTGTGAGTGCTTCCTCACTTCTTCATTCACATCTCCCCATCCCTCTTCCCGTTGCTCCGCCCCTGTGGGAGGTTGCTTTATGGATCTGTGGTGTGAACAGACAGCGATGTTGAGCCGACACTGACAGGCGGCCGAGAGCCGACAGAGGCCAAAGATAAAGTTACTTCGAGTGTTAGGGATAGAGTTACTGCCCTTCATTCTGCTCCACACAATACGGCAGCCCACCCTGGTCACGGTCCTGCTCAAGTGCCAAGTCAGGGATGTGACGGACCTGTCAGGGGATAAAAGAGACATGTGACAGCGAAGGCGGCAACTACAGGCAGGCCAACTTGTCATCGTCCCGTCAACCCCTTCAACAATGGGCGGCCTCCAGTTTCACATTCGGCCGGACACGGACAGTACAAATCTCTTAATATCAAGGCAACTTTTCGTCTTTGTGGTGNGGGGGGGGGGAATGAAGGGTGGAAAGATGGTAAGAAAGAGGTGGTGAGCGGAAAGGGGAAGGAAGGGATGACTGCAAGTTACGATGAAAGGTGGAAAAGGGAGGGAACTGCCGTTTGTGAGAGAATGGTAGGGATGAGTAGGGTATCTTTCATAAATGAGAGTCTCTCTCGCCTAATGTAGACGGGTGTGGCCAGTGTGATGTAGATTATATCATGTTCTATCAGGGGAGAGCTGAAACGCAACAGTAAAGAGCCCGCCGCTGGAATGCGAGTAAAGCGAGTGACTTATTAAATGCAATAGACCATGAGGAAATCGAGAGAGTTATGACCAGTTTTGATACTTTGTGTGAAGAATAGGGTTCTCTCTCTCATAGACTAAATGCTGCATGCAACTGTCTACACAACATATTGGACCAAACAGGGATGTAAAGCTTTTGGTAAAAGAGATAATAAGAAAAAGTTCATGATAAAATCGTCACAACATAGTAAGTGTCAACCCTGTAAGCCCTTTTCCCACACAGCCTGTAAGACCCATAGAGTTTTTAGTCAACAAACAAATGGTTTAGTACCACGATATTACTTGCGGATTTCGAGAAGATGAAGGAAGTTTTTAGGGAAACAATACAAACTTACACTTAAACAACAAGCCATTAGAAAGTATAAATCCAGATTGCGTCGAGAGTTGCAACAATTTAAAAACCAGCACGACACAAGGAACTACTGGACTCTTTTAAACCATACTCGAACGAGTATTACTCAAACTCCTGAAGATATTTATAGATCAGATATACAACAATTTTACGCCTTTTTCGAAACTCTGATCTCAGCCAATGAAGCGCCACTGACAAACACATAATGAGGTCATGGAACCAACCACCAATCAAGAACATGACAACCAATTTCAGAGGCTGAAATAGAGAAGTATATTATTGATAAATTAAAGGTAGGAGAGACTGCAGGAGTGGATAAAATCTCAAAGGAAAACATTCAAAGTTCCAATCGCATCCATGTTACCAGTGACTGTATCATCAACTTTTCAATATGGCCTTCACCTTGGCATGTTACCCGAGTCACTGACAACCGGAATCATAAAACCTATTACAGTAATAAGAAAAATGGCGCCAAGGGCAGTCCAGACCTAGTCTATTACCTTTCTCAGTTGGCTTGGACAAAATTAGTCACTGCTGTTCTCAATACTCGACTAGGTTAATCACAAGTTAATCCGAGAGGAACAATTCGGATTTAGGACGAGGTATTCGACTGTCGAA
Organism: Ellobium chinense; assembly: GCA_033807755.1. Lineage (NCBI taxonomy): Eukaryota > Metazoa > Mollusca > Gastropoda > Ellobiida > Ellobiidae > Ellobium > Ellobium chinense. The sequence continues at coordinate 374,940 of JAWQUT010000398.1, forward strand.
TATCTCTTCGACTGTTAAATGTCAATGTCGACAAAGCAAAAATCATGATCTTGAGAAAAGCTCACAGGAAACCCACATTTACAATATGTAACCAGGAAGTGGAGGTTGTTAATAAATCCAGGTATTTGGGCGTGATTTTCAGTAAGAAAAAGAGTTTTATACAAAGCATGAAAGATAACATAGAGAGAGCTAGAAAAGCTGTTTACGCCCTATTTAGACAGTGCAAAATGAATGGCATTCCCATGGTCTGTCAAAGTGATGTAATTTCAAAAACTGTAGAGCCGATATTACGATACTGGTGTGAAATATGAGGCTTCCAAAAGTGTATAATTCTCGAGCAGTACAGACTGAAATATTTGAAAATTCTTTTGAAAGTGAAGTCAAGTACTTCCAGCTATATATGATTTATGGCGAACTTGGTAAATTACCAGTATCTACCCAAATAAATTCACGTATGATTTCACATCGGGGTCAACTTATTGCTGGGCCGAAAGATAATTTTTTTTACATTGTTTATGTATGCATGATAAAGAAATAAGCGGATTTGAAAATTTTCAGTGGTTAAATTACAGTACAGTGTATATTGAGAAGAGTTTGCGTGACATAGGCTTTTACCATATCTGGACTACTCAACAAGATTTTATACACTTTGCGAATAAGCAGATTCTGACAAGAATTAAAGATCAGGCTATACAGAAGTGCTATGAAAACCAGGGCGAAAGTATTATATAGTAACTATATATGGTTAAAGAATAATTGGCGTTACGAAAGCTATTTTGAAATATTATGTGCTACAGATACCAGTAGAAACCGGGCAATTTAATAATATAGAGTTTAAAACTTGATTATGTTCATTGTGTTCAAAACCTGTAGGAGATGAATACCATTATTTATTTGAATGCGCGAATTTTACATAGAAAAGAATTTTATTTTAGACACAACCCAAATATGATGAAATATAGAGAATTATTAGCAACTACGAAAAGGTTAAAGAATTTATACGTGCATTTATTAGGATAATAATGTCTTGTGTAAAATAATAGCCTGGATGTGTGTGTGTGTATGTGTGTGTGTGTGTGTGTGTGTGTAGGTGTGTGTGCTTTGCTCCTTGTTATGTTATGCTTGTCGTATTCTAATTGCTATGCTTTATCTGTATCGTTTGCTCATATGTAGACTATGTATAACTGAGCTAATATTGTTATTGTTATTGTTATTGCTATTGTTGCTAGTACATGTAGTCACCCTCATTAATTTTGGTGAACTTTTTGCAGGTTCCCCCAGACATGGGAAAAGTTCCGATTGAATCGATAGATAAAAATTTGCTGATTTTAACCTCCCTCGTCTAGTCTGTCAAAAATGTTGCAATTATGCAGAACGTACTCTTAAAGGGTGTCGAATCGGGAGTGTATAAAAATGCTGGTATTGATCTGATCGGTCTAGTGGGTGAGGGAGAGTCACTTGCTGATCAGTGGAACTGAAGTTGTTTTGTGGACTTGAGCGTGTGGATTGTCTCAAGAAACTTCTCCCACTCACAATTTCTATCATCCTCCTTTTGGTTGTGTTTATGGTGTCCTAAGAACTGAGTCGATTCTCACAGACAATTTAGTTCCACCCGAGAGCAACGCCTCTGTAGGCCCAGCCCAGAGAGCCGACATTTCTTATAACCCTAACCAGTGGTCGTGTGATTGCCCATGCTGTTGGGTGCTGTTCTCTGTGCCTCGACGCCTCCTGGAAGCTGAATGTTTATTTTTAATATCTGTCACCATCCCGGCCATTCTATCCACGAGCAATATCACTTCCGCCCCGCCCCTCATTCTTGGTGTGTGGCATTTCATGCTCCAGCGGTCCAGAAAAACACATCCTGGCGGCGACGGTTTCACGAGGTTAACCTCCCGAGCGGGGGGGCCTTTGAAAGGAACATGGATCATATTTGTTGTATTCAGCCACGCTACACGGGACATTGGATAACAGCGCACCGTCAAACTCAGCAGCCGTCAGCTCGCTACAGCATCATGGCAGATAGCTCACATCGTGGTTTGAATAGAGCACACAGCGTCCCGCCTGGCGGCTTTCCTGCATTGTACCACGAGGGCTGGGCTTTTTCCTTCTGACGGGCTAGGGGAAGTGCTTGTAGAAAGGGAGGGGTGTTAGGAAAGATGGTGCTTAGCCCATTCTCCTCTGGAAAATTATTGTTATTTTATCTTGTCTATAGTTTTCTTTTATCATGTCTTTAGATTTATTCCTTGATTGATTTCATCTGGCTGGGCTTCAACAAGAGTTTACAATAATAAAAACGTAGTTTTTCTTCTATACTGAGCGACAGAAGAAACAGCCTACTTGGTCAATGACCCAGGACTCCTGTAAAAATAGTCAGACCAAGTTCATAGTTTGCACGCATATACTTTGACATTTTTGCCCACTTTTGGCCTCAAAGTAAACACGAATTGGCCTCGGCACTGATCTTGTCCGCCTCAAGGAAGAAACTGTGGCAAGTTGTTGTTCCATTCTTGGGTCAGAGCAACACAGAGTTGACCAAGGTCATTTACGTCATTGCCATTTTTTGGATTCATGTCAATGGCCCAGCTCATCGTTCATCTGTTTGTTGCCATATTCTTACACATCCGTCCACGTGGTCCATGCAGTATCGGGACTCGTCTGAGAGGACAACACCATCCCATCCGTGAAGAGTCCACCAAATGTTGATTTGACCACTATAGAAGAGCTTGATGTGGCGTGCAGTCAACAGAGGGCCCCATAGAGGTCTGCGATTTGAAAGATTGTGCGTTCACTCACATGACCATCTCTTTCTTGGATGTTCTTCCAAGTGGTAACCGCAGTCTGGAAGCGATTTCTCAAATGGTGTTCACAATATTATACCGGTCAGTCATGTCATCTGTAACACGTGCAGCACCACTGTGGGATTTTCTTGGAATGGTTCCGATGACTTGAAACGCCCTAGATGCCTACCATAATATCTACCAATGGTCCTGTGGTCACAGTAGAACAGTTGTGCCATGCCCCGTTGTAAAGCGCCGCCCTCCAACATCCTCAATGCTCTTCCACGGTCTTCTGTGCTCATTCTAAACATGATTGAATTGTTGAAATAAAGTGACACGAGCCACCAAAACTTGTTTTTAATTTGGTCGGGACGCAAATGAGAAATTCAGAAAGAGTTTGTTCCATTTAGATCTAGACTATATTAAAAAAATGCTAGTCAAACGCAAAATGGCTACTTTGCCGATGCAATACGCACCGAAATGTCCTGAGTTATTTGTAAGACACATTCGCGTTATTTACATTTGAAAACTACTCACGACACTCCATATACATAGACAGATTAGTGAACTCTTGTTCAATACATCTTTCTGGACTTTAAAATTGGTGAGGTTTTTTTTCTACCGCTACATATGATATTCGGCGGGTTACATGGGGTCTCCTCCACCAGACACTAGAAGACCTTTCTACTCAGTCTGGCGTCACTACCGTGGAGTTTTTACATTTGTGTTCCCAAATAGTCATGTGGAGCGAGCAATTTCCAGAAGTGAAGCCTTTGTATAAATATATTAGAGCATGCCTTACTAACTCGTTCTTGAATGTTATGACGGAACCCTCGTGCATGTAAAAGAGTGTTTCAGTGCTAGCGTCAGTCTTTTTGACCTGGTACAGGTGAATAAATGCTCAATCTGGCTAATAAAGAGATCTTCCCCGCCCTCACCCCTACCCCTCCTCCCCCGTTAGACGTCATCTTCGTCATGGGAAAATTTATTGACATTTCTATTTTCCTTTCGACATTCAACCTCCACTCCTCTCCCATCCCAACCAGATAACCCACATATTATTATTATTATTATCTTAAGCTGTTATGGTTTCAATACTGAATATTTCGTTCTTTTAAAATCAATAAATATGTAGTCTAGTTGAACTGTTTTGGTTACAAAGTAAGTAGATTGTTTTGGTTACAAAGTAAGTAAATTGTTTTTGGTGGCTCAAAACTAAGGTTATCAAGGCTGTTGCAAAATCAGTGCCTCGACTCATAGGACCAATGCCAAGTAAGACCAAGGACCACTGACAAGTGAGTTTTAGTCAGATAACATATTTTATTCAACTGTTTCAAGTCCACATCACTCCCTTTCCTTCCTCCATTTTCTTTCTGCATTTGTCTCTTCTCTTCTTCAACACTTTCTCCTTTATCCTCTTTTGTGTGAGCATCGGCCCCTGTTTGTGTCTGCTCACTCCCCAGTTGTGTTGCTCACTGATCAGTTTCCATTTTGTTCTACATCAGCTCAGATGAAGTTTCATTGCTGTCCTCTGGCCACGAACTGATCACTGGATTTAACCCGGGTTCTCAACCAGAAGTAATCGCGGGTTCGGGTAATAAAAACCAATTTCAGGATCCGGACAGCCGATTCCCTGTTGGCCCGACCTAGTGACAAGACATGTTAGAAGCAGAGTTAATATTCCCGAGTTACAGCTAGACAATCTCTAGAGATACCAATACGTTCAACATCTCAAGTTGAGTCAGGAAATTCCCCGTTTCCGTGGCTAATTGTCTGTTCTCTCTGCCAACTTGTCTGGTATCTGTGAAATTGTTCAAAGTATTCCAGATATCATATCTAGGCAACTCGATACTTCTTTCGGGTAATAGCACCAGCCATAATCGACCCCCCTCCACCCCCTCCCCTCACCTCAATTTTACCTTTATTATCTATTAGCTTCAGTACTTAGAGGCTGGGCCAGGACTTCAATTTTCAGGTATCGATACCATACACAGACTCTAAACGCTATACAAAACATAATTTCGATACCTTTCGCGACTGGTGCAAGGATGGTCAGTCTAAGTCACACAAATTTATTAACACCGCCTACTTAAAAAATAGTCAAACAGAATCGAAACTGCAAAGGTTGAGTTTTGGCATGGATATCAGATGTGATGAGTATCGACAGTATCAATACTGCCAATGAGTAGGTCAGATTTCTGCTACCTGCCCACGTCTTAAACTGTTTCAGTTTTAACTACAAGATTTCTTAAATGGCAGCCAGTTGACAATGTGGCACACAGCTATCTGACTATTTGCACAATTTATCTGCATTATGTGAAATTTGTTCGCCAATTTTCTTCCATTCATGAGATGCAGTCGCTAAGTTAATGCGCTGTTGATGGCTGTAGTTAGCTGGTATTAAGTCAGACGTCGGGAGACATTTCACCTGCCTGCCTGCCTGCCTGCCTGCCCGTCTGCCTGTCTGACTGCCTGCCTGCCTTCTAGTGCTCCTCTCACTGCTCATATTACACTGCATAGATTTATTTCTCTCTCTCCCTCTCTCTCTCTCTCTTTCATTCTCTATAACTCTCTCTCATTCTCTATGACGCTCTCATTCTCTATCACTCTCTCTCTCTCTTTGGTATTTTCTCTCACTCTATCTGCGACCCCTCCCCTCGTTACTCACTCACTCACTCACTCACTCACTCACTCACTCACTCACTCACTCACTCTAAGTTAAGTCATTCTCTCTTCATTCATTCTTTTACTTTCTCACTCTCTCACTCTCACTCTGTTATTCTCTCTCTCTCTCTCTCTCTCTCTCTCTCTCACACACACACACACACACACACACACACACACACACACACACAGACACGCGCAGTCTCCTTCTTGCGACAGTCATCATTTGACTGGAAGGTAGAGGGAAAAGGTTCTTAGCACACTAAAGGGGCAAACATGTGGACCGCCTTGGTCACGTGCTTAGGCATAATTAATGCACCAGTTTGCATTTTGTTGTGCAATATTCCATGTCAAATAGAAAGTAAGCCGCACCAGAGTTGCACACCAATGCATGTTCTCAGCAAATAGAGCTAAAATCCCCGGTGTTTGTTTTTTTTTTCATTTTTGATCACACTGCATTGAACTGAACATACTCTGGTGTGCTTCACTGCTGCAGCATTCTTTGAATTTGAAATGGAAGATTGCACACTAACTGTAAAATGGTGGATAGGTTATGATGATGCCATACTCCAGGCA
>JAWQUT010000398.1:414687-426274 GCA_033807755.1 Ellobium chinense
GGGGGGGGGGGGGGGAATGTTGTTAGTATTCCAATGAAGATGAAAATAGGCAAGAGAGTAAGAGATCTATCTAGTGACTCCCCTCCTCAAGGCTAAAGTTCCATTCCTTGTGATGTCTGTTGGGGGAGTGTTTCATAATATCACACGCTATCATTAACTCCCTGTTTCTTTTCGCACATTCTGCCATTCAGTTTTTCATTCTTCCAACCTCCCGGTCTCCATGATATTCTTCACCCGATTTAACTGCCTCCTTGAGTAGTCTCCCTTCATAAGATGCCTTTCCCCGAGAGAGGCCGGTCGTCACAGCCGAGAAAATCCCCATGGCAAATTGAAGTTGGTTAGGCCCCCCCTGTGCGTTGACAAATAAGCGCCTATTTTACAGCGACTTTCCGCAATTCTCGTTGGTAAACACTTGCCACTGGGCTCTGGCTAAGTGAAAAGGAGAAAATACTGTATTGTTGCCAGGTGGGACTAGCAGTTATCTCCCCATACACAGTCCGTCTCCTCCTGGGACTCCCGCACACTTGGAGTGGCCAACTTACATTTTCCAACACAAAAATAAATTACTTTTTTCTTTCTTTAAGTCAGCTTTGCGCCATGCTTCGCCTCCTTTTCCTTTCTCCCAGCTTTGAAAAAAACCTTATTAAAAAATAAAACGCGTAAATGTTGAAGAGAATTTTGAAGCAGCGAGTGAATGAGTGAAAATGACGGCCTCTGAGGAAAAGGTGTCATCACACAATAAAGGGCAGGCCACTCTAGAAAATGATGGCCTGAAGCGACCTCTTGTCTTTGACAACACACATTTTGATGACGACATTATTCCGCATCTCTTAACCCTATCACGACTACTGAAGTACCTTCACGGTGCTCATACATATGGGAAACACTAGCGCCACCTGGGAGGGGCGGGCCCAGGCAGGGGCGTTAACTCTAAATGGCTATACCAAGAGAGTAGAGTAGAGCTGTAGATGGAGGTGTATACAAGATTGAGAGCGATGAGTCTGTAAGTAGCGGAGAATGATCTCCCCGGAAGCGGTGTCCCTGTGGTGAGTGGCTCTGAGTGTCTGTCAACTGTTAGTCTCGAGTCCGGGCCTCCCCACGCTCAGTTCTTCCCCTCAGGCCCAATCGTGTCGTCAACAGTGATGTCCCTTTCCACAAGGGCCCGCTACTCTAAGAAGGAGAGAGTAACTCATTGATTGGAAACCTGAAAGTCGTGACTTTCGAGCTATGGAGACGAAAAGTTCAAGATTTTTTCCCGCGAGATCTGATAAATTGAGAAGAAAACTGTGATGTTTTTAAGCACTGCATGTTGCTAACTTTAGGAAGTCTAAGAGGGCCATAGTATTCCTCCTAGCGAGCAGCCTCTAACCATGGCTGTGTTTAATATCAAGAGAAAGAGGTTACGATCAGAAAATATATCATAAAAAATATCGAACACGCCGAAATTTTTTCACCTGTTTAAAACCAAAAGATTCAGGATTTCTTCCAGAGGCTTCAGTGAATGAATATTTCTGATCATGTAAAACTGAAGAAAGCTCAATGTGTATTCTGTTGAAGTTTACTACGGACCTTTGGTGGTGCCTTTAACAGTTTAACATTGCACTGGGACACTTTTTGTCCTCTCACAATCGTCAATATCACGAACTGATGGTTTGTGTTCATTGTCAGTTTCATAAAAATATTGGTTTCTTCTACGCTCAATTTTTTTGGTGTGTTTAAACTGGAGTTTGAGTAATAAATTTGCTTGAATCTTGGAGTTATTTCATAATTCAATATTTCGCCATGTATCAGCAATTTTTGGATGACATTTAGATCACGAAATTCAGACGATTGAAAGACGACAAATTTTCCTGCCAAGACCACGGGTCTACCCCCTCTCCCCCTTTATGCCCCCTCCCCCCCTCCACCAAAAAAAAAACCACCCACAAAACCACACGTCAGCAGAGACAATTGAAATACTGGTAACTGAGGGCTCCAGGATCTGAAACGTTGAGGATGTTAGAGAATTGTTCAAAGTCTCAGCCGAGGTATAAAAGTAGAGAAGAAGAATGAAAGGACACTTTGCTAAGCTGAATGCAGTCAAACGACTAACACCGCGGACCGCTATTTACCCAATATTATCTTCACACTATGGGAATACAACCCTTCATACAGAAAAAAAAAACAACAACAACAAACAAACTTTGCATCTCGCTGGTCTATTGCCCTTCCGAACTTGAAGGTAGAGAAAATAATTACTGAAAAAAGTTTAACATTTGAAATAACAAGACAGATCAATCTAAGTCGAGGAAGTTTCTACGGCCATTTCTAGGTGGGGTTTGTCTTCCGAGGCCAGTAGACCGTAACGAAAGGATGGGACAGCATTCAAGAAAAGTTCAACAACTGACCACTAGTGGACCCTCACTGTTTCTCCTGTCTACTCTTATACTTATACACTACTATAGTGCATCATGTAGACATTGTACATTCTCTCTCTCTCTCTCTCTCTCTCTCTCTATCTATCTATCTCTCTCTCTGTGTCTCTCTCTCTCTCTCTATCTATCTATCTATCTATCTATCTATCTATCTATCTATCTCTCTATCTCTCTATCTTTCTATCTATCTATCTATCTACATGTCACTAACCGGCTATTTGCATGTGTATATATATAATATGCTTACCTTGATTTTTTTTTTTTTTTGCACGCTTTTAAAGAAATCTTGACAAGAGAATGTTTTATTTTACTGTACAAAATCCTCGATTATAAGGAAATGTTTGTTTCCCAACTCTGTGAACACAATTCACACTTGTACATGACGTGTTTGTTTGTTTGTACAGTCTTGTATATTATAATGAGTATGTCGATTGTCTCAAAGACGGTGTTTGTGTCTTTCCTGGTGGGGAAATTGAGTTGTTGTTTTTTTTCGTACATACGGTAAATAGAAATCTGGTTTCTCCCCATCCTTGAAGAATTACCTTGTCCATGATAGGAATGGTTTGGCCGTTAGGGTGGGGGGAGAGAAGGATGGGATTTTAGAGAAGAGGAATTTACTGGCGGTGTTGACTTGGACAATGAAATGACAGAGGGATTTTGCATGTAACACATCAAACATATTGAAATCTGCAGCCGAAGCGAATATCCTGAAAGCCATTTTGAAAGTAGCTTGAAAAAAACGCCTCAATCAGCGATGAAAAATGAGTGGTGATAACTTTTAAAGACCAGGATAAAACTTGTTTTGCCCATTTTATCTCTGACTAATATTAAAGCTTAAAGAGGATCTAGGACTCTGATTTGTTCTACTTTGTCTGATATGAAACTGTGATTGTTCTACGCTCTGTATGAACAGATTTCTACAGAACAAAGCGGACCACGTCATAATTTCAAAACACGAATTGGTTATTTTTCTTGTCTGTTGGAAACTCAGGATTATGTTTGTTGTTCTTAATATGAAATGTTATTAAAGTTTGTTGTTGGAGTAGAAAAGGGTCACACTGAAACCTCGCCATAGGAACAAATGGGTGTCATGAAAGAACAATGTATCTGGTTGTTAGTGTCTACTTCAAATGCAACTTGTTATGTGAAAGCGCTGTCTTTGTTTTCCTGCACGGCCCGAGAGGAATATTGTGTTTTTTCTTTTTAAAATTTTATTTGAAACCATTTTTGTCCTTCACACAAATAACTAGCTTGTTACAACCGGATCTCTTTCATGTTTTTCCTGGTCATCTGAATTGTGCTGTGACTTATCTGAAAAGATTGTTTGCAATTCTCATTCACATCTAGGGGACTTTTGTTTTCTTTCCCCTCCTGTATATTCAACTTCACACAGTAACTAGGAACCGTGTCACAGCAAGACGGCCAGGCGCACTTTTCTCCACAGACAAACATCCTGCAAGTGATCAAGATGAGTCCAAATGACAACTGGAGTTTGACAAATCCACACAACATTGTCACCATCAAAAACTGAGGCCGTGGAGAAAGTAGCTCAATGAGGAACTAAAAACAGAGGCCTGACTGTCAATATGGAGGAGTTGTGGAGATTAGTCCAACTTCCCACCCGCTATCAGTACCATCGTACATGGTCAGTAAATATGGTACAGGGTCAGTAAAGATGGTAAAGATTGTTATATGGAGCTGAGCTGTGGGGCTTTGAAAACTCTTCAATACTGGAAAAATTTCGTTTAAAATGTTATAAAATGTTGCTGAAGGTAAAATCGAGCACTCCAGGTTACATGATCTACGGCGAATTAGGAAAGCTACCTCTTATTTGCGAAATTAAGAAAAGAATGATTTCTTTTTGGGGGAAATTAATAACAGGTAGAAAGGAGAAACTTTCTTATATATTGTATAGAATAATGTATAGAGAAGGAATCATGCTTAATAATAATTCTAAATGGCTGAACTATATACATAGTATTCTGCAAGACAGTGGGTTTAATTATATGTGGATCACTCAAGAAAACATATTTACATTTAAGGACAAGCAAATTAAAGACAGAATAGCAGACCAGTATATCCAGAAATGTAGAGCAGACGCGAGTAACAGCAATAAAGGGAAAAATTACATAGTACTTAAAACATTGTGGAAGCAAGAAGTCTATCTGAACTTGCTAGACCCACCAGAACTTTATAATGTAATTAAATACCGCACCAGTGACCACAGCTTACCTATTGAAACGGGGAGATATAGGGATATCGATTTTAAAGACAGAATTTGTCAAAAATGCTTTCAAGACATAGGGGATGAATACCACTACATGTTGAATTGCCCATGTTTTGATAGGGAAAGGAAATTGTATGTGCCTAAACATTATCGAACTCGTCCAAGTATGACTAAATATAAGGAGTTGATTAATACACAGCATCTACACTGCTTAAAAAATTTGAGTAAGTTTATAAGGATTATTTTAAGCACTGTAAAATCCTGAATTGCGAGATTATTGTTCCATTGCATTCTGTTAGGTAAATAAGACCGCTTTTCTTCAAATAGCAGTGCCGTCATGCCGCCAGCATGCTTCTTAATATATTATTGTATACTTCATTAACTGTGTGAGTGAGCATACCTGTTAGTGGGTCTATGTGCGCGCGCGCGTGTGTGTGTGTGTGTGTGTGTGTGTGTGTGCCTGCCTGTCTGTCTGTCTGTCTGTCTGTCTGAGCGGGCGCGACTGAATGGTTGAGTTAGAGTTATTATATGAATAATGTACGAATGGCTGTCGATAAATTAGGTATGGGTGAGAGAGTGAACATACTGCTTACAATTGTTACTGTTCTGTTTGCTCATATACAGCAGACGCTGTTTGAGCTCAATAAAATTATTGTTATTGTTATTGTTATTGTTGTTATTGTTATTGGTACATGGTCAGTAAAGATGGTACATGGTCAGTAAAGATGGTACAGGGTCAGTAAAGATGGTACAGGGTCAGTGAAGATGGTACATTGTCAGTTGTTACTCACTCGGTGACAAAAGTTTGTCGGTGGACGAGAACAGCTCACGTTATTTTCAGAGGTCCATTCTAAATTTAGAAATAATCTGTTTATAACGAGCCTATAACACCATGCCAGAATATTTACCGGTGTGAGTGAGTCGTATATTCCTGTGAATGTGTTTACGAGTGTGTGTGTGTGTGTGTGTGTGTGTGTGTGTGTGTGTGTGTGTGTGTGTGTCTGTCTGTCTGTCTGTCTGTCTGTCTGTCTGTCTGTCTGTCTGTCTGTCTGTGTGCAATGAATATAAGCAGACATAGAGAAAAATGAATGTATCAGTATGAGGTTAAAGTTTTCAGTAAATGCTGTGAAGACTTTGTTGAATATCTCACGTGTATGTCGATAAAGTGATCACAGCCCAGGTGAGAGAGATAGAGGTCATAGTAACTCCAGTGCCAGGTCTTAGTACTCTTTCTTTCATTCTGACACTCACAGCCAGTACTAGACTAGAACACTACTGGCAATATTCCAATTGCACCTCCCAGAACCGTGGCCAGGATCAAGTGATGGCTCCATCCAATCAACATCGTCTTGACATTCACAGTTTTACCACTGGCTCCTCACTGATTACTGTGACAAAGCAAGCAAAAACACAAACAAACAAACAAACAAACAAACAAACAAACAAACAAACAAACAAACAAACAAACAAACAAACAAACAAACAAACGAAGGTGTTGGTGGAAGATCAGGACAAGTAGGCTGAGTATCAAAATACTCATTTTCTATCTCAGTTACATCGTCATTATCATCATCATCATCATCATCATCATCGTCATCATCATTTGGAACACTCTAAATAAGTAAAAATATATTAAAAAGTTCTGTCCAAAGCAGGGAAAGATTAAGAATACACTTTAACATTTTTAATATAAAATAATGACGAACTTTCGAATCAAAGATGTGATTCTTCATCAGGTTATCATCATCATCATCATCATCATCATCATCATCATCATCATCATCCTCATCATCATCATTATTATCATCACAATTATCATCAATCAAGAATATTAATATTAAGAACCTTAGAACAGGTGTAAAACTTTGTTTTCACAGACAAATATTATCAAACAGATTTAATACCGCAAATTTTCGATCTAAAAAAGTTCTTCCTCAGGCAGCCTCCTCCTCGTCTTCCTCTTTCTCCTCCTCCTCATCCACCTCATCATCATGACATTTCCACCAGCATAATGAGTCTGACTAGATGAGTGAGAAACAAAAAACACCAACATTAAAGAGCCAGTGGCACCAAGAAAATATCAAGATGGCGGATATGGTTTGAAAGTGTTGGTCAGTTTATTTACATCCAGTAATACCATGTGCACAGTTGGCATCAACCTACAATCTCAGACAGGAACCAGGCACTCGGTATTTGTACGACACCTCTCAGTCACCCTTATCACGCTAGATATGGAGAATAGTAATGATAACAGCCACGCTACAGCAACAACAACAACAACAACAACAACAACATCAACAATAATACAGTATTCCTAATTTTCAGACCAGCCTTCTCATATCCCCTCTTCCCTGAAAGAAAAGAAGAACAGGTGGATGTTAGATGGAATGTCCAGCCACAAGAAAATGGCTCTTCCACATAGCTAGACAATATTTGGCTCCTATCCTGGAGACAGTGGCCATCAAGACAAAATGTCACAGAGAAAAGACCAAGATTCAAGACATTTATTTTCAAGTTGTCAAAGAGCATGACAAGGAAACCAACCATCCCATGAACTCTCATATAAAGACAGTAAAGAGGACGGTTGTAGAAAAAGTGTAAGTGATAGAACTAATGGGTGAGAATATTCTACTGGAGAAATGAACCAACAGTTTGAGTCTCAGAGGTTTGGATATCATTTCCCGTTTTCTCTGTCCGGCTTGGTCAGCCAGGTGTACAAACACTGCTGCACTACTGTATGATATCACCATCAACATAGAAAGATCAGTCAAACAAAAGAAAGAGACCACTTGCTTTCCACATTCTTTCATTTCCATCCGTGCCAGAAGCCAACTGTTACTGCTACGTCGTACATACACACATTATGAACAAAACTGAATGTGCTACCCTGAGACACGTGACACATTTCATTCATAACACGACAACAAATATCGTAGGGAATAAAAACTGTCATCAAACGTCATCATGTCGATCATAAGGTAATGAAGCAATTATAAAGAATGATCTTGACACAATTTAATGTTGTAGAATTATATTTACACAATGTCTAATCTCAGCTCTCAAATAAATCACAGTCTGTTGCCACATAAAAGAGTCAGTCAAATGTTTCACACATGAACACGTCATATCAGCTCTCCTCCAGTTCCTCCTTAACACATCACAATTGGTCAAACTCGCATACACCAGTTTCAACACATAAACACAACACACAAACACAACACACAAACACAACACACAAACACATCTCAGTTAGATCAGTCACCCAATTCACGACAGTTTGTTCTGATAATCTTCTGAGCGAGTCTGTCAATATTTGTCTCACCGCCGCACTCGACGCACGGCATTAAACCTACAGGTAACAACAGCATGTTAGTGAGACAATCTGTGCTACTTATTACAAAATCTGATTGGTGCAATTTAAAAGGTCCGCTCCGCTGCTATTGGCTGGCACAGATCTCATACTGCCAGGTTCATATAAGAATGATCAAAGGGACACCAATAACACCTTTTGAATTCAGCTTTCCTCCTCTCCTTTGGATACATGTCACTATTCTCAGACACTTCTCCTCCTCTATCATGGATACATGTCACTAGCCACAAGAAGCTGAAGAGGAAAGCCAGCTGTATGGCGTCAGAGTGTGTTTGGTGAGTTCTTTGGTAAATTAATCAGAGTTGAAATCCACACAGATAACCATCAAACTTAGTGTTTTCAGCTGAGGTTAGTTCAATATCACATTCCCAAGTATTAACAACATGCCACCCTATGGCATACACATGCAGAAATATAAACCAACACACATATTACACACACATGCATACACACACATACACACAAACCGAACACGCATACATGTAATAGGGACATACCCATACATATACCCACACAAGTGATCAGCACACGATGAACGGTCATTCCATGAAATGTTTCCATTGAGGTCTAAACGTTTTGGTCAGTTCCAACTCCATTATAATTTAGTCTCCTTACTTGTTAGTGGCAGTGCAACAGTGCTTTAAGTGATTTCGGTACAGTTGGTTGTTAGAGCCAGTACATCAGAATCTGATTGTTGGAGTTGGTATATTTGGATGTTAGAGTTACAAACTCTCCATGGAATGAGCCTGAAGGGTGAAGTAATGCTGTCACGTGGGAACGAACTCAGGATGATGAAATCACATCACATATCATGATCATATTATCATGTATAATCATAATCATATTATAATCATATTAAACCATCAGAGTTTGAGTTGGCGTTGTGATGATCCTTCCACCACTCGACCCTTCAACTCTCCTCCTGTTCCACTCACAGCCTGGCACTGTCCCACTAGAAGAGTTTGAGAAACCCACTTTCAGTCATTTTCTTTAACCAGTCTGGTTGGTAGACACCATGTCTGCTTCAGAAAGTCTCTTAGCGAACACATTTAACTCATATCTTACTTTCATTTGTTGTTCTGATAAAAAGCTCCACGGAAGAGCCCAAGTCCTTACTCACCGTCTTTACAGCACCACAAGCCTTGGCTTGTTCACTCCCCAGCCTTGACATCGCTTAGCACCATCAAGGTCAAATTTGCCATGTATCAGACCATCAAGTTCACGGTTACTAAAGGTCAAGGCCGCCAAGTCACATGGCCTTACCTTGAGTATAGTGTGTATCTTATCCACAGCAGCAGATGACCTGTGACCTTGGGTATAACGTCATTACTTTTTGTGTACTCTTGACTGTCATGGTTCCTCCTTTGTTGGTCAAAGGTCAAAGGTCAAGGATAGTGTTTAAGTTCACACAAGATGTGCCATTTTGCAAGTTTCGTGCTCCATTCACGCAACCTGAAAACGAGGCTGAAGTTTCATAAAACTATGGCAAGTAATCGATATGGTCCATGTCATGTCACAGAGTTCTGCAATCATAAACAGGAACTGCTCTGAAGAAGAAAGATGATCATGTGACCTCTTGTGGAGGTGAAGGTCAGCCCTGGGCACAAAAGTCACTGCAGTACGCTGCAGTCACGTGACAGATGAGTCAGCGTTCATGATGTGTGACATTGGTCAGTCCGAGATGAGGTCACCATGCCGGGCCGCGTGTCAGAAATCTCCAGACTTGAACATGTCCACCAAGAGTCTCTCTATAGGAATGTTCCCGATGGTCTTCCGGAAGAAAAGTTCCTCAATGGTGGATCCACTCACCACGCGGAGTGACGGCAACAGGAGGAGTAATTTGCCAAACCTGGGGACCAGACAGGAGCACGAGATCTAGGTCAGTCACCATGACTAGGACATAATGAGACCAACAGTTTCATCATATCGTTTATAAGGTGGTAAAAAGCTCTGTCTTCAAGTCTAGTTAAGACAATTATGTATTTCATTTTGAAGTGGTGTTGTTTGTTGATCTGTTCTTGTTGTCAACATGGTTGTTGTGGACAAAAAGTGTAACATTAGAGAAACACATGTTATCACACAGTCTCGGCTAGAATACAGTGAGGAAGAAGAGATGACTCAGGCCATGTGTAGTACAATGGAAGGGACAAAGCTGAAAAACACGACATTATCAGCAACGTCCACAACGATAACAATAACATCATCAGTAACCACAAGAAAGAGTTAAAAAACAACAGCATCCACACCACCAGCA
Source organism: Ellobium chinense (assembly GCA_033807755.1). NCBI lineage: Eukaryota > Metazoa > Mollusca > Gastropoda > Ellobiida > Ellobiidae > Ellobium > Ellobium chinense. The sequence continues at coordinate 424,953 of JAWQUT010000398.1, forward strand.
GCCAGTGTAAGTAAGATGAAGGAGAGAGAGAGAAAGAGAGAAAGAGAGAGAGAGAGAGAGAAAGGGAGAGAGAGAAAGAGAGAGAGAGACTGTGTGTGTGTGTGTGTGTGTGTGTTTGCCTTCTGTCTGTCTGTCTGTCTGCCTGTCTGTCTGTCTGTCTGTCTGTCTGTCTGTCTGTCTGTCTGTACGTACGTACGTACCTGAAAGGCTGTGTTGGGTACGCTGTCCTGATGTATTGGTTGAGTGTCAGCTGTGCCTGGTCCTGGAGTGTGGCCACAGAGTGGAACTCTCGTAATGTTTTCATCTCGGTGGAAGTGTTAGCGAATACTGCACGCGAGGGAAGAGATGGATGGGAGCAGAAGGAGAGAAAACAAATGTGTGTGAATATTCAAGGGGTTGAGACTATATGAAACTTCTTATGAATACAACAGAGATCAAGAGAATAATAACCAAAATGTGATTACTGAATCTACAGAATGCTAAGACGTGTACATTTTCTTTACATCTATTCAAATCACAATCAGTCCATCACATTCTTTCACGAGGGACATTGGTCGCCATGTCTGTTTTATTTTATACGTTTAGTCAGTGATATTGGAAGTGTATACCATACTATACTTTAACATCCGTATATAACTTTGTGTGTTTGCGGAAATGACGTCATACCTGTTTTAAAAAGTACGATGCCCTTGAGACAGATGTACTCTGTGGGGTCAACCTGAAGGGCCTTGAACTTGGCAATGGTTTCCTGCAAGGCTCTGATCTCACTCATCATGGAGACAACTCGGTCAGCTGGAGACTGCTCACTTGTAACACCTGGCAGGGGACGGTAGGAGAGAAAGGAAGGAAGGGGAGAGGGAAAGAAAAGTGAAAGATCATTCACCATGTCCACTGGGAGCTAAAACCGTTGAAAACCTTTGTGTAAGAATTTTTTTGGGGTTCGGGTAGTTTGTTTTTTTTTGGGTTTTTTTCATCAATCTACCCGACTATAAGAAACCGCAAATGTCATCACCACAAATCTGCCTTCTTCTCCCCCCCCCCCCCNNNNCCCCACACCCAAAGCAGCAAGGAGCGTCACTTACCAGCTGCCGCTAATAAAGGCCCGGCCTCCAGTGGAATCTGAAACTGTGCAGCTCCCAGGACAAACAGCTCTCGCCAAGATTCTTCCAGGAGCAGCACCTGGTCTCTGAAGGGCAAGGTCACGAAGGCTGGCACCGTCTTGGCCCACTTGACACTCATGAAGAGAAGGCGGGCAGCGGCCTCACAGATGGCCTCAGGGTTATTGGCATAACTCTGTAACATCTCGTGAGGATACTGGAAAA